>JAVXUO010001316.1:0-87248 GCA_033065855.1 Escallonia rubra | reverse complement strand
AAACGCGATCTGACCGTCCATCCTGAAAGATGGACGGCTGCAGATCGCGCCTTTTTCGAAATACTGTCAGTCGTCCGCGACACTATGTCGCGGACGGACTTTTTTACCTTTTTGCCCTCCGACCCGTCCGCTACACTGTATCGTGGACAGTCAAATTTTTTTTTTACGTTTTTAAGTTCGTCCGCTACATAATGTAGCGGACGATTTTTTGACAATCATACCCTCATGTTCCATCCGCTACATTATGTAGCGGAGGAGTAGGCAGCACACTGCTTTAATGTTCTGACACGCTCTCTCTCTCCCATCAATTTCTGACTCTCTCCCTCTCCCTCTCCTCTCTCGTTAAATACCATCCGCTACATAATGTAGCGGACAGGGGATAGGCACACTTCTTTTTCTCTCCTAACATGTCTGACTTCATCTCCCCTCCATTTTTTCTTCTTTTTCTTCTCTCTCTCTCTCTCCATCCTCCTTGCAGCAACGACAATAGCCCAGCAACAATAGTT
The DNA here is from genome assembly GCA_033065855.1 of Escallonia rubra. NCBI lineage: Eukaryota > Viridiplantae > Streptophyta > Magnoliopsida > Escalloniales > Escalloniaceae > Escallonia > Escallonia rubra. Next base: position 86,742 of record JAVXUO010001316.1, on the reverse strand, counting down.
TATTCTGGACAATAGTTTAATGCTGCTACGTGGGTATATTCTGGGCAAACATAGTTTAATTTTACCCAGCAACAATAGTTTTTTCTCTCCTAACATAATGCTGTTACGTGGGTATATTCTGTACGCTGCTTCTCAAAACAGTCTCCAGTAACCCATACACAATCCTATAAATTGTGTGGCCATCAATTTACACTGCTGCAGCAAACATTGAAGCTACATCGCACTCGGACAGTCATTTGGGGCCGTTCAATTCTTCACCAAATTCCACCAACAATGGCTGCTTTTAGTCTTTTCAAGCTATCGCTTCTCTTGGTTCAAACTTGGGTATATCCGGAAACCCAAGTTTGCATAGTACCGCCGACGTGCAGTCGTATTGAGTGCCCGAGCTACGACGTGATTTATGCCGGCGATGAATTCAGTCGACCGATTTCGAAATCAATCGAAAGGTTCTGAAAATCAGTCGAAGGATTCTGAATTTCGAAATCAGTTGAAGGATTTCGAATTCTCTCTTTTTTTATCTATGCTTCTTCCGAAGTGCCTTACATGACCATATCATGTTACCCCAACTAAATCAGATTCAATTGCCAGCCCTTACACCTGAAACAATCCTCCTCCATGAAGGAGCTTACCAGAGAGAGTGAAGTTTTGTGGAGTCGGTGGGCATTTAGAGCAGATTATGTTAGAGAGAGAGAGAGAGATAAAGAGGTCCTTTAATATATTTAAGTACAATTTACAGGGGTAGAGAAAGAGAGAGAGGATCACGAGCAAAGAAATGGACGAAGGGGGTTCCAAGATATAGAGATATATCCATCTGCTAACTTTGACTCTCTCTCTCGTATATATATATCTGTCTAGTCTACTGTGGCATACACTACAAGAAAACACGACGGACTTTTAGCGACGAAATGAATTCCGTTGCTAAAAGCATCTTTCAGTGACGGAATAAGCCGTCGCTAAACAACTGTCTGTAAATATTTTCAGTGACGAAATATTCCGTCGCTAAAAGCCTTTGCCAACGGACTATTACAGACACACTTTTGTCGACGGATAGTACCGTCGCTAAATATTTTATACAATTTTATAATTTTCGATAATTTTTAAAAAATATATAAGCGACGGAATAATTCCGTCAGTAAAAATTCCGTCGTTGAATGTTCTGATTTACCGACGGACGTCTACCGACGGAATTAGTCTGTCTCTAAAAGTCTTTTATAAAATACCCCTTTCTCTTTTCCTTTCTCTCGTCTCTCTCTCTCACCGGTGCATCGACGACCTTCACATCTGCGGCAACCCACCTTCGACGCCGCGCCACCACTGCCAAACAGCCACCTTGGTCTCTGTCATCGACGGCAACCCACCCCCGACGGTGAGTCTGCTTCTTGCGTCATCAAGGAAAGAGAACGAAGCAGGTGACCTAACCCAAACTGGTCGCCGGAGGATCCCGCCGTCGTTTCCGCCGCCGTCACCAGATTCTGGCGAAGTGAATTTCTAAATCCGGTACGCTCCTTGCTGTGATTCAGCGAAGTGAATTTCACGAATTCCTTTACTAATTTTCTATCTAGCGTTACTGTAATTGGCTTTAGCAAACGCATAATGGTTCTTTTAATTGATTATGCGTACTGATAATCTGCTTGGTTATTGAGAGAAAGTGGGAAAACTTGCAATAAAGAAGAAATTTGTTGGATTATTCTTTGACCTTGCTGTTTTTTGTGCTTCTTCCTTCATTAGTTTTGCATCAAAGGTTTCAGTAATTGGCTTGAGCAAAATTCGTAGTTGTTTGGTTAATGGATTGTTTCTACTGAGTAGTTGTTTGGTTAATAGAAACTGTAGAGGACGTGATGCCGCTATGAAAATAGAAATTGTAGTTGGTGGTACACTGGAAAAGGGAGGCATGAGTTGTAGTTGGTGAACTGATTTTCCAACCTTCGGTCCACCCCAAGAGTTCTAGTGAGTGTTTAGGAATGCCCACTTCATAACGAAGTTGGAGCTGTGGCTCAAACGATTCCAAATTGGGTTAATCTCAACAAATTTGGACCACATGTCAGTGGAATTAGTTAAAGAATATGTGGGATCTCTTACTTGCTTTGAAGGGAGGACCTAAACATGGTGAATATGTAGTCACTGAAATATGTATCTTAGGTTTCAATTCACCGTAAGCTTTAGATAAAGTTTCCTAAGTTTGTTTTTTCTAAGTTTGTTGCATCAGAAGAGTATCCCCATGACCCATCCGTTGGTGACAGTGATTGAAAGACTTTCGGTTTGTAGGTTGGGGGACTGTGTTTATAAAACAGGGGTGGTGCGATGGGTTGGGGGGTGGTGCAGCGTTGATATTTCAGAAAAGGTGCGATAAGCAAAAAGATAAAAACAATACATACTCGTAAATTTAACTAAAAACATTAAGCAGTATCATGTACCTAAATTTAACTAAAAACAATGCATCAAAACAGAGGGATTCGGGTAAACGCCGTGAGGGTAAACCTGTACCTAAATTAGCTTCCCGCTTTATGATGTGCCTTGCACTTTGGCACATGGGTACGCTAAGCTCTCGCTTCCTTCACCCGGTGCAACTAACCTTAAGAGAAACGCTACTAATTGAACCCCTAATTGAACCCTAAATTGAATGCCCTAATCCAACCGAACCCTAAATTGAATGCCCCAAATCAACCGAACCCTAAATTGAACTAATAGAACCTCCTAATTGAACCCTAAATTGAAGTAATTGAACCCTAATTAAATCCTAAATTGAAGTAATTGAACCCTAATTAAACCCTAAATTGAATGTCCTAATCGAATCGAACCCTAAATTAAACTAATTGAACCCAAAATTGAATGCCCCAAATCAATCGAACCCTAAATTGAATTAATAGAACCCCCTAATAGAACCCTAAATTGAAATAATTGAATCCTAATTAAACCCTAAATTGAATGCCCTAATCGAATTGAACCCTAAATTAAACTAATTGAACCCCTAATTGAATGCCCTAATCCAACCGAACCCTAAATTGAATTAATTGAACCCCCTACTTGAACCCTAAATTGAATGCCCCAAATCAACCGAACCATAAATTGAATCAATAGAACCCCCTAATTGAACCCTAAATTGATGTAATTGAACCCTAATTAAATCATAAATTGAATGCCCTAATCGAATTGAGCCCTAAATTAAACTAATTGAACCCTAAATTGAATGTCCTAATCCAACCGAACCCAAAATTGAACTAATTGAACCCTAAATTGAATGCCCCAAATCAACCGAACCCTAAATTGAACCCTAAATTGAAGTAATTGAACCCTAATTAAACCCTAAACCCTAAACCCTAATTGAACCCCAAATTGAATGCCTTAATCCAACCGAACCCTAAATCGAACTAATTGAACCCTAAATTGAATGCCTCAAATCAACCGAACCCTAAATTGAATCAATAGAACCCCCTAATTGAACCCTAAATTGAAGTAATTGAACCCTAAATTGAATGCCCTAATTGAATCGAATCCTAAATTAAACTAATTGAACCCCTAATTAAACCCTAAATTGATTGCCCCAATCTAACCGAACCCTAATTGAACCCCAAATTGAATGCCCTAATCCAACCGAACCCTAAATTGAACTAATTGAACCCTAAATTTAATGCCTCAAATCAACTGAACCCTAAATTGAATCAATAGAACCCCCTAATTGAACCGAACCCTAAATTGAACTAATTGAATCCTAAATTTAATGCCTCAAATCAACTGAACCCTAAATTGAATCAATAGAACCCCCTAATTGAACCCTAAATTGAAGTAATTGAACCCTAAATTGAATGCCCTAATCGAACCGAACCCTAAATGAAACTAATTGAACCCTAAATTGAATGCCCTAATACAATCGAACCCTAAATTGAAATAATTCAAGCGCATCGGATATGTGAATTTTGAACATTTTTTTCCCATTTGAACATTGATCATTTGTTTGATAATTTTAGGTTGTTAATTGTGCGTTTTAGAATTGTGATTATTGATCGATGATTTTAGGTTATTAGCTGTGTATTTGAAGTAATTACGATTATGAATTGATGATTTTAGGTTGTTAATTAATGATTTTAGATTGTTAATTGTGCATTGAGCATTTGAGATATTGAGATTATTGATGGGTCCCAATTGGATTGAATGTGTGATTTTTGTTAATTTTTATTGCATTGAGCATTTGAGAATTGAGAATTGAGATTGTTGACGGAGGATGGGACCCAATTGGATTGAATGTGTGATTTTTGTCTGGAGGTGCGTGTCGGTGGGCGTCGGACACGTGTCCGGAGGCGTCGGACACGTGTCCAAAGGCGTCGGACACGTGTCGGTATGTGTCGGACACGTGTCCGGAGGTGTCAGACACGTATCGGACACCATATCGACACCCTATATGAGGTGTCGGAATTGAGGTTGTTGAATGTGCATTAAATTTAGGTTAGTTAGGTTAATGCGACATTTTTAGCATGCACCCCCTGGAATCTAATCGTGGCTCCAGCGCTGGCTATAATTAGCCCTAATTAGTCCTGATTAACAATATGTTAGTAAATCAATTAACCCTAATTAGCTCTAACGAGCCTAATTAGTTTTAATTAACCCTAAGAACCTGATGAAATTCAAATTAGCTGTAATTACCTCAAATTAGCCCAAATGAACCCAATTATGCGCATATTGATTGTAGTTAGCCTAATTAGTCATAATTTGCACTAACATAACCCAATTACGCCTAATTAGCGCTAGTTAGGACTAATCAACACTACTCGGCACCATCAAAACCCTAATTAGGACTAAATAACCCTAATTATTCCTAATCAACCCTAATTAGCTATAATTATTCGAAACTAGCCCTCATTAACATTAATTTGCTCTAACATAACCCAATTAAGCCTAATTAGCCCTAATTAGGACTAATCATCACTACTCGGCCCAAATTTACCTCAAATTAGTCATAATCAACCCTAATTAGCTATAATTATCCGAAACTAGCCCTCATTAACATTAATTAGCCATAACATAACCCAATTAAGCCTAATTAGCCCTAATTAGGACTAATCAGCACTACTCGGCACAATTAAACCCTAATTAGGACTACATAACTCTAATTAGTCCTAATCAACCCTAGTCAGCTATAATCATCCGAAACTATCCCTCATTAACATTAATTAGCCCTAACATAACCCAATTAAGCCCAATTAGCCCTAATTAGGACTAATCATCACTACTCGGCACAATTAAACCCTAATTAGGACTAAATAACCCTAATTAGTCCTAATCAACTCTAATCAGCAATAATTAATAATCGTAATTAACCCTAACAACCCAGTTAGCCCTAATTAGCCCTTGTACATCCCATAATTACTCCATGTTGCCCAGAGATGGTTCAATTACTCGTTGTTTACAAACCCTGCCTTCTTTATATTAATTGTTGTTTTGAGAAGTCCATTGGCAACGAGTTCGATGGTTCAACTCGTTGTCAACGAGTTCTATTTAATGTGGAATTGATAACATATGCAACGATCATTCTTCAGTTTTGATATTTCAGAAAGATTCTTGCATATCTTATCAATTTCTGAACACATGCATGCATAGAAACCCTTAGTTCCCGTTCAAAGGTACTCATTACAAAGTAATGCCTTGTAATGAGCCTTTGGATGTCCAGTTTGGACAGTTTGGAAAAGCTAATTGTTTATAAAACAGTATTTTGACTCATGCTTTATGTTCTATGTCGTGGATATTTGGTACACGTTCTCGTGTGTTTCTCCGGGTGCATACAGATCTGGTTTTCTAACATCCGTCAAACCTTCCTGAGCAAGGTTAGATGAATGTTAGAACACCTAATCGATGTGGTGTACTTGGAGAAATGCGGGGAGGTGCTGCCGAATTTTTCACAGACATCGGACTAAGCATGAGTTATTCACTGTTTTGTAAACATGTGCTTTTCTGAATGGGATAGGACCACCACCTGTTCAAGAGTGGAGGGGAAATATGTAGACATGTTGTAACATTCATGCATTGATATTTACATCGGCAATGCCTAAACACTGGTCATTATTGAAGGTGGTATACAGTACGATAATTCAGTCGTCATGTCAGTCGATCGAAGTTGGATGAAAAGGAAGAATGCTGAAGATTTTGAGTGTCGCGTTGACGAATTTCTCGACTTCGCTTATGCGCATCCTGCACATGTTGACATTGCTAAGATAAGGTGCCCGTGCGGTAGATGTGAGTTGTTGCACTGGAGAAAAAGAATTGAAGTAAAATGGCATCTTCGTCGGTACGGTTTTATGGGTGGATACACAAGGTGGACGCAGCACGGGGAAACGATAGTATTGTCGTCCAACCTGGCTAGTCAAACTGAAGTTAGGGAGGAGGCACGATATGATTTTCGAGATATGATTATGGATGCTGGGCATGCTAATGTTGACTGGGGTAACGACAGGCCACAGCCGCCGAATGAGGGGGCTCATCAGTTTTATGAGTTGTTGAGAGCTGCGGAACAGCCGCTGTGGGATGGAGCTCCGAAACACACACGGCTGTCTGCGGTTAGTAGGTTATTACAGTTAAAATCAGACCACAGGCTGAGTGAGAAAGGTTTTAACGAGTTTGTTACCTTCATCAAAGAAATACTGCCCGAAAGTGAAAAGCTACCGCCGTCGTACTATGACGCGAAGAAGATGATGAGGAAACTTGGGTTGAGCTACGACCGGATAGATGCGTGCAATAACGATTGTGTATTATTCTGGAAAGAGAATAAGGATTTGTCATTATGTCCAGTGTGTGATCATTCGAGGTACAAACCGGACAAAGGGAAGAAGAAAAACATTGCATGGAAGATATTGCGATATTTCCCGGTCACACCACGGCTTCAGAGAATGTACTACTCCTCCAGTACGGCTGAACATATGAGGGCTCACCATGAGACTCGCAGCAACGATGCCGATGTGCTGACACACCCAGCTGATGGAGAGGCGTGGAAGGAGTTTGACCGCAGGCATCCAGTTTTTGCTCAGGAAGTTCGGAATGTTAGACTTGGTCTGGCAACTGATGGGTTCAACCCTTTCGGTCAGTCTACCACGCCTTACTCCTGTTGGCCTGTTATTATTGTCCCTTACAACCTTCCACCAGGCATGTGCATGAAGAAGCCGTATATGTTCTTGTCGTTGCTTATTCCGGGGCCGAAGAGTCCCGGTAAGGACATAGATGTGTATTTAAGGCCGTTGATTGATGAGTTAAAACAATTATGGAATCATGGAGTCGAAACATATGATGCATCCCTTAAACAAAATTTTCAGATGAGGGCTGCTTTGATGTGGACTATACATGATTTCCTCGCATTGGGAATGACGTGTGGCTGGAGCACACATGGGAAGCTAGCATGCCCTGCTTGTATGGGTGTGAACCCCGGTCATACGTTAAAGCACGGCGGAAAGGCCTCGTGGTTCGGATGTCACCGTAAGCTTTTGCCACCGGGCCATCAGTTTCGTAGGCAGAAGGATAAATTTGACGGGACAATCGAGCGTGAGGTTGTCACGCTGGACTACCCATCTGGTGAAGAAGTACTCTCACACCTGGAGGCACTTGATACTGACATACCACACGGTAAGGGTGTGCCGGATCAGAAGATTGCAGGGTTCGGGAAAGAGCACAACTGGAGAAAATTTTGTATCTTCTGGGAGTTAGCCTACTGGAGGACGCTCGTTATCCGAAACAACATGGATGTGATGCATATTGAGAAGAACGTTTTTGATAATGTGTTCAACACAGTGATGAATTTCAAGGGCAAATCGAAAGATCACCTTAAAGCGAGAAGGGATCTACAACAGTTGGGTGTACGCCATGAATTGCATCCTCAGACAGTCAGTGGGAGGACCATACTTCCGAAAGCACCTTACTGTCTAGACAAGAAACAAGTTGAGAAGGTTTGTCAGTGGGTTAAGAATTTGAAGCTTCCGGATGGGTTTGCGTCCAACATATCTCGTTGTTGCAATGTATCGGAATGCAAGTTCCAAGGGATAAAGAGTCACGACTGCCACGTATTCATGGAGAGATTCATTCCTATTGCCTTCCGGGGACTGTTGCACGGGTTGTTTGCGAGACTTTGACTGAATTATCTCATTTCTTTCGAGATATATGCTCTTCTACGATCCGGGTGAGTAACATGGAAGTGCTTGAGAAGAACATTGTGGTGATGATTTGGAAGCTGGAGAAAATCTTCCCACCTTCGTTCTTTGATTCAATGGAGCATCTGCCTGTTCACTTGGCATATGAAGCTAAGATGGGTGGACCCGTGCAATATCGGTGGATGTATCCCTTCGAGAGGTAATCCTTAAATTGTTACAGTTGTTCGTTTACACTTAATGCGACATCTGTTATCATTGATATTCCACCTAACTCGATTCCCTAAACTTCTAGGTTCATGTTTCATTTAAAGAAAAAAGTCCGTAATAAGGCTCGGGTTGAGGGCTCAATTGCGGAGGCTTACGTAATGGAAGAACTTGTAAACTTTTGTAGTCAATATTTCGGTTCGGATGTTGGTACAAGGTTAAATCAATTAGGCCGAAATGATCCCGGAGCAAGCACAAATTTGGAAGGGCAATTGTCAATATTCAAGCAGTCAGGTAGTCCGTTCGGCCGAACGTATACTCGATGGTTAACAGATGAATAGTACAGTGCTGCAACAATATATGCCCTTTTAAATTGCGATGAAGTTTCGGCATTCGTTGAGTAAGTTAAAGTCTTAATTCACTTACATTGCTGTACATAATTGAAAGTGTGTTAAGCGAGTTAAATGCATATTGGTTTGCAGTGAGTTCGATGCGGAATCTTTAATCACTGATCCCGCTGGACTTGAATCTCACCGGAAATCACAATTTGTACAGTGGTTCAAAATCCGTGTAAGATTATTTAACGAAATTATATTATGTGTTATATACAGTTCTGTGGCCAATTAGTATACTGATTTATCCTTAATTTTTACCGTCATCTACAATAGGTTCAGTCAATGGATAGACCAGTGGCCTCCTGCTTGAAATTACTAGCCGAAGGCCCTAACAAACAAACATCCTGTTACGGAGGCTATATCATCAACGGGTTTAGGTTTAACGTAAAAGATGATGACCGAACAAAACAAACCCAAAACAGTGGAGTCTTGGTCAACGGCGACTGTTATGCCGAGAATTGCATGGATTTTTACGGAGAGCTAGATGAGATTGTTGAGCTAACATATCTGGGTTCCCAAAACCGCCTGGTAATGTTCAAGTGTACGTGGTTCGATGTCACATGCAGCAGAGGAATCCGTGTTAGCTCTCAAGGGATTGTAGATGTCAATGTCAAGTCAAGACTTGCATCAGACGAGCCCTTTGTGTTTGCTAGTCAAGCTGTACAAGTCTTTTACGCGGAGGACGTCGCCAATCCCAAATCTCATTGGTATACAACTATCAAGTCCAAGAAATTGCCCGTGACATATGACAGTGAGCTAGACTCCTTTCAAGCCGACCAACCACGTGTCTTGTTCCCTGTTGAGGTCAACAACGAGGAGGACGATCTTCCTCTTCCAATACCACTTCTTGTGGGAGAAGAAGTCGTAGATGATGACGCGGAAGATGTTGAAAGTGTTGGAGATGATGTGACCGAGTCTACTGATGAAGAGGATGAATTAGAAGATGAAGAGGACGACGAGTCCCACGAAGAAGAGGGCGACGAGGATAGTGATGAAGATGATTCGCAAACTGAAAATGATTGACTTGTAATGTTGTAACATCACGGGAAGAATGTAGTAACATTTTAGAACTTGGTGTTTATTGATGTGTTTTTGCACATCCGTTCATATATATATATATAGGGCCGATGATGATTTATGCCTAAATTATTATTTTTCACGTGTTAATGTATTTGTATATAATCTATATGAAGTCAGATATGGATAGGATACGGGCTATTCTTGGCCGGGCTGGACGCCGAGCTGCTTCCTCCCCGGTTAGTCCCACCTCGTCATTGCCTACTGATGACGAGGCACAGAGTGATCGCGGACAGCCATCGAGGGCCCAGCCCCAGCTGTCGCCGTCACCGTCGCCCCAGCCATCGCCGTCGCCCCAGCCGTCTCCATCTTCCGTGGGTTCTACCTCAGGTATAGTTGATAACGGTGTTTCGTACATTTTCGCTAGCCTTATATTTGAACTGTATTAATGTCTGTGTTTTGTAGGATCTCGACGAGGCCGTGGTCCGACACGCGGGGTACGCATCGACCCCCAGCGTAAACAGAGAGTTACGCTCACGCAGGAGGGCCTGTAAGTACTAAAAATATCACCTCATGCCTTATGTTTAAAAATTTTGGGTGTTAATTTATATTTGAACTGTATTAATTAATTTAATTACTTCTTTGGCAGGATCCTGGAGAATATGGCGAGGACGAAGATCGGCGTTCTTGTGAAGGGCCGATTCTTCGAGCCACGCCTGTACTGGAAGGACTGGGATGCCGCTGCGAGGGAGGCCCTATGGGAGGAGTGGCTGGTACGGTGAAGTATTTTTTTCAGCGTTGGTAAATGTTAAATTACAGTTTGTTTTATGTTGTTAATTTGTGTTATTGAATGCATTACAGGAGGGGTTCACGTTTGACACGCCTGAGCAGCAGGTACTGGGGCAGCAGGCTTTCTTTGCCTACATCGGCAAGAATTACCGCCGATGGCTCCACGATGCACGGGACCGGGCGAAGAAGGCGCTGCCCGCGGGTGCCCCGATGACGGACATGACGAAATATCCCCCACATTGGATATCTCACGGTGTATGGGGGGAGATGATAGATCGGTGGGCTGCGGATCCAGGTTGGGACGCCAAGAGTAAGAGCGGGGGGGTCGGTGCCACACGACATCGTCCGACACATGAACGCGGTCGAGCACCCGGATCTAGAGGAGGATGAGGTCATAGCTCTGACCTATACTCAGACGCACGTGCGGAAGAAGGACAAGGACGAGACGCACCAGGCGGGCGACTATATTTCAGATATTGCCCGGCGGATCGATGTGAGTCAATTTATTTAAGTTAATGTTTTTTCTTTCTATCCTCAATGTCTGTTTCGTTAATTAATGCCCTAACATATCGTTAAACCACTATTTTTGCAGGCCTCGTATGAACAGCTAAGGGGGTCCGAGCAGCAGTCCGGACAGCCATCAGCGTCCACTAGTACGGCTGCGAGTACTGGGGGGTTGAAGCGATGGCTGGATATGCCGGAGGTCGTGAATCGGCCGAAAGGCCGCATACGCGGCCTGCCTAGCACGACTCCTCGTGCCGTGATAGGAGCGTCCTCACCCCCTGCTGCCCCTCCACAGACACCGGCTCCTCGGCCTCAGTTGAACGAGGAGGATATCGAGCGCATTGCTACAGTGGTGTGCCGGATGATGAGGGAGCAGGGCACTGCTGGACCGGCCGCCCCGCAGGATCCAGATCCGGGACTCGGGAACCCCTGATGAGCCCCTTCCCGTGCCCGTTCCTAGCTTCCCCCCCGCCCCCCGCGCCCGGCTTGGACTCTTCTCCTTTCTCCTAACCGGCTATATCCGGTTCCCGACTTGTACATGTATGAGTTTTTTTTATAATAAATATTTTTTATAATTGATTATATATATTTCTTTCTGTATTGATTATTGTGCGTTGTTGTTGAGAATTGAACATTGTATTACAGGTTTAGGTAATTGAAAAATTCAAAAAAAAATTCAAAAAAAAAATTGACTTTTGGCGACGGACTTATTCCGTCGCTAAAGTAGTCCTTTCAATCAGTTATTTAGCGACGGAATATTCCGTCGCTAAATAAGATTTTTAGCGACGGAATATTCTGTCGCTAAATATTTAATCCGTCGCTAATTAGACGAAAAAGAAAATAAATTAAAATTCTAAAAATATAATTAGCGACGGAATATCCGTCGCTAATGAAAAATAAATCCGTCGGTAAAAATCACATATTTAGCGACGGATTTAAAAATTCCGTCGCTAAACTATTAGTGACGGGCTTTTATACGAGGGATTTTTAGCGACGATGAATCTGTCGCTAATTCTTTTAGCGACGGATTTTCCCGTCGCTAAAAGCCTGTTTTCTTGTAGTGATAGGGTTATTGCTATAAGCTGCAGTAACAAAAGACTAGGAGTGTTACAGTACTTTCATGGGAACATCCTCTAGCTGTATAAACACAGTCAGTTACCAAAAAGGTGTTGTCTTGCCACCTGTGCGAGAGGAGAGATGAGCCAAGAAAGAACAGTAGTCTTAGAGGAGCAGTTACAAATGTGAAACAGACATAGTGTCTGATAGATATCAAAATAGATGGGCTACAGTCGGATGGGAGGCTCCTCAGTCCCTATGATCTGAGATCGAAAAGAAACAGAGTTAGAATATAATGTAACATGTAAGAATTCATTATGTAAGGCCCACTTGCAAGTATATAACAAAGAGAGCACTTTCGCCTCCTAAGCAGAAGTAGTAAGAAAATAGTTTAGGCTCCAGCCAATAATTCGGTCATCATATGTGGGAAGTGAACATGACTAAAGTTGCTATTCTAGATGATAACGTGAATGTAGACTGGAAATGAATATTTATGTTAGTAGGTAGGATATGCAGTTGTTCTGAAAGGCCAGCCACCATGCTGGGGGACCCCAAAAAATATGTGCACTGCTCATGTGTAGAAGGTGACCGAGATGGAGCCAAAGTTTTGTATGTCTGTGCCCACAGCAGTCTAATACAATTACTGGTGAGAGTGGAAGCTTGTCTTAGGATCTGAAGAGGTCCCTTATTGATGTGCCAAAATATTATCTCATTACGATATAACCATATGTACCAAAGAATGCTAAAAAAGAGGAGTTGGGAATAGCTGTTATGGCCAGTAAGATGAGAAGATGGCTTTATCCAAGCTATCAACCACTCCTTGAAGGAGAAGATCGAAATAGTTGTCCGGATACTAAGATTACTCCCGAACCATATGTTGCGTAGAGACTGGCATGAGTAAAATAAATGATCTGAAGTTTCGATATCTTGATGACAGAGTTGGCAAATAGTGTTCAACAGGATTCCTTTGCGCCTATTATAGCTCAAAAGAGGTAAACGATCATAGAGGAGTTGCCATATGAAGAAGTGTAGTTTAGGAGGGACTTGGAGCTTCTATAGGCACTGCCAAACGGATGATGAGTAGCTCATGGTAGATATTTCTGGGTGCATGTTAGCATATTGTAGATTGTAGGCGGAGCAGATAGTGTAAATACCCGTAGAAGTTTTAATCCATATTGGTTTATCAGGACATCCTGCTTGCGAGACAAAAATATCCAAGATGTTTTCCGCAATGTGATCAGGAAAGAGATTTCAGATGAGAGGTTCATTCAATTTACCATCTTGTATGTAGTTGACACTAGTTCAACGGAAGAATGATTATTTTGGAACTGTTGTAGATAAGGAGGGTCCATTGTTGGTAACCAATAATCCTGCCAGATACGGATTTTTTTACCATTACCCAAATGCTATTGCAGGCTCTGTAGAAGAAAATCCCTTCCTTTTAAGATGCCCTTTCATCCCTATGAGCCCCTGAAGTTTGCCCAAATTGAGAGAAATGGCACTTGCTTTCAAAATTTCTTTGTGAAGAAGGAGGAGAAAAGACTAGATGGCTCATTTAGGATATGACAGGTTAGTTTTGCAAGCAAGACTGTATTGAACAGGTGAAAATTTCGGAAGCCTAGTCCACCTAGGTTGGTAGGGGCACAAAAAGTGTCATTTGATCTAGTGAATCCCTTTTTTTTGTTATGATCTCCTGACCACCAAAACCGACTGAGGATGGAGTCGATTGTTTTACAGATATTAAGGGGAAAGAGAAAGGTTTGCATATGGTACGTTAACAGTGAAGAGAGCACAGATTTAATAAGCATTGCTCATCCAGCTTTATTGAGGAGAAGGCTTTTCCAACCAGCACATCGTTATTGAATCCTCTCAATTAAGATTTGAAAGAAAGTAGAGCGGTGTGTTACTATATCTAAGGAGGTTCCTAGATACATCCCCATGACTGAATGAATGGGAATTCCTAAGGTATTTGAGAAGTAGTCTGCTAAAAAGGGTGTAGTATTGGGACTAAGGAATAAGGCCAATTTTTGAAGATTTATTTGTTGCCCAGAGTCGGTTACATAAGAGTTAAGTAGCAACTTGAGGAGTTCGCAGCATAGCGGTGTAACTTGAAAAAAGAGAATAGAGTCGTCAGCAAAGAGAAGATGATTTATCAGCGGGGAGCTCGACGAAACACGGAGGCCAATTATGCCTTCATAGTGCTGAGCTCGCAGAAGTAGTTGGGAAAGGACTTCGGTGCGTAATATGAACAGAAAAGGCGATAGAGGGTCACCCTGTCGCAGACCACATGTAAGAGTGAAATAGTCAGTCGGGGTGCCGTCAATGAGAATGGAGAAGGAGACCATCGTAACGCACTGCATGAGTAACCTTGTCCATTTAGAGGAAAAGCCAAATTTGCTGAGAACAACAGCAAGAAAGTCCCAACGGAGACAGTCAAAAGCTTTACTCATATCCATTTTGTGAGACCCTATGGCCTGAGCACCATGTTTTTTTAGACGAATATAATTAGATAATTCCTGAGCAATCAGAATACTATCTGATATGTGTCGTCCTGTGGTGAAGGCATTTTGATATGGTGATAGCAGGGAGGGGATGATATTTTTGAGTCGGTTGCACATGATCTTGGCAATGATTTTATATAAGGAATTACAGAGGCTGATTGGCCGAAAATCCCCAAGATGTGTAAGGTTGTTAGTTTTGGGGATGAGAGCTATGAATGTTCGGTTGACTTTTTTCAACATATTTCCTGAATTAAGAAAGGATAACACCGTTGTGGTAAGAGATTGCCCCATGAATCCCCAACTTTTCTGGTAGATTAGAGATGGGAAACTATCCGGACCCGGAGATTTGAGAGGTTTTAACTGAAAGACAGCATATATTATTTCTTCGGTAGTGAAAGGAGATTCCAACACATGTTGCTGATTGTGGTTAAGCGGGTAGACAGGCTACCTATAGTGTGCATTCTCGTGGTTTCTTGCGATGGATAGTTCAGAGCTAAGATTGAGGTAAAATGTCCGATAAAACAATCCCGAAGGTCCCGTAATGATGTGCAGAGCGATCCTGTGGGATGAATAGTGTTTGAAAAATTACGTTTGGAGAGACGTATCCGGGCATAGGCGTGAAAGAATTTGGTGTTGCGGTCTTCAAGGGCTAACAAGTTGTCTTTCGATCGCTGTTTCCAATAGATTTCTTCACAATCAAGTTGCCAATTAATTTGATCCTGAAGTTGATTTGACTGAAGGATTGCAGATTCAGTTGGCAAATGTTCTTGGATACGTGGTAAAAGAGCTCGAATTTCTTGAATTTGGGAGTTGAGATTGAGACAATATGAGGCGTTCCAGGAAGAAAGTGCCCGGAGAACCAATTTATGGAGCTGAACCATACAGAAGAGAGGGGAGCCAGTGATGGATGTATTCCAGGTGGTTCTAAGTATATCAATCTCATCCTGATGTTGCAGCCATATTGCTTCAAATCAGTTTTTTTAGGGGGGAGGAGAGCTGAGGGGGGGGGGGGGGTTGTGAATTGAGGAGGATTGAGCATGGTTAGATCCCTGGATACCTAAATTATAAGTAAGTGCCTTCGGATGAGGGATAAGCCAGTCTATATTTGAGAGACAACGATCAAGCTTTTCAAAAGTGCAATCAGAGCTATGTCTATCATTACTCCAAGTGAAAATTGGACCCGAGCAGGGTATATCCACTAGCCCATGTTCGTGGATAAAGTGGCAAAAATGAGAGTGACCGGGAAAGTGTGAACGGTGGCGCCCAGATTTTTCTGTGTCAGATAGTACCTGATTAACGTCACCTATCAGGAGTAGAGGTTCTGATACTGTAGAGCGAAAGTGGCTGATAAAATTCCACGTTGCCTGCCGCTTTTCAACCACAGGATGTCCATACACGAACCCCGAGGTCCAGAGAAAGTTGTTATTAATAGAGAGTGTAAGGAGAATCATATTTTTGGAGAGAACAAAGGCAGTTCCCACAATGGGAGATTTCTATCCCACCTAAAGTTCGCCCTTGGTGTCTTTAAGGTTATAGCCTGAGAAGAAGACAAAGCCTTCTTTGTCAAATGTTCGAGCTACCATATCGATGTTTAGTTTGGTTTCTTGTAGGAACAATATGTCTGGTTGATGTTGTCGGATCAGCTGTTTGGCTGTAAGAACTGTTAAAGGGTGACCCAGCCCCCGGCAGTTCCAACTGAGGATTTTTATTGAGTCTAGAGAGGTTGTTCTAGGACAAACCCCGAAACCTGTTTAGAGACGGAACATGACAGCATGTGCAAAGAGACACAGCGCCTTTTGGTAGAACAAATGTAAGAAAGTGAGGACTTTCTTTTTTTGTTTTTTGGGCAGACAACAAGAGATAACTATTTTGGTGACAGGGTATGTGGGTGAATATCGACGACAAAGACGTTTCCGAGGGTAGTCATCGAACATCTTTATTACTTGAGAAGTCGGGTAAGACACTACTCCCTGTAGCATAAGATTATATGATCTTTTTATGTGTCTAGAGTACTCCCATGTAGTTATGGTGAAAGTCTTTTGATATTCATTAAGCATATGGTAATGGGGGTCCTGTTTTAGTAAACACCAAATTCCTAATGCCGTAATATACATAGCAACAGTAGGTTTTGTAGTCCATAATACCAAGGTGAACACAAAGCCAAAGGAAATCTTAGCCGTGACCCAAGACGACGTCAACTGTAGAGATTTAGTCCTGAACTCCACATGCAAAGGCATTCCAATCAGAAACCAGGCAAGTGCCAGGCTAGTAAGAATGGATTCGAGCCACTGCGTCCTCACTTCAGCTGAGAGGTGATAACGTCTATCTCGGCTCTCAAGTATTTGTTTGTTCCAATATAGTGGATGAATGTTGCGATGATAGTTTAGCAGAATTTGTGAAAATACATGTAGAACAGACTAAGTATTTACCATGCTTTTATGTAACCAGATAATGATAAAATGCAGATATGCAAATGTAAAGGTGAAGTCTAGAGATAGTGAAACCTGGCGGCGACGCCAGACTAATAATGTGAATCATTTTGACTGTATGGTGGTTGGATGTTGGTTCCAATTCAGGGTCTTCTTGAGCTCGTTTTGATGATGCTGAGGAAGTTGTATCAGTGTATGTATTTGAACTTGGATCCGAGAAAGCTGCAAGTGAGTCGGATGACATCCTATTGTATGATGTATAAGCATTGTTGTCTTCATTGAGCTCCTCTGGGAAAGCCTCATCATAGGTAGGAGCATAAAATCTGGTTCCAGATTGCTTAGAGTATGGGAGGTGGCTCTGTTGATCAGTGTTAATTTGTAAGTTTTGGTTCTCCTTTTTGCAGTCCATGATAAGATTTGATACAAGTTGTACGATCGCAGGATCCATCTTTGAAGAAGGGTCATCATAACTAAGATACAGGTCTAATCGGTGCCAGAGAGAAGTACCGTGACTTGGGGTCGATGGTGTTGGAATCCTATTACCTTGTGGCAACTGATTTATGAGACCTGTGGGCTTGGATAACAGCTGCCATTAGCTTGGAGTCTGGGCCATCCATGGTAGAATGCGGAGGAGAGCTATGCTCCATGGGTTCCTTTCTTGGACGATGGTAAGGGAGGGGTGAAGAAGCTATGGGAGGCCGTGGTTGAGTAAGCAAAGGTGGTATCAGGGAGTCAATATGGTGTTGGGGGTGATTAGAAGAATATGAGTCTTGGGATAAAGTAGTGTGTTTTGAGATTGAAGGGAAAGATGCTGGTGGCCCTACAACCAGAAGAATTTTTTGGAAAAAAGATTGGTAGGATGACGCCCACTCAGGACCAAACATGGAGAGCAAGTTGTAAATACCCGGTTTTAATGGAATGACTTGGGCCAAAGGTGTTGTGACGGTATTAAGTGGCGCCCAAGGTATATGTGGAGAGTGGGGCACCACTTGGTCCAAATCTGTAATTTTCCATGGTTGAGAAGTAACCAGGGGAGTCATGACGTCAGTCAAACTTATATTGTTGTCATCAGAACCTAGAGTTGGGGCATCTATAATAGTGTTCAATGTTGTTGGGCTGGGATCATCAACTATGTCCACCATAACATCATCTTCATCTAGTACACCTTCAGAAGCAGAATGAAAACTGTCATTGGGTGATGAAAATGGCGAGGCTGGAGGAGTAAATGTAGTGTAATTCAGGACCGATAGGGGTTTCGATCGATTGCAATTGAGAGGTCTTATTGAAGTCCGTGTTTGGTAGGATGAGCAACGAGTCTCCAAATTACGGTTGATTGATTTCGTACATTGTCGGATGTGGGAAGACCTGAAGAAGTCTATTGCAAAAGAGCTCGAAATCACGGCGGATGATGGATTCTTTTTTGTACAGCTAGTTAGAGTGTGTCTAATAAAACCGCACTTGTAGCATATGCGAAAGATCTTCTCACATGCACAAGAAAGCCAAATACTGGTATGGTTGAGAAGATATAAAAATACACCAGCAAGCAGTGGTTTGTTCAATTCAATCCTGACTTGAATTTTGAAATAATCACGAAACTTCTGGCGAAAAGGGGACCAATCTATGCAAAGAACCTCACCAAGCAGACTTCCAACTCTCTGTGCCAGGGGAAGGGAATAACAGTCACTTGGTATGTTAGAGACACGAACCCGTAAGTCAGCTGTGGGAAAGGTGATAGTGGCATAAACAAGGTGGGGTTCCCATTGGCGAAGTAACAGAAGTGCTCCTTGTATACTCCACGGTCCATTTGAATAAACCAGATGAGCTTCATACTCAAAATCAAAATGGAAGAGAAAGATCTTTGGCAGCTTTTCCACTATAATTCTTCCAATTAGATTCCAATATGTGTTAATGATCTGTTGTATTTGACGCTCACTGAAAACCTTGATGTCACAGATATAGCCAATAAGAATACGCGAGGATCCCTGACGTTCTCGCATGACCGAGTATTCGTCTACTTGAAGGATATGGCCATTTCGGGTAGGTATTCCATTCGGGGACTTGGGAGGTTGAAGAGGCTCTGGATTTGGTTAGATGCGGGTGGAGGAGGGTTGGGGAGAGGAGGGGGATGTCCAGATGAGTCAAAGGTTAAAGAGGAAGAACACATCTTTGAACTCAGAAGTTATGTGTTTGCTAAGGGAACAAGGTTTAATTTTTTGTCTAACTTACACTAATTGAGAAAAGCGCATTGAATGCCGCCGCTAGATTCAAGCTGATTGAGATGGTTGATGTGATTTTGAAGGATGATAGGGTAGGGAAGGTATGGCCATCAAACGAACTAGTGGGTTTTCGTTAGAATATGGAATGAATGGGGGAGAGAAAGAGACTGTGGGTCAAACGAACCCATTTGCGTAATGCTTATCCTTGTTGAAGTTGCTTGGATACTGGAACCACTCTTCTAAATCCCCTCACCTCCAACATGTAGTCTGCTTAGGCTTGTACTCTCATGGCATAGTGTCATATATAATATTTTAAACTAGAATGATGGGTTAAGGTTCTGTTTGGTAACGTTTATATTTTTATTTTTTTTCCAGTTTTGTGAATCGGAGAAAACAAATGTGTTTGGCACATAGTTTTGGTTTTTTTTTTTTTTTTTTTTCCAGTTTTGAGAACCAATTTTTAAAACAGGGATGTTTTTGAAAACTCTCATTTAAAAGTTTTGGGTTTTATTTTGAGACCACCATCACCACCACTTCCCACCACCACAGCCATCGCCCACTGCCGCTGGCCAGCCGACAGCCACTGCTGCCGGCTACCGCCACCGCAAACCACCACCAAAGAAAAAAAATTGGGTAATCAAACACCCCATTTATTTTTGTAAAAAAAAATTAAACTGATTTTTTTTTTGAAACAGAAAATCAAAACTGGAAGTGATTTCAAACGCTACCGAAGTCAGCAAGTTATTTTAGTATCTATCTATTGATTGTAGATAGTTAGGACCATTGATGTTGAATCACTAAATATTTTTAGCACAATTGATACGATGTTGGACGTCGACCTTATTTGCAAATGCTAGCAATTATGATATGGTGTATCATACTTATAGGTTTGGATTGTCCAGGGAAATTATGTTTTTACAGGATGGTGAAAAAAAAAATTCTTGCTTTTGTAGCATGGCAGAATCTTTGATGGAAAAAACTTTATTCTAATGGAAATTATGTTTTGCTACATGAATAATTAACAAAGCTTTAAGCGATGAACTGCGCTATTGCACTGGTGGAGAAAATCTCTTAATAAGCACGCCTTTTGTGAGTGTTTTCAATGTTGGAATAGTTAGTGACAAGGTGTGAGTTTGTTGTCTCACATTGGAAAGGTAAAAAGGATGCAAAGCCTTTATAAAACTTTATCCACCAAATCAATTAACTTTGAATGGTGGGAAGAATTGGAGGGAAATTCAAAAATTTCCTTGATTTGACATTGGTTTGGGTTTGAAATAAAATAATATTTAATGGTTGAAAGATGGGCACTTAGTTGAAATTATTTAATGTATTTTAATTAATTTTGTTTTTATTTAATTTCAGTTAATACCTAATAGTTGTGTCACTTGATGCCAATGGTTGTGTTCATTCAGATATCATTAATATCTATATATCCTTCAATTTTCAATAATCAGAAACATACTCTTCTAAAAACGTGTTCTTGGGAAAATTCTGATTTTACTGGTCAGAATTTTGTTTGGGTTTATTATCCTGGAGAAATCTGCCATTAACCCAGCAGCAATAATCTGCATTATTGCGTTTGTCAACATCCAAATACTTTGGTATGGACTAGATTTGGTATCTTCTTGAATTTGAAATCATATAGAATGATTATTTAGTCATTTTAGATGGTTAAGACCATTGATGTTGAACCACCCAATATTTTTTAGTACAATTAGTACGATGTTGGGAAGTCGGCCTTATTTACAAATATTAGCAATTCTGATATTTTTTTACCGGTGGGTTTGGATTGCAGGGAAATTATGTTTTTACGACAGAGTGGAAAAAAGGGAAAAAACTTTACTTGCTTTTGCAACATTGTAGAATCTCTATTAAAAACATTATTATGATAGAAATTATGTTTTGTAGCATAAATAATATTTGTAGTGAAAATAGCAAAGCTTTAAGCGACAAACTGCACTACTGCACCAGTGGAGCAAATCTCTTAATAAGCTTGCATTTTAGCGTATTTCCAAATATTTTGGTATGGTTTAGAATTGGTTTTTTCTTGAATTTGTAACCATACAATGGAGGGAAAGTCAAAAGATACGCTCCCCGCTATGATTCAAACTTCAAAGTGTACTCACATACGAGTGTTTTTAAAGTACTCACATACGAGTGTTTTGTTTTTAGACTCTATTAACGCATCATTACGAACTTTATTACAATACAAAATCACAAAGTACTTCTTATCCAAAAATTGACGAGATAAGATTCCTACCTTCTATTGTTTAAGATCCCATCAAAAGAGAATACAACGTTGCCCCTTTGCATACATAAAAATCCAAAAAACTTATCGTGCAAAAATGCATCCAATAGCCATCTCAACTGACTGAGGGGGAGTTATATGGCAAATGATGATTTCTAATGTTTAAAGGCTATAATAATAGTTGCACGATCCTTTTGATTATTTTTGGTTTGTGTACTTGAGCCGGCATCTGAGCCGGCATCGACTGATGGAGACCAAGCATAAACCACCAAATGTCACACTTGTATATACAATATAGACATTGTAATCTGTGATTGTTTAAATTACGACCAAGTTGCCCTTAGTACACTAGTCATGTTATTCAAGCAACGTATATTTTACTTCTAAACCAAGTTGCCACGGTTGATTGAAAACTACCAACAAATAACAACAAAAGTTGTAGCAGTAATAGTTCCCAAACCTTAAGGCTATACTTAATTGATTCTCAAGGAGTGGTTGAAAGCTTATGCTCTCAAATCTCGGCCAACGTAATTTTTGTAGAAGTTGTGAACCAAAAAGAAAGCATGTTCTCTTTGCTAAAGAGTTTGCATTAGAGTTCTTTCACTTATAAGGTGAGACAAAGTTCAGGGCCATAAGTTTGATAACATGAGAAAAATCGACACTTACGTCTAGTTCAATTGTGGGGCTTGTGGTAAATCATCTATAAAATTTGTGAAGACAACAAAAGGAAAGAAAGAAATTAAGCCTCTTAAGGAACTTAGAAACACACTTGATCATGCTTTATCCGCTACTGGTAGACGGTAACAATCTTGAACTCTTATTACCATCCGAGTCCTAAAAAGTGTTGTGAAATCACTGTGTCTCTTATAATTGCTATCGTTCAGTGAACACCAAACTACCATATCCTTCACCACCTCGAGGCACAACACACCATTGCGACGGAGAAGGAGCTTTGTAGTTCTATTGGTGCCGTGAGGCAAAACTTTGGATGCACCAAATATCGTACTGGGGTTCCAATCGTATCACCAACACTATTAGTCTAATACTCTCTCCATCGCACATAAATTAATCACATTTTTTTGCACGCAAATTAAGAATTTTAGTCATATATTATGTGTTTCTCATTGTACCCTTTATAGAGAGGATGGAAAAAAAGTGGGTCAAAATGGGTTAATGGAGTGTTAAATATGGAGAGAGAAATAAAATATATAAGTGTAAAATAGTGGACCTGAAGAAAAAAATTGAGTTGGTGGAGAGTTAAATGTGCAAAAAAATAAAATAAAAATAAAAATAAAAAATAAAAATGTAAAAATACTTATAAAATATTTCTTAATTTAAAATTTGAGTTATATTTGTGAAACGGTAAAAAAATATATACACAATTTTTATAAGACGGAAGAGTACATCCGTTACTAGAGATACATCTAGTCGAGTTTTTTCCCTAAATAATACATATTTAATACTTAATTATCAAAATACACCATTTTCAAACTTATTTACCCGCATACCACATTTTGGAAAATCGTGGTTTGAAACCACGTTTTCAAGGTAAAAATCGCTGTTTGACGCTGTTTCAAACAGCGATTTTTACCTTGAAAACGTTGTTTCAAACC
The DNA here is from genome assembly GCA_033065855.1 of Escallonia rubra. NCBI lineage: Eukaryota > Viridiplantae > Streptophyta > Magnoliopsida > Escalloniales > Escalloniaceae > Escallonia > Escallonia rubra. Next base: position 63,647 of record JAVXUO010001316.1, on the reverse strand, counting down.
ACGATTTCTACTTTAAGGTAAAAATCAAGTAGAAATCGCTGTTTGAAACAGCGATTTCTACCTTGAAAACGTGGTTTCAAACCACAATTTTCCAAAATGTGATATGCGGGTAAATAAGTTTAAAAATGATGTATTTTGATAATTAAGTATTAAATATGTATTATTTAGGAAAAAAACTCCATCATAGGCGGAGGACTCATGGCCAACTACCGGCGCATAGGCTACGGCTACCACTGCACTTCTAACCTCTATTGGATCGTCCTCGGCTGCTATTTGGCAGCGGAGTCAGCGTCACTTAATGCCAGCATAACCAATCTCAAGTACACACTTCAAGAAAAGCCGAGCAGTTGGCATGCATTAACGGTCAAAGGCATACATAATTGGCACCCTAAATTCGTACTAGTACTGAACCTCAATGCCAGCTTTTAGCTTTATTATCAGCCCGCCTCCGTACTTTGTAGTGTTAACAGCAGCTGCAGTGCAGTAGGGTGTCAAATCAAAATGTCCAATCTCTTCAAAAATGCTCTCAAGTGTCGACCGTTTGATTGTCACAGTCTATCTGTGAACGATGAATGAGCATTGCATGCGAGGGATCGGTGGAGAGAGGCCGATGCATATTTTGCTTGCTTTGTGTGTGTGTGACTGTGTGTGTAAAAGCATGATGGACGTTGCATATTTAATTTCTCTTAATTTGTGCACTTAATAATAGCAATGAATCTTAATATGTCTTTTCATGGTCGATTAAGAGTTTCTTGGTGAAGAGAATTATTAAAGCATGATATATACGAACCTATTATCTTTGACTAAAAAATTATTTATATATGAACCTATTATCTAAATTTAAAATTTTAAAATAAATAATAACTTAACAGTTTTGAAATTAGTCCATCATGTACTATCATTGTCACTGTAGGTTAAAATAATATCAATTGTAAGTATTACTAAAAGTTAATATAAGTTCTGTTAGTTCAAATTATGAGTGATTTTTTTTTTCCTTTTGTTTAGGCAGCTCTTTTTTAATGATCATTGATAATTCCTTTGAAGTGAAAAGAAGTATGACCTTATACGGATCATTTTGAAATTATGAACTAATGAATGTAGATAAACACCATTAAAGATATGTTAACGTATTGTACATTGTTTTGACACCATTTCTTAACAAATGTTCATGTCAATCCTCAAAAAAAAAAAAAAAAAAAAAAACAGATGTTCATGTCAATATGAGTGGGGTAACTTACATGAAATATACCTATAAATTGATGACTAGTTTATTAAAGAACGAACTTTGTCGGTTTAAAAGAAGAAACAATTTTTTTTTGAAACAGTGACGGAGGCAGAAAATCTCTAAGAGGTTGGCTTGAACCTTGATCTAAAAAAAAAAAAAGAATCATTATTTTGAGAAGAGAACTTAACTGATGTGAATACATTCAACGGGTAAATTTTACGTTTAGCCGGAGAAGAAAGACATATTTTGATTCAAGAAATCACAACTCCAATTGAAAAAGTAAAAAGTACCAAATTGTTAGAAAAGCTTGACATTTAAATTTTTACCAAAAATTTGAAAAGCTCGCTCATCAAATTTCTACCATATAAGTCTCCATCTATATGTGATTTTTTATTTTATTGTGTCTCTCTCTGTCTTCAGTTTCATCCTTATCTCCCTTCTCTATCATCTCTGCCGACAAACACCATAGGCGTCGTCTCCGACGAGAATTGTGCTTCTATCATCGACATGGACCACCAACTTCCATCTTCTTCAAACTTTAAATTATCTTCTCTTCATTTCTGGCAACAACCATGGAAATAAAGATAAACATGTGTATTATATTCAGTAACTCACGAGTCACGATTGTGTATTCATAAACGGCCATGGGAGATGATGGCAGCCAATTCATTGCTCAACTTTATCTTACCTCTTGTTTCAAGTCTTTGGTTATATGGGCCTGTGAAAGCTCCATTTACAAGACATGGATGGTGAACTCTTGATACGAAAAATCTTTCAAAGAAGAAAATGATAAGTGTCGAATCAGACGGAGTGAAAAGTAAGAACTGAATTTTGTCAAATTACAGCAAGTGTGATCTATTTCACAACTCTCACAGTTGTGATAAACTTGAACTCAAAGACACATAAGTGCTTTAGGTGTTTATAACATTTAACCTGTAGAAAAATACCCTGAACGGGGCTGTCCTAATTTAATCAAAGGTCTCGATTTCGAACCCTGAGAATACAGTTATGTTAAAACTTGGTAGGGAGAGCTTTGCCGCTCATGTGGTCCTATCTGGGTCGAAAGGTATGACAAACTTTATCACCCTTTTATGCACCAAAAAAGAAAAATACCTTGAACATGTACGACTACTATCAGTGTCATAGTTACAACTAAGGTAGCGTTTGATAACATTTTAAATTTTTTATTTTTTATCGAATTTTGAAAACTGAAAAAAATATTGATGTTTGGTTCACAATTTCCATTTTTTTCCCTTCAGTTTTATAAACAACTTTTCTATTTTGGGCTATTTTTGAAAACTCAATTTTGGAGTTTTCAGTTTTAGTTTTTTATTTCAGATCCTACCTTCAAGCTTCACTAGAAGCAATTTGGAACCCATTTTTATTTATTTATTATTATTTCATTACTCCCACTAGCTACCCCTCATCCCCAACCACCACCATACGACAAAGTTGTCGCCACCCTACCGCCATCGACAACCCTGAGATCGAGACGAGTGCCGCCACCCTACCACCGTTGCCACTTAACGTAGATCTGCTCCATCGTCGTACTGTCGCAGATCTGCTCCACCCAACACAGATTTACACCACCCAACACCACTATGCGTCGTGACTCACCTGCCCAACCATTGCCATCGCACCAGACATCAAGACCAACGCCATCGACTCCAAGGCGGTGACGAACAACCACACCAGCTCTGTCCACGATCGAGAAGCCCAGTTTACTCACTTTAAATTGAGTATCTGTTTCCCTCATTTTCCTGCTAGGATTAGAAATCCTGTATTTTACATATCCATACGATTGAGTCCTTGGGTTTCTGAAATAGAGGTCCACGATTGCGATGTTGGTGGTGGTGTTAACTGGCGGTGGCTTGTACAATTTTGGTGGTGGTGCTTGGCTGGCGGTGGTGCGATTTTGGCTGTGGTGCTTGGCTGGAGGTTCTCCTCACCTGAAGAGAATTTAAGGAGAAATGAAAAAAAAAAAGTAGAAAGAAAACTGCTTTTACCAAACATCTATCTGTTTTTTCTCCACACAAAAAAAATCACAACTAGTTTTGGTTTTTATTTTTTAGAAAACCAAAACTAAAAACTATAGTTTTGTCAAACAAACCCTAAGTAATGTATTTCACAAATTATGAAGGACCAAATAATTAACTGAAAACAATCTACAACCTTTTAGTATACCTTTTGTAACCGAAGTGGCAAGAGTACATAAAAACTAAGAAATACAACAAAATCAAATGGATTATTCAATACAAATGGGGATTCCTAAAACTAAATCAAATTCATAATTTACAAAGCATCTTAAACAAATCTAATAATCGAGAATCGTAGCTTTCTTCAAACGGTGGAAACAACATGTCATTACTGGCACTGTTGGATTTCCGATTAATCGTGATGTCTTTTGGGGTGGGAAGGGGAGGTGTGGAGAGGGCCTCTGGGGTGAGAGGTTTGGGGCCCCATGAGGGGTGGGGGGGTGAGGAGATTTTTGGTCTACTTTGGGTACAATTCTGAGGGTGGGGTGGGGCTGCGGAGCCTAGGTGAGGATAACTTCTTGTAGTAATTTGTCGTGTTTTTCCTTTTCAGCGGTTGGTGTGTGGAGGTGGCGGTAAAACAAAGTGGACTTGCAGTGACGAGTACTGCCTTGTTTGGACGGACAACCATCCATAGGTTCATGGGTTTAACTGCTTTTTACGGCGGCTTGTGGACCTCCCTAATCGTAATTGTCTTCGTTAATATTATTGTAATACTCATGATTGTCATGACTTATATTTTTCTTATTTCTTGTTACAAATGTAAAGCTGAAAGGCTAATCAGTGAAAAAACAATGCGACTTTTACATTATTAATGTTATTCTCTTATTCACAAAAAACAAAAAAGTTACTTTTCGAAGAAAGTATGGTTTTAAGATTTCTCGGTTTACATAAATTTTACAATTACTCGTACAGCTAAAAATAAAGCGCCAACGATTGGATGACACTTGACATTTCGGGTCAAATTTCATCAATTTTGGAACTCGTAATTACCCTACCCCAAGAATAAGCGTTTAGAAGGGACTCTATCTTGATTCCCAAAGATAGAGCCCACACGTAACTTCTAGTTCTATTAGATTTCTGACGCTTGCATTTCAATAAAGAAAGTTCCACTATGCACATATAAACACCACCATCGTTCTAACTTATTCAAAAATTATGTGCTCTGACCTCGCTGGAACCCCACCCGCGATGGTCATTTTTTTCGGTATAAGTCGTGGTTCCCGATCAAATTTCTAGCAGCAACAGAAATCACGCTTTCACACTCTTAAATGTTTGAAAACACGTTTTTCAGAACTATCGTATATATATCGGTAAATAAGTTTCAGCTACAGGTAGATAACGAAGTTATTAAAGCATAATATATAGGACAAAGCTCTCTAAACATAGGCTTAAATGCTTCCTTAGTTTCAAAAAAAGAAGGCAAGAGTGTCAACTGTCAACAGTAAAGATTGTTGACGAGCTGAGTTGGGTTTGATGTCCTGATAAGCTCAAGAATAGACCCAGCTCAGTATAGCCAAGATTGGGGCTAAGCCCCGCCCTAAGCAAACCCAGGCCCATAATAAAGTGTGGATGTCAATCCTTAATAATTTGCTTGAAACAGACTGCGTTGCTTTACAAGAGAATTCTCAAAGTAATTTTTTAAATCAAAATGTTGCAAAAGACCAATACTTTTTTCTTTCTCTAGAAACAGGGAGAAACTATTTAATTGAGCAATAGTTTGAGTTACACAACGTGTGGTGACTCTCTCACTAGCATCAACGTACATGAGGTTAGACAAACAAAAAGATTGGTTCATAATCCCATAGCTAAAAATCACTCCGCTGATTCACCGCCTATTTAGCCATGTGATGCAACATCCCGTTAAAATTTTCTAGTAAGTTAATTTAAAATAAACAACTTTTTTGGGCCTTTCCTTAATATTACGGAGTTTTGGGTGAACTTTGAAAAAATACCTAAAGTTGGAGGGGGTTTTGGTAATTTTCTATCATAGGGTTTAGTTTAAATACCAATAGGGTTTCAGCCGTCACATATTTCTCCCCTTCTCCTTCTTACGTTAAACCAGAGAGAGAGAGAGAGAGAGAGAGATTTTTTTTCGATAAGCCTCCACCGTAATATTCATTCTTGTATGCAATAGATGTGTGTTGTCTTGTGTGTGGGAGCCGTAAGTATGCGGGTATGCGTGAGGGTGTGTTGGCTGTCCATAGAGTAGTGTGTTTGTGTGTAGAGGAAAGGGAGGGGCTATCGAATATGTGTGTGTGTGTGTGTGTGTGTGTGTGGAAGGGCAAGAGAGAGGGACTCCCATGAGGTAGTGTGTGTGTGTGTGGGCAAGGGAGTGGGGTTGCCATGATGTTGTGCGTGTGTGTGGAATTGTATTATGTGTGTATGTAAGAGGTGTGTGTGTGTGTGTGTGCGCGTGTGCGCAGAGAAGAGAGGAAGAAGAAAGAAGTGGGTATTTGGGTATGTGTTGTTCGGTGGTACCCTCTGCTTGCACAAGTATACCACTACAAGAAAAAGAGCTTTTAGCGACGGATTTTTACCGACGGACTATTACCGACGGAATTTCTGTCCCTAAATGTGATTTCGTATTTTTTTATTTTTCAATTTCCACTACAAGAAAAACAGTTTTTTGCGACGGACTTTTAGTGACGGATTTAATTCCGTCACTAAAAGTGGCCTTTACCGACGGATTGTCCGTCACTAAAAGTCCGTCGCAAAAAATCTTTACCGACGGAATTTTTCGTCGGTAAAGGTTTTTTGCGACGGACTTTTAGTGACGGATTATTACCAACGGAAAATCCGTCGCTAAATGATATTTTTGAAAATTTCATTTTTGACTATTTTCTCTTGCCTGAAATTACATTAAAGATAGAAACCCTACTTTTTTATCTTATTCTCCCCGCCGCTCTCTTTTTCCCATCTCCTCTCTCTCTCTGTAGATCGGCCTCCTTGCCGCGCCTGTTCACCGTCGGCCGCCCCTTTCCCGGCGTCGCCTTCCCTCCCCCGCCGACCTTCCTCCTCCCCACCCCACACCCCGCCGACCTCCTTCCTCCCGCCAAGCTCCCCGTGGCCGCCGGCGTAGGGCTCTTCCTCCCTTTTACTTCACCTTCGGCCACTCTCCCCGCCGACCCAACTCCCCACGGATCTGTCTTTCTCTCACCCACACTCACCTCCATCACCTACCTTCGCCGCCCACCTCCGATGCCATCCCCACCCTGCTGCCTCACTCCGACGCCACTGCCACCCAACTCCCACACGGCCCAAACAACGCATCCATTGTGCCGCTGCCGCCCCTACCGCTGCTGCCCCCTGCCATGTCCACAGCCGTCGCTGTCTCCCCATGTCGTGTCCACTGCCGCCGCTGAGACTACGAACCCGCCATGCCCCTTTCCGATTGCTACTGCTGCTTCGACTACCTATTTGTATGTGATTTTGATGATTAAATTGCTTGTATTTTTCTGTCATATATTTCTATGTTGAATAATGTGATTCCACGTTCATTGATTTGCAAATAATTTGATTCCATGAGATCTTCTCTTTAATTGTGACACTGAAAAGAAAACCCTAATTGTCTATTAAGTGTTCTGTTACATGTAGATTCATCCTGTAGTAACTATGAAAGGGAAGTTGATTGCTAATTAACTATGTGTAGATTTCCTAATTGCTACTTTTGGTGACAAAAACCTGCTCTTAAGTGTTAATTATAAATTATATTTTTGCTATTGCATGTCCGTGAGTGTATTGGGTGTACAAATGTGGAGATGTGTATGGATTGGTGTGTGTGAGTTGGTATGTGACAGTGAAGGGGTGTGCGTGTGTGTTATTTTAGTGCAGTAGTGTGGGTTTGTACATGCCATGAGTGTGTGTATGTGTGAATGAGTGTGTGTGTGTGTAAAGCTGCCAAAGGGGGTAGCTGATAATGCAGGCATGATATCAGGCTGATAATGCCTGCATGATAATGCAGGCATGATATCATGCCTGCATTATCATGCTAATTAAATATTCTTGTCTACCTGTATAAGGTTATACAATATTTAACTATACTGAGGTATCTTAATTGAAGTGGTGTGTCTTTAAACCATCAAGGATGAATTTCTTGCTAGTATTCAAACATATATGCTGAAAGCTGATTGGGTGCCCAGGTCAGACTTCTTGTTCTGAAGTCTCTTCTGAATTGCTCTGAATCATGTTTTATGCTTTATAAAGGCGTTTTACGTCATGGTTTATCCAAAAAAATTTCATGCTGCAAGCGTTCTTGGTCTTCATCGTAATTTGTTTGGAAAACTCTGGGAACAATTTGTTACGAAGGAAAGCGGGAAATTTAGGCAATGAAAAGCCCTGGACTTCAGTTTGTTTAGAAGTTGCATGATCTAAGCTTAAACATTATGTGTGGTCCATTTGACGTTGGGCACTAGGATGCGTAGCTTTAGTACACCAATTGCTGGTTGATGTTGGTGTAGTTGGCAATCCTGTATGTTTGATATTTGCTATACTAGAGGCATCGCTGCTCAGCTTTATGGTTTTGGGATTGTTATTTGACATTTTCTCAGGTGGGATTGTTTAGCTTTTACACCAATCTAAGCATCAAGTTTCACCGCTTTGTTTGTGGCATCTATCTTTTGTGCTTTTAACTGCTCGTTTATTCATTAGAATCTGGGAAATATTGACGGATCCGTTGCTTGTAATCTGTTCAACTACAGTCAAAATTTAGGTACTGAACTATAGGTTGGTTTACTACATCACGACAATGTTATCTGCAACTTTTATGTCCATAAGCTGATTTTAAGAGTTTTAACCTTCTAAGACCAGTCATCTCATTCCACGGTTGCTTAGTATGAATTAACTTCTAGCACTTATAGCACTTCTAACAATTCCAACTATGCAGACCAACTGCATTGCTATTTAAGTTCACCAGTATTATCATACTAAGGTTTGTTTACTTTTATCTTATATATTCTTGACTCCTTCTGTTCTCTCGCAATGTTCTCTCATTCGTTGGAGATGCATTTGAATACTGGCAAAGATGTAGATGCGTTTTAATTTATTTGATTCACTTTCCTTTTGAGTGTTTGAATACTAGCAAAGATGTAGATGGTGTTTATGCTTCTCTAAAAGAAGGTAAGCTCTCTACTTCTTTCAGGGAAGTCTTCACCATAGTCCAACTCCAATTCTTGTTTTGTGTATCTTATTGTACATTATTAATTATTTCCCAACTTTATGTCATTATTCCTTTTTTGCTGCAGTTTCTTGCCAGGCTTTGTTTTGTTGCAAGGATGAAAAGCATTATAGTCGAATGTATGATAATGTAGTTCATCCTGCAAATGCCTTTGCTTCAAAACCTTATAGCTGTAAAAGATTTCTTTCTATCAGTAATAGTTCATCAAATAAATAGCATGCAAAGGATAAGCTTTTTCCCTTGCATTAGTGGGCTATGTGTTTGTGCGTCACTAAACTATTTATTCATATTGTAGGGGTTGAAGCCATGTTCAAGATGCAAAGGATGGTTGATAGAACTTTGGCGCAAAAAGCATGCCATAAATGACGCTAAGAAAGCATTCAAAGATACCTTGTATGTTATATTCATAGGGAGACCAAAAATTTGTTATGTATGCATGTCAAACAAATTCAATTCTTCCTGTCTATCGGTGTGAATAACACCTTGAATTAAAGGCTTCTTATTTTATGTTAAACTTGTACAAGATTGGTTGGGGTTTGTTGAGATTATGAATGTTGGTAGGCGGTGTAGTTTGCAATCGCCATTAGCATCAACTTTTCTTGTGTTTATTGTTTACAATACTTGAATTGTGGGAACAGTTTGAAGGATTAAAGAAAATTTTAAAAAATATATATTTCTAGCTACGAACTTTTAGTGACTGTTTTTTCGTCGCTAAAGTACAAAAGAAGAATCTGCCATTGATTTTTAGCGACGGATTTTCCGTCGCTAAAAGTCTTATTCACTTATTATGGATGGACTTTTAGCAACGAAAATACCGTCGCTAAAATTATCACAATTAGCGACAGACATTTAGCGACGGAAATTCCGTCGCTAAAAGTCTTTTGAAAAATGAACTTTAAAAATATAAAAAAATGAAAATTACCTTTAGCGACGGACTTTACCGTCGCTAAAGGTAATTAATTCCGTCGGTAATCGTAAGAATTTTGCCGACGGACCACCAACTTCCGTCGCAAATCTTTTAGCAACGGCCTTTATCCCCACGGACTTTTAGCGACGGACAGTCCGTCGCTAAAAGCCTTTACCGACGGAAAATGACTTTTAGCGACGGAAAAGTCCGTCGCTAAAAGTCTTTTTTCTTGTAGTGTTCTTTGTGTATTTTTCAGAATTATTTAAAAAGAGTTTTAACGACGGACTTATAGTGACGGGCAAAGATCCGTCGCTAAAAGATACAATATTAAAAGAAAAAAATCCTAATTCTTCTTCTTTCCAACAGCCGCATATCCATCTTTCCCCCTCTTTTCTCTCTCTCTCTCTCTCTCACCCACATTGCCTAACTCCGCCACCACCTATGCCGTCGGCCTCCCACGCCTTGTATGCCCTTCCTCCTTCACTCAACAACAAACTCATGTCTACCCCAAAGCTAAGATCTCCTCCCACTGTCATTGAGTCGCTGCCGCGAACGGCCAAGAATCACATTGCGCTACACCTCACACCATCCACCACCAACAACCCCCTCTCTCAAGAACCGAACGACTTTCGACCCTCGTGACAACGACGTCACTGCTTGGAAAGGAAATGCTACCATAGGTGAAATCGGTACGCATCTCCGTTTGATCTCTTCCCATCTCTATCCTCATTTTCCTTAGTTTGTCAAGGTTTCTTAAAACTCGAGAATATTGTTTCATTTTCGATTGCATAATTTGGAATCCCGATTTTATTGAACTTTTCTCTACTGTTGAAACTAGGGTTTGTATGTGGTCATAATTATTTAAATGGAGGGGAATTATTGTTTCAATCAATTCACAGAATTTAATTTATGCCCAATGTTTATTGAATGTTTGATCTATCTATTGGTGAGATTAGGGTTTGAGAATATTGTTCCAGTTTTGGTTTCTTCATTAAATGTTTTATGTGTCCATTTCCACTAATTAGAAGTATATTTTTAAACTGGATAGATTATGGATTTAGAGCTAAATATTGTGTCAATCAAAAACAGCAAAAATCATCTCACAATCTTCATTATTCAAGTACGAAAGGTTATGTGGTCATGCTCCTAGCTAGGTCAGTTCTTTAAGCTGCGAATGGTGAAATGTTCTAAGGAATCGCAAGGGAAGACTACCTGAAAGGCTAAAGGACTTTTGCTTGTACAGAAACCCAATTCTGCTTGCTCTAGAAAAAAAATGTCCATAAAGACTCGGTAGTTTTGCTTAAAGCATCCGCATACACATAGCCAAACTACTTGTTACTACTTAAATCTTGATCGAGACCACAGCTAGGAAATAAACCTGCAAAATAGAGCACAGAGTGACTACCAGGAATATTCTGGTGGAGGCGGCTCCGATGCTAAAGTCAGAACGTTTCTATAATGATAGAATTCTGAATAGCCGAAATGCACTGGGCGTGCGTGTGTGTGAACTTAGTCGTGTACCTGAGGCCTCGCTCCTAATATAGGCTCTTCCAAGACTATTCCCTCATTTGGGACTCTTCTCTGATAGGTCCTCAACGTATTAGAACTCTGTTAGGACTCTTCTTTCAGTAGTTGAGTCCTACAAGATTTCTATCATCCCCTTCAGAACCTGTCTTGATACAGTCTCCTTAGTCGACTTGGAGTCGACCACGCCACATGTCATCATTCAGCAGGATGGACATATTTAGCTATATCACTATTGTTAAGTGATTTTGTCCTCTTGCATTGCAGCTAGTGACATTCATCTCACTCCAGTAATTTTTTCGCTGAGGACTAGTTTATTTTTGGAATTTTCGTCCGAAAACTTACACCAATTTATTCTGCTAAAGAAAATTAAAGAATATCCAAATTGAACCTGCTTATTTCCTCTTTTTTCCTGATGGTTCAGAGCAGGCCAGTGAACAACTTACTTGTCTATATTATTGTTGATATGCATTTTACATGGGAAAAACTACCTTAATAGAAACTAACATACAATGAAAGTTCCACTCAGTAAGAATTTGGCTATCTTTGATGTTTAGTTAGGCAATTTGTGATTGAAAAGCCAATTAAAACCTGAAGCAAATAGAGGAGGTCCAATGTTATGATTTTTGAATAGTAAACATATTTGTTTCATGACAGTCCTTGTATTGTTATCTAAGAATAGAAGTCATACGACGAACTCGATTACACTTCAAACTGTACGAAATGCATTGGAGGTGTTGTTTTGGTATTTTCTAATTGCTTACTTGGGGTGCATAATATTCTACTAATTCCATCTTAGAATCTATGGACATGTCATAAATATATGTGAAGTTGGAAGAATAAATATAGAATTGATAGTTTTTTAGTTTCATTGTTTGACATGGGCAAGATGATATCAGCAAGAATACATATAGAACTGTAGGTTTCGGTTGCTTTCGTAACCATTTATTCCATTTTATCTCTTTATTGCACATGAAAATATACTAGCATTTTTATGTGTAATTCTAGAGGAAAATCGTTAAACGATATGCTTCTTTTAATTTTTTTCCACTCTTTTTAGAAAGAAGAAAGTTGCACTCATTCACTGTGTGTTGTTTAAGGTCCTCATTTTTAAAGCTGCTTCAGTTAGAGAGATTCATATGACTTATATGTTCAACCGACGAGGAGTACCTCTGCGTTTACTAATGCATTTACTAATGATACTCTTTAGTTGACTTAGATTGAATTTGAATATTATTTGCTGCAGAGGATGAATAGTTTGATTTAGACAGAGATGATGCTGTAAAAGAAATAGCTGAAATATATGGAGCTCAGAGTTGCACTAAATTTTTTGCTGAAACTCAATGAGCATTCATTTTTGGAGCAGTTGAGAAAACGTTGTCCGATGAAACCTTATGTTCAATGTATTTGTTGTGTAGTTTCAGTGAAACTTGTTATTTTAGTTTTGGGACTGGTATGATGTGATTTAAATCTTATTTGATGAATGTTAGTTTAAAGAATTAAATTGTTATTTGATTGGTTGATTAGGGTTATTTTTATTATTAAAAAATAAAAAATCCCAGTTTTTAACTTTTTATAGACATACATTTAGCGACATAATTCTGTCGCTAAAAGTCTTTCTACAGATTGATAAATATTTTAGAGATAGACTTTTTGCAACGAAACTAATGTTGCTAAATACTTTTGTGATGAACTTTTGGCGATGGAATTCCGTCACTAAAAGTTCAAAAAAAGTATTCTTGAGAAATTTTGAAATTAGGAAAAATATTAAAAATACCTTTAGTGTCGGAATTTTCGTCGCGAAAAGTAATTACTTTTGTCAGTAAAATTAATATTTTTTTCCGACGGATCACTAAATTCCGTCACTAATCTTTTAACGACAGCCTTTTTCACAACGGATCGCTAAAAGTCTTTTTCGACGGAAAGTGGACTTTTAGCGACGGATAAGTCTGTCGCTAAAAGTGCCTTTTCTTGTAGTGTACCCCAGACTCGAGTTGTATTCAATACGGGCGTGGGATGGCTCACAGAAGTTGTTAGCTCGTAAAATTTCACAGTAGGCTACCTTAGGCTATGTTAGAATTTCTGGCAAAATTTCATATTTTTCAGAAACTGTTTAGTATCTTTAATATTTTCCACAAGTTCAATTTTTCTAAAATTCATTTGGAGACTTTAAACTTCATATTAAATTATGAAAAAATATAATATTTTCTTATGGTATACATAAGTCCCAAAGAAATACAATGTTTATTTGGTATCTTTACCTGTATCACATTTGAGTTAGCAAAAAATAGTTTAAAATGGTTTTTATAAATTTTCTATGAATTTTATATATATTTTTAAAGCTATTAAAAAAAATTCGGGACTGATTTGAGTCAGAAACAACTATGCTATTTATGGGTTTTTATTGTATTTAAAGAAATTATTTTTAATTCAAAAATATTCAAAATTCATAAAATTGCTATAGGTCAAATACACGTATGTACCCTGGAACTACCACAAAGTCTCAATTAAGAATCCCAAAATTTAATTTTTACACATAAGAGCCTGTAACTCCAAATTTGCAATAAGTAAGTACATCCGTCCACTTTCTTAACGATTGAGGCTTTTCCGTCAGGAGCAAAATTGTCCGAACATATTTAATTTCTTTCTCTTATCATTTTTAATTTTTCTATTCTCTTCTTCTTTAATTTTTTTCTTTTCTTTTTTAATTTTTGGGTTAATTACACTTATGTCCCTGAGGTTTGGGTGAAATTACACGCGTGTCCATACGTTTGGAAAATAGGCACTTATGTCCTTTGACCTAACAGAATACCCATATACATAACGGAATTGTCAAAATGACCATATTGTCCTTGACTTGAAACCCTAATTTCCAAATTAGGGTTCAATAAGAATTGAAACCCTAATTTCCAAATTAGGGTTTCAATTCTTTTTCATTTGAATGAAACCCTAATTTCCAAATTAGGGTTTCAATTCTTGCAATTCCAACATTTATTATCCAAAATTTCAAGAAATCAGAAGGCATGGGGTAGGGGAAGGGAGGGGGACGGCGCACAGTAGGGCGGGGGAAGGGAAGGCAGCGGGGTGGGGGAAGGGAAGGCAGCGGGGCGTGGGACGACGCCAAGACGTGGTGGGAGTAGGGGGAAGGGGAAAGCGGCGGGGGTAAAGGAAATGAGGGCGGGGGACGACGGGATGGGGTGAAGGGGAGGGGAAGGATGGGCGGGGGACGAATGTATGGGGTGGAGCGAAATGGAAGGCGGTTGGGTATGGGAAGGGAGGGGGACGACAGCGGGTGATGAGGGAGCAGGGACGTGATGGTGGGCGGTGGGAGCAACATGAGTGGTGCTCGACGGTGAGCATCGACGTGGTGGTTGGCAGTAGGTAGCGGTGTGGTGGTGGTATAGTGGGGGCAGCGGCATGGTGGTGAGTGGTGGGAGCAGCGACTTGGTGGTAGGATGGTGTGGCAGCGGCGTGGTGGTGGGCGGTGGCAGCAGCGGCGTGGTGAAATGTTTGGGGCTGCCGCATGGTGGTCGGACAATTCACCTGTCTGATGGAAGAAGAGAGAGATAAGGGGAAGAGAAAAGAGGCTCGTGAAAGAGAAGATGGATTAGTGAGAAGAGAGGTAACAGTAATCTAGGGGTAGGATTGTCATATTTTGAAATTATGTACCGATGACGTCACAAAAATAACACTTTTTGGACGGATATTTGACGGATGGACACAAGTGTTACTTTTTTAACATTTGTGGTCACGGTTTGTTACCTTTTGAAAGTTAGTGTCCTTGACTGTAATTTCACCCAAACCTCAGGGACATAAGTGTAATTAACCCTTAACTTTTTTATCTTTTTTTTCTTTAAATCATCTATTCTCTTCTTCTTCAATTTTTCTATCCCTCCCACTGACGCATCTTCCTCACCTCTTCCACGAGCCCAACACCACCGACTCCACTGCAGGCGCCAACGACGTTGCTTGACTTCTCCGGCAACACCGACGTCACCAACTTCACTGGCTCAAGAAATCTTCAAACCCTAAGCCCTCCACGCCACCGCCTGCTACCTATCAGCGGACAACGGAGCCCTAAATCTGGATTCGCGACCTGACCCAGTTGATCGGGAAGTTACTGTGGCAACTAGGGTTTCTGGGTTTGTTTTCAATTGGGGTTTGGTAACGAAGCGGCAGCATAATTGGAGATTAGGCTGCGCAAGGTGTGGTTTGGGATTAATGAAAGGGGGGTCTGACAAGAAGATTGCAATGTCCGGTAGCCGGAGTCCAGCCACTGCTGGATTGACGGCCGGTCAAAGGTGTGGCCGGATGAGAGAATAATTGGGTCCGTCATTATCTCTAGCGAGATTGGGATTGTTTTCTGCCTGCGTAATAGTTTTCTTTCCCTCTGTTTCTGTGGATCTTTGGGGCTGGATGGGGAGGAGAGAGCTGAAATTTTGAAGAAGAAGAAGAGAAAAACACCCAAATATGAAAATCCAAAAATGTCCCTGACGGAAAAGCCTCAATCGTTAAGAAAGTGGACGGATGTACTTACTTATTGCAAATTTGGAGTTATAGGCCCTTATGTGTAAAAATTAAACTTTGGGACCTTTAATTGAGACTTTGTGGTAGTTCCAGGGTACCTACGTGTATTTGACCGAATTGTTATTTTTAGTTTATTTGTTGTTTTAAGGGTTAATTACAAAACTGTCCCCCTGAGATTTACACGTTTTTGCACTTTGCCCCCTGTGTTTACAACTTTTGTAATAATGTCCCTCGAGGTTGACAAAACCGTTGCAAATAGCTCCAAAATTGGATGTCCGTTCAATTTTGGACGTTAAGTGATCATGTGCGGTGCACATGCCATTTTGGCATGGGCAAATTTGTAATTTCCCTGCCCCTTCTTCCCCACTCTGGCAAAATTGTAATTTCCGACAGTCGGCCTTAGATCGACAGCCCCACTTCTGGCCACGCACGTAGCCACCGGCGACAACTTCAGCTACGCACCTTCGCCAAAACACAATTACTTAACGTCTCCGCGAGCGCCGTGCCTCGATCAATGCCCCACTGCTACCATCGCACGATATCACCGGCCAACCAAAAATTTCGATCGAGACCAAACGACGACCATCGGCCAATTGTTGAGCCTCTTCTTCCCCACTCTAGAAAATTTGTAATTTTTGGCAGCCGGCCCTAGATCGGGCAGTGCTTATGCTAGATCTCAACAGCCCCACTTCTGGCCACGCACGTAGCCACCGGCGACAACTCCGGCTACGCACCTTTGCCGAAACACCATTGCCTAACGTCTCCGCGAGCGTAGTGCCTCGATCAACGCCCTACTGCTACCATCGCACGATATCACCGGCCAACCAAAAATTCCAATGAAGACCAAATGACGACCATCGGCCAGTCGTCGACCCTTTTCCTCTATCCACCGAGCAGCCGCCATGGCCATCAGGACCTCCAATTGCTGTCGCCGCTACAGTTTCACGGCGAGCCAAAATGGCAGTCGTCGATCTCTAACCTTAATTGCCAGAATCTACAACCACCGGTGACTGTCCGTTAGATGAACAGAGAGAGAACAACACAGTGAGGAAGAAGAGGCAGGGAAATTACAAATTTGCCCATGCCAAAATGGCATGTGCACCGCACATGATCACTTCACGTCCAAAATTGAAAGGACGTTCAATTTTGGAGCTATTTGCAACGGTTTTGTCAACCTCGAGGGACATTATTGCAAAAATTATAAATACATGGGGCAAAGTGCAAAAACGTGTAAACCTCAGGGGACAGTTTTGTAATTGACCCTTGTTTTAAGCCATGAAAGTATTTTATGAGAACTTATTATGAATTTTAGTTTATTATTAAGCCTTAAGGAGTGTGTCAGATTTTCTAGTTAGGTTGGCTGTATGTGGGATTCGCTTTGGTTTACGTTATTTCGAGAGTAGGAGTGAGCATTGTTTAGGTAGTTGATTTTGATCTTATAGTATCGTAGCGTAGATTGTATTCTGAAAAATAATTTGTCCATTTAGGTAAATTCAAAGGATTTTTGGTTAAGATTAATTAGCTTAGCATAGCCTTTGACCGAGGTAAAGGATTTCTATCTGAACCCTAGGTTCATCAACTTGTACTGGTATTTATTCTTTCAATTTGTTCATGCCGTCCTTAAACTCTGAATTTCAAATTGACATATGTGTTTATTGCCATTGAAACCTTTTTTGAGCCTTAAGCGATTTTTGGATCTCTTCTTGATGATTATCTTTTGTTGTATGTTCGAATTTATCTTGAATCGAGATCTTTGGGCTCCTGCACAACTTAGGTGGAGGGCAAAGAATGCCTCTAATAAATAAATGAAATTTAAATTCCTATTGTCTGTCCCATACTAGGTCTCTGGTTTTCCGAAAACAAACAAAGATTCAGACAAACTTGGGATTTGCGATCCCAGGCGAGCATCGATTTTCATGTTTAAATACATATGGTATTTTTTTGGATATTAACATGACAGTCTATATTGGTGTATTGGAGGGAATTGGTGTGTATTGGGGTATTTATTGCATGGGACCCAGACTAGTACCTTGATGGACTAGTTATTGTGCATATGTATATGTAATCTGTGTTATTGTGCACTGTCGATGTGGCTAGGATCATCTATTACCTTGTGATCATGTCAATATCATCTAATTTTGTTACACTCTATTTGAAGTGAATTCTGGTTATATCTGATCAAAGGAATTGAGTTGAAATTCTTCTCTCTATTGTTATCGAACTATTTGTGGTCATTTGAAACTCTTCGAACAAAATTGCCATCGAATTAAATTTGTGAATCATTTCGTAATACCTCTGCTTGGTTCTTGAGCAATCTTACTGAACTTTCAAAAGCTCACTCTTGTTTGTTCCCTTTTGTAGTTTATGTTCACTAGTAGATTGCTTGGGGATGGATTAAAACCTGAGTGAGAAATTGTAATATCTGTTATTGCTTTGGATTAGAACCTCAGCGTGGATAAACATTGTCTAGTTCACTCTGTAGAGAGCTAAATTTAGTCTTTTTATTTATGAGATTTATTTTAAGGAAATTGAGATATTGTACTGATTAAAAACTCTTACCTATATTGAAAGTCGCTTATTTGGATCGAGGTTTTTATTTCATTAAGTGACCAATCGATCGACTGATGTTTCAACGCTTCGAAAGTTCAGGGTGTTAGTGCTCTGGATTTTCGGGTCGTATGTGATCCATACAAAAGTTGGTTTTTTGGTATCGCATGTGAAATTATAACCTGTCGTGAGCGCTAAAATTGCCTTGCAATCAAGAGCAAGAGGTAGGGAGTGGTTTATCATTTTGAAGAAGTGCAACAACACTAAAGTCATCCACATCAAGTAAGATATCTTGACTGTTTGTATCCAAACAATCACAAGGCCACCTTGAACCTCCCACCATTCCACCGAGTGTCTATTGGTTTGTCGCAGGCAGCGTGTGCACCCCGCTACCCAAGTGCCCCTATGATCCTAAATGAGAACGGCGGCTCCAACTTTCTCCAAATTCGGTTTAGTACTGCCGTCGGTGTTGATCTTTATCCAGAGGGCTACACCCATACGGTGGCTCCAACTTTGTCCACTCGGTTTGGTACGGTTTTACTAAGGCTACACCCATGCGGGCAATTTTTGATATTAAGCCAAAAAAGTTTCGTTCTGACCAGAGGGAATAGTGAGCGTGTATCTAAATCAGGCTTTGGGATACCGCGCGGGGGGGGGGGGGGGATGGCGGTTTCCAGACACACATTCAATCATCCTTTAGGGCAGTAGTTTCGGGTTAATTTTACGCTACACCCAGTACTTAGGGGTCAGTTGCACCCAGCACCTCATGGTTCTAATTTTGGCACCCAGCACCAAAATTTTAAAAATCTTGGTTTTCAACACTAGATAACGGTCAAGAGGCACTTTGACAACACGTCTGTTAGTTTTTTAGGGGCAAAACGGTCTTGTTGTCCCTTAAAGCATACATGTCATCCAGTCAGCTACACGTGACCCAATTGGGCTCTCCACATCATTTCTCTCTAACATCAGAAGAAGAAATGAAGTAGAAGACACCCAGAGCGCGAGACCGTCGACACCAAGCTCATCGCCCACGACAAGGAGGTCTATGACATCGCCTGGGGTTGCGTCGGCGTCTTCGCTTCCGTCTCCGCCGACGGCTTCGTCAGGGTCTTCGACCTCCGCGACAAGGAGCACTCAACCATCATATACGAGAGCTCTGAACCCGCCACTCCGCTCGTTTGCCTCGGCTGGAACAAGCAGGACCCCAGATACATGGCCACCATCATCATGGACAGCGCCACGGTTGTCGTCCTCGACATCCGCTTCCCTACACTCCCTGTTATCGAACTCCAGCGGCACTAGGCCAGCGTCAATGCCATCGCCTGGGCACCCCACAGCTCTTGCCACATCTGCACTGCCGGCGATGACTCCCAGGCTCTCATTTGGGACCTCTCCTCCCATGGGTCAGCCCATCGAGGGTGGACTTAATCCCATTCTTGCCTACACTACTGGTGCCAAAATCGAGCAGCTCTAGTGGTCCTCGTTCCAGCCTGATTGGGTTGCCATTGCCTTTTCTTCCAAGCTCCAGATTCTCAGGGTATGAGCATCACTGGGACTATCATTTTCTAATTTATCCTTTTGGGGAGCTTGACAATTGGGGCTAGGGTTAAATGTCCTCTTATTCAGACCCGTCTGCTTGGATTAATGGTTTAATTTGCATTAATTAACGGTAAAAAATTGCTGGGTGTTTCTTAGTTATGCGATGCTGTTGATTTTGCTGGATTGGTGGTTGCTCCGGCGGCACAGCGGCAGATCTGGTGGTTGTAAAATCTAGCAGCGGCGTCGACAGCATAGTGGCATGGCAGCACGACACCGTCCTTGAGGGTCGATTGGCTGTTGGTGCCCCCATCGCCGGTGGCTGTTACTGCCCCTCGCCGGCGGCTGTTTGTTCATTGCACCATTTCTTTTCTCTTCTTCTTCTGCTGTTAGACATAAATGACGTGGAGAGCCTAATTGGGCCATGTGTAGCTGACTGTATGACATGTATGCTTTAAGGGACAATAAGACCATTTTGCCCTTGAAAAACTAACAGATGTGTGGTCAAAGTGCCTCTTGACCGTCATCTGGTGTTGAAAACCAAGATTTTTAAAATTTTGGTGTTGGGTGCCAAAATTAAAACTATGAGGTGCTGGGTGCAACTGACCCCTAAGTAAGGGGTGTAGCGTAAAATTAACCCCAGTAGTTTCGGAAAGAAATCTTGTATAGGCAGATTTAACAATGCAGTCTTCTTTTTCGTGGGGCCAAATGATGGTGTCAGGTTTATCATGCTATATATTGAGAGGGGGATAGCCAGGAATTGATCTATAATAGTGTAAGGCAACATTCCATGCAGAGTTTTCCTATCCCAAGTACGGTTCTTGATAACATCCTTTACCTGTTGGTGATCAGACTGAGGTAACAGAGGACCAATGAAGAGGTTTCTTAACACTGCGGCGGGTAACCAACGATGGTGCCAGAATGATGTCCATTCCGTTTCCAGTTTGCAAGCGAGTATAACTGGCAATTTTATGAAGATGGAGCTGTTATGCTTGGATTTCGCATTCCAGATAGTAGCATTAGTATGATGCATATCGTTAGAGCCTGCATAGTTTGAGGATGTTTCCATAATCTCCAGACCATTTTTAAGAACATGGCTTGATCTACTGTAGTGGTCTTCCAAATGCCCAGTCTCCCCGCCGGTCTAGGACTAGTGACCGTAGCCCAATTAAGAGCATGTGATTTTTTGTCAGTTTCCGAGTGGCCCAAAAGGAAATTTCTACTTAGTGCATCATGTTTTGCAGCAATATATTTAGGGAGAACATACACTTGCATGCTATAGGAGGGAAGCGAATTGAGCACAACTTTGATAATAAAAAAAAAAAGTACGACTGGATAAAGACAGAGAGAGCGTTTTTCAAGCAGACAACTTATTACGAGTTTGCTCTAATAGGTGAGTGAAGCAATCTGTAACCCTTAATTTGGTAACCCCAAATACGGATAGCCCTTATGTTTACCGTACTTTCCTTCAAGGCCATGTGAGCCATTTTTCAAGACCATCCGTTTGGATGCGCTGTCTTAATTGTTCCAGGGATACCCGTTTGGGTATCGCCTTAGGTTGTAATGGGTAATGTGTTTTAATGAAATTTGTTTACAAAAAAAATAAAATAATCGAGCCTTGGGTGAGGGGAGCTCCCATACATTCATCAAGATTGTCCGTGATAGGAATCCCCATTTTCGAACAAAAGTACTAGCTGATATCACGTGGAATGTTTTGTTGAAAGAGAAGTTTTGGCCCTTACATTTACCATATTCGTTTTCTGTTGTTTGCAATGATGATAAAAAATATTTTTTTTATGTACTTTTATCATTTTCTGTTTTCGTTTTGGGTAAAATTACTCAAACATATGTGTTTTCAATTTTTTTTCACCCAAACTTAACCCAATGTAAGAAAAAGTAGTTAATTTTTTTTTGGGTCAAAAATGATAAAAGTACAAGAGTGTATTTTCAAATTGAATACGAAAATCATGAAAATGAAAACAGAAAACGAATATGGTAAACGTATAGGCCCGTAAGATTAAGCGGTGTTAATTTTAAAACCTGCGTCCGCACTAAACGAGTTAAAAACATTGAAAATTTTTTTGAAGCTTAATTTTATGGCACAACCGAACAAAAGAATGTCATATGCAAACATTAAATGATAGATGCCAAGGTCAAAGCTGGCAACTTTAATAAGGTTAATATTTTCCTCTTCTGCATGTGAAAAAACCTATTGATAATTCATTAAAGCAAAGAATGAACAGGTAGGGCGAGACACGATCTTCTTGAAGAAACCCCCAACGACGGGAAAAAACCCCAAAAGTTGGCCATGCTAGAGGATAGACCTGGCAAAAATTGATCCAGACCCGCGGGTCTACCCGTACCCGGCCAAAAAACCCAGGTACGGGTATATTTTTAGAATACCTGCCGAAAATAGACCCGTACCCGAACCGACCCGTAAAATCCGGGTAAGTTCGGGTCGGTTACCGGGTACCCGGGTTTACCCGGTTTTATACCTATATATGTAATTTTTAGGGTTGAAACATATCATTTTCTCATCTTCTCACTTTCTGTTGCTTCCGCCGCCCCTTGCGTCTCAACTCTCCCTCACAGATCCCTTCTCAGTTCTCACAGCTCCCTCTCTTAAGTCTCTCTCTTTCTCACAGATCTGCCAAATCACGAGCATCCTACTCCACCCACGGTGTCAATCACTCTCAATCTACCGCATCTCCGCCGCCACCAGTTGGTCAGTCTGTCACATTGCCGCGACCGATCAATCACATCGTGGCCTCATCGCCACCGATCAGTCACCACCGTGGCCTCGTCGCCACTGATCGGTCTTCACCGTGGCCTCATCGCCACCAATCGGTCGCCACCATAGCCATTAGCTGACCTTCATTAATTTCGTCGCTTTGTGGTGGTTGGATAGACTTTCAGTCGGGATCTTGATGGAGGATGTGTGTTGTCGTCGATGTGCAGATTTTTTTTTTTTATTATTATTATTCAAAAATGTTCAAATTGGTTTTTTTTTATTTTTTATGGAAAGATGCTCAGATTTTTGTGTAATGAATTGTGATGGAGAAAGAGTGAATTATTTGATTGTTGGAGGTTAAGATGTGTGTAAATCAGTAGGCAATTAAAGTGTATTTATTAAGAAAATAATGAATCAGAATTTGATGATTTACCCGCGGGTAATACCCTACGGGTTTCCAAAAAGCTTACACGAAAAAAACGGGTAAAATTTACTCAATCCGTTTTTATCCGTACCCGATCGAGTTTTACCCGTACCCGACGGATTTACCCGTACCCGACGGATTTACCCGTTTGTCAGGTCTACTAAAGGATCGCATTATGAATAGAGGACACACAACTCATGACAAAAAGACCAAGTAGTTGCTTGCTGGCTAGATGGTGGGAATGTTGTTAGTATTAGTCACTTTTTCCCCGTGGGAGGCACCTTTTGATGGGACCTCCAACAGATTTTTGCAAGGATAGAGATGAAGAGCGGACATGCGTGCTCCATGGCATTTGAGACGGCACTCTTTTAAGGGCAATGTATTGCTACTAAATTTTGTGGTAGTTGAAGTGCTATCATAAATTCCACCACAAGAATTTTGCGGCATATATTTTCTTACCGAAAGGAAGGATCAGATTAAGTTGCTCCAACAAATATACAGAGGGCCACAAACTTTTAGTAAGTTGCTTGAGCGTAACAAGAACTTGCTGATGGGAATTTTCCAATAATTGACTCCTACCTTATTAAACTTTATACTACAAGGAATAATTTGCAAGAAGATTCAATCAAATTAATTGATTGGTTTGAGAGATATTAACTGTCAAACATTGACATTTAATAAGGTTGAAAAGAGTCATGATGTGGTTCTCACATTACTTCAGAAATGGAAATGTTAAGGTTATTTAAATGACCATGTTTGTACCAAAAAAAAAATGGCCACGTGACATATCATATTGTTCTAGAAACACATAGTATGCATGGCCATGCACTCGCACATGTGCGGTGCACCGCACCGCACGCGCGCCGGTGACGGCGGCTGCGTAAAGACGCTTTTAGGCGCATCGTCGCTAGGAGCCCTCACCCCGAGCCCAACCTTAACTTTTTCCAACAAATTCAGCCTGTGAGCTGCAGTTTGAACAGAAACAGTGTGTCTGTTGGGAAATTAAACAAATTTCTGATCTGTTTAAATTCGAAATGGCAACTGCTAATGGTGCCTTTTAGTTCAAATGTTGCACCTTTTCATTGTGTCTACAGATTGTGACTGTTAAGTGACATGTGCAGAGTCACTTAACTGCCACAACTGTTTACATCTGTTCAGGACATCTTTTGGTGTCTATAAATAGGGCTGATGGTCAGATCATTACTCACTTCGAAAATTTCTCTTACTCTCTCTCTCAAATTTCTGTCTGTTGATTGCAATCTGCTGTGATCAACAGAGTTTCGCCTGTTTTATCTTGGGAAGCAGATTTGCTGCTACCCTAAACAGATTAAAAGGGAGCAAATAATGTCTTAAGGAAAGAGTGTAACGCATTCGACTCAGGCATTTTCAGTCCAGTTCTCTCAATAATGCCTTATCTTTCTAACACTTGCATGATTTATGTCCATCTTGTGTAGATCTTGCAGCAGCAAAGCAAGGACCGAGTACCTTCGCAACGACCGCAAACATCTAGCAACGGTATATTTAGTTGTTCCTTCTGAATTATACCGTGAAGCTAACTATGTAGCATAACATGGAGCAAAAACTGTAGGGCATCACGAGTTTGTAAATATGAGTGTTTGACAACTGCCTGGAAGAAGTAAATTGCTATCTTTTTTTTATGACATGTACGGAGCGTAAACCTCCTACCAATGCGCTTAAAATGTACTCCTCAATCTAATGTAAACCCCCGTGTTTTTGCTAAACAAAATACTCCATATGTCCTAACAAAATTAATCACGTTTCAAATTTAAAAAGATTACGTAGACGTTTTTTCATGTTTACCTTTTGTTCTATTTCTCTCCCCACACTTTAATCCTCTATCAATCCATTTTTTTCTCTCTTCTGACCCACTTTCTTTCCTCCACCACTCTCTCTCTCTCTCTCTCTTGGCATAGAATGAAAAACTCATAAGATATGACTCATGTTCTAAATAAGCGTGCAAGTCAAACTTGATCAAATAATTTAGAACGGAATGAGTATACAAGAAAGAGTTTATGATAATATGCATTAAGAGTGGGAACGACTTTCATTTTAAATTAGCAGATCATTAAGATATGAATCAGTAGACTAATCCTAGCTTCTTGCAAAGGAAATTAACAATCCCACTCTAAAGCAAATCAACCCACTCCATCATGTCTCACTTTCCTTTGCTTAATAGGAGGAACGTTATCTATGATAAGACATAGAGGACAGGCTCTACAGTTGGAAAAAACATGGTAGTAAGTATGAGAAATTGATAATCGCACACTACATATTATCGCTTACGCCCAATTTGGTCGTAAAAGATTTTAGATAACATTCCTTAATACCTCTTACCAACACTCTTTTTCTTATTAGCGGCAAGTTTAAACATGAGCTTCGAAAAATGGAATATGATTATCAATCTCCTGCATCAACCTTCAATCACAAAAAGGGCAAGGAATAACCAAGGACCTAATACTTCACCACCATCTCCAACAGAAAAAGAAAAAGAGAGAAAATACTTCTATTGACTACGGCAACTACAAGGACAGGCCGGCTTCATCCCATCAAAACACAAGGATAAATACACGTCCTAACTTAGGCCGGATGTTTGTTGACCCTTACAAAATAGTACTTAACATCATCTTGACATTCCTTTCTAATAGTAAAGATTTTTGTCATAAACAATGCTGCACAGTGCCTTTTGAAATAAAAACTCTAGATAAGCCGGCAACCGGCGTTGCTTGCCGAATTTTGTATCCTGTACTACAGTTTTCCCTCATTTTTGTTCTTATTTCTATTCCCTAGTTTCTTCCCATAACTCCTCATGACATGGTCCAAGGAGAAGGAACAAAACCAAGTTTAGCGTAGTGATAGAATAAAAACCTAACACTTTGAGTTGGAGTAGATACGCAACTGTTATGCTATTGTCAAAGAGGAAAGCCGTCCGAGCACATATGGGAGTCCACAGGAGTTGCTATGGCTGGATTGCCACTGACGGTGGATTTTTGATGCTTGATAGCGGCAACTAAAAATTTAGCAAGAAAAATTGCAGGCATAAAAAAAAATTGAATTATAAAGTACCTATAGCGACAAAAGCTTTTTTTTAGTGGCAGTGTAATTCTCCTGATAAGTCTAGATTGTTAGTGTCAGGCCATGCGTCCTGTTTTGTCAAAAGAAAAAAAAACCTTGGTTAAGCAGATTTATGAGATTCCGAGTTGACCATTAAGCACCTGCCGTTGATGTAATATAGCTAGTACGTATATCCCCATATGTGCAGATTTGGAGCCAATTGTTTAGACAAACGCGCATTTGATTTGTTCTAATTGCATCCAAAGTGATGACTTGAGCAGACACTTATCAAACATCTTTTAATTATTAGACTCAGCACCCGGTTGTATAAGAAACAAAGTAAGTGAGAAGTTCATTGGCATGATCCAGGCCAATTGATTCTGATTATCTATCGTCAAAAACCAAGCACACCCAAACCTCCTTTGTTTTCTCTCATTCCAATGCCACTGCAGCCATGGCGTTTTTCTTTTCAAGCTCATTTACATTGCTTTATTTTCATAGACTGATAGTCTTTCCTCTACTGATATTACCAACTCTTGTAAATTCAGTTTTCTTCAACTTCTCTAGATTTCAACCAAACACCCCCGATATTTTCTACCAAGGGGATGCCTTTGCAGCGAGTGGAGTAATCCAAGTGACCAAAAATCAGCTCGATGGCTCCCTACTTCATAGTGTTGGTCGAGCCTCATACGCAAAACCAGTGCGCCTTTGGGATGCCAGCACGAAGAAGTTAACTGATTTCACTACTCACTTCTCATTTGTCATAAATGCACTCAATTCATCAATGTATGGTGATGGACTAGCGTTCTTTCTCACGCCATTCGAGGCAGACATTCCCCCGAACTCAACCAATGGCTACCTTGGCCTACTTAGTAACACCACAGGCCTTACCAATAGTCCAATTGTTGCTGTTGAGTTTGATACCTATAAAGATCCTTGGGACCCGAGTGCTGACCATGTTGGTATCAATGTCAACTCAATTATCTCCGTAGCTAATGTTACATGGAAGACTAACATCAAGAATGGGTCAACTGCAAATGCTTGGGTGAGTTACAATTCTAGTACCAAAAATATGAGCGTCTTCCTAACTTATGCTGATAATCCAGTTTTTGGTGGGAACTCTAGCCTTTCGTATATTGTTGATTTGAGGAAGGTTTTGCCAGAACGTGTTCGTGTTGGCTTTTCAGCTGCCACAGGCCAGTGGATCGAAATACACAGCATCCTTTCGTGGAGTTTTAGTTCCACCTTGGAGGGTGGAGGGGAAGGGAAAAGAAGATTGGCTGTTGGTTTGGCTTTAGGTATTGCTGCCTTGAGTTCTGGGGTGGGTTTGTTTTGGTTCCTTCGGTGGATTAAGGGAGCTTATTGGAGAAAGAAGAAAATGGCTGTTAATGATGACATAGACGATGGCAGCTTTGAAAAAGGGTCAGGGCCAAAGAGATTCACATTTCGTGAATTGAGTCGTGCAACAAAAGACTTTTCAGAGGAAGGAAAGCTTGGAGAGGGAGGATTTGGAGGTGTTTACAAGGGCTTCTTAAGTGACACATGCTCGGCTGTGGCGGTCAAGCGTGTGTCAAGGGGATCCAAACAAGGAAAGAAAGAGTACGTATCGGAAGTAAGGATCATTAGTCGACTGAGGCATAGAAATTTGGTTCAACTCATTGGTTGGTGTCATGAACAGGGGGATTTGCTTCTTGTCTACGAGTTCATGCCTAATGGGAGCCTCGATTCCCATCTGTTTGGTGGGGAAACAAATCTATTATGGGCCTTGAGGTATAAAATAGCTCTCGGCTTGGCTTCATCGTTGCTCTATCTTCACGAAGAGTGGGAACAATGTGTTGTGCATAGGGATGTCAAGTCGAGCAATGTAATGTTGGACTCAAATTATAATGCCAAGCTTGGGGATTTTGGACTAGCCAGGCTTGTAGACCATGAATTAGGTTCACAAACAACTGTACTGGCAGGAACTATGGGTTATTTAGCCCCAGAGTGCGTTACGACAGGCAAGGCAAGTAAAGAATCCGATGTTTATAGTTTTGGTGTTGTTGCTCTTGAAATCACGTGCGGAAGAAGGCCAGTTGAACCAAAGGCAGAACCGAATGAAGTAAGGCTAGTGGAGTGGGTTTGGGACCTATATGGAAAAGCTCAAATCCTTGAAGCTGCAGACAAAGGATTGAAAATAGAATTCGAGGAGCGCGAACTGGAGTGTCTGATGGTTGTTGGGTTATGGTGTTGCCATCCTGATCACACTCTTAGGCCATCCATAAGGCAAGTGATAAATGTTCTCAAGTTTGAAGCTCCATTGCCACGCCTTCCTTCAAAACTACCGGTGCCTATGTATTATGCACCTCCTATGAATATGTGTAGGTTTTCTTATACATCATCTGTTGGTCTCACGGACTATGCGAGGTCTGGGTCGTCTCAGTGTTCGTGTAGCAGTTGCAGTTCTTCGATGTCATCTGGTTCTACTAAAGCGCTCCTGCAATTGCGTGGACCACATGTGTAGCTAGTACCAAATTGTAAAATATGCCGTATAGAAGGAAAAAAAAGCCTCAAGTAGGTTTATGATACATATGTTTTCTCATATAGAAGATTCTTCAATGCAACTGAGTAATGGCTTCTATTAACACCATCCAGTTGTTTAATCTTGATCCGAATGAACTGAAACACAAGAGGGATCAGAAAACCACAGGAATCAAAGAGGACAAGCACCATCCAACTCCCTCAACACACTCATATAAACACAAAACGAAGCCAAAAATATGCCCCAAATGCATCAAAACTCATAAGTTAACGAGCCTAAAATAAGTAGTAAGAGATTGATGAACAACGATCCTCTGTTGTACAACATTTCGACGGTAACAACTTTATTGACAAAAAATTATCAAAAGATGTTGTCGCTATTACTAAAAGTGATAATCTTATGTCCCTTAAATGAATTTAACAACATATGTCTATTATAACAAATGCACAAAAATCGATCCTGATCGGCGATGGACAAGGCTGGATTGGTGCATTTTCTGATAACACAAACTTTTACATCAAGTAATAGCTAAGAATGTGTTGGGTCTACGGGTGTCCTCACCCATGAGGTAACCCATTTGGATTGGGTCTCTTTAAGTGGCATGGGGAGTTACCTAGTTTGAGTGGGTAATGACTTCTTTATTGAGGTCTTATAAAATAAATGGAACTCTATCATCTTCTCTAATTTTCTGCATAAGAGGTGGAGAGAAAATTAAGGGAGAACAACCATTTTGGAAGATCTTTGTTGGGTTTGTCAACTCAAATAAGTAACCCTTTTGCACTCTCTATATATTGTGATTCCTCAAATTTGGTGTGTAAATTTGGGAAGAAACATTGTATTGCAAGTTGTTGATATAGTGGATTTGATTCGGAGTTTGACCCGTGACTTTTTTCCCTTCTCATACGAGGGTTTCCACGTTAAATCTTTGTGTCTTGCTTGTTGTTATTTGGGATTGCATCATATTATTATCTAGATTTGACTTGCTTTGCATAATATATTATTATTGTTGATACTGAATTCACTGTGACAATTGAGTTGGGACAACAAAGTGGTATCAAGAGCTTGGTTCTTTGTATTAATTGTCTGTGTGAATTGAATGGAGGATTCGGCAGTTGCCATGTTAAAGCTTACGGCTACAAATTATTCAATTTGGAAGCCAAGAATGGAAGATATTTTATTTTGCAAAGATTTATATGACCCGGTTGAGGGTGATAGTTCCAAACCTGAAAGTATAGACGCTAGATCATGGGATGTATTAAATAGAAAAGTTGTTGGGTTAGTTAGGCAATGGATTGACCACAATGTATTTCGCCATGTGTCCCAAGAGATGAATGCCCAAACTTTGTGGAAAAAGTTGGAGTCTCTTTATGAGAGGAAAACGACCCAGAATAAAGCTTTTTTAATTAGAAGGCTTGTGAATTTAAAATTCAGAGATGAAAATTCTATGGCTGAGCATTTGAGTGATTTTCAGAGTCTGGTCAATCAATTGACAACCATGGAACTGAATTTAGATGATGAGATGCAAGCCTTGTTGCTTTTGAGTTCATTACCGGACAGTTGGGAGACATTAGTAGTATCTCTGAGCAATTATGTTCCCAATGTGAAGTAAACTTTGTGCATGGTCAAAGATAGCATGTTAAATGAAGAAGAAAGGCGCAGGGATGTAGGCACTGATCAATCACATGCTCTTGTCATCGAGAATAGGGGTAGACAATGGCACAAAGGTGGAAATAAGGGGTATAAGAACCGCAGTAAAAGCCGAGGTGCCAAAGGTAAGTCTAAATTAGGAGATGATTTAAAAGAGTCATTTGTTTGTTACCACAGTAAACAGAAGGGCCACTTGAAGAGAAATTGTTGCATTTGGAAGCAAGAGCAGAAAAATGGTGACAAGGGGAAGAAGGCCGAGGACAAGAACACTACGGCCTGAAGACGCGGTAATACTTTCTGTTGGTGAGGAAGATCGCTTGCATGTTTCGGATCAGGCTATTGAGTGGGTTGTTGATACAGCGACCTCATACCACGCTACTCCCCGGAAGGAATTCTTCTCAACTTACAAAGCAAGTGACTTTGGGGTTGTGAGGATGGGCAATACAAGCCAGTCAAAGATTCTAAGAGTAGGTGATGTGTGCATTCAGACAGATGTTGGTTGCACAGTTGTGTTGAAGGATGTTCGACATATTCCATATTTGCGTCTCAACTTGAATTCAGGAATAGCTATGGATAAACTAGGCTTTGAAAATTATTTTGGCAATGGAAAATGGAAGGTCACTAAGGGTTTGATGGTAGTTGCAAGAGGGGCTGCTTGTTGTACCTTGTATAAAACCTATGTCAAGGTGTGTTCTAGTGGATTGAATGCGGTTGAAGATGAGTCTTCACCGAACTTATGGCACAAGAGACTTGGCCACGTGAGTGAAAAACGCTTGCAGATTCTGGCGAAGAAGTCTCTCATTCCTTTTGCCAAAGGTAATGTTTTGAACGCTCGTGGTTATTGTTTATTTGGAAAACATCATAGAGTTTCATTTAGTTCCTCTTTGAAAAGAAAATCTAAGTTGTTAGATTTGGTTTACTCTGATGTTTGCGGTCCTATTGAGGTTGAATCAATAGGAGGAAACAAGTACTTCTTGACTTTCATTGATGATGATTTACGCAAGGTGTGGGTTTATTTTTTGAAAACAAAAGACCAAGTGTTCCAGTATTTTCAGAGGTTTCATGCTATGGTTCAAGGAGAGAAAGGAAAATCATTGAAGTGCCTTCGCACAGATAATGGAGGAGAGTACACTTCAAATAAGTTTGAAGCATATTGTGCTGATCATGGTATTCGACATGGGAAGACAGTTCCTCGCACACCCCAGCACAATGGTGTGGCCGAAAGAATGAACCGCACTATAGTGGAGAAAGTCAGATGCATGCTGAAGATGGACAAACTTCCGAAGTCATTTTGGGGTGAAGCTGTTCGTACTGCTTGTTATCTTATCAATAGGTCTCCATTAGCTCTATTAGATTTTGAGATTCCAGAGAAGGTGTGGAAAGGGAGTGATGTCTCCTACTCCTGTCTGAGGGTGTTTGGGGGCAAGGCATTTGCACATGTGCCAAAGGAGCAGAGATCGAAGCTTGATGACAAGTCAACTCTGTGCATTTTTGTGGGTTATGGAGATGCAGAGTTTGGTTACAGGTTGTGGGATCCCGAACAGAAGAAGTTGTTCAGAAGCAGAGATGTGATATCTCAAGAGAATCAAAATTTGGCAGACTTGGAGAAACAGACACTACCTAAGAATGTGATAGCTCTCGACCTTGCACCAGTACATTCTTCATCTCCAAATGCTACAGATGGGGAAGAGGTTAATGAAGAAGCTCCTGAGACAGATATTCCAAGAACAAATGGTATTGAAGTTGAGCTAGAGACAGATGGTCTTGATCAGGGGGAGCATGAGGAACCCCCCAGAGACTACGGTTCCTCAGACACGGAGGTTTACCAGAGAGCGTGTGCCATTAGTTAGATACTCACCCAATGAGTATATTTTGCTTACTGATGAGGGGGAGCCAGAGAGCTTCCAAGAAGCTCAAACTCATAAAGACAAGAATTGCTGGGTGAAAGCAATGGAAGAGGAGATGAACTCTTTTCAGAAAAATGACACTTACGAGTTTTCCTAAAGGTAGGAAAGCCTTGAGAAACAAATGGGTGTTCAAGCTAAAGAAAGATGGCGAGAAGCTAGTGAAGTACAAGGCTTGATTAGTTTTCAAGGGCTTTGGGCAGAAGCAAGGCATTGACTTTGATGAGATTTTTTCCCCGGTTGTGAAAATGACCTTTATTCAAGTAGTCTTGGGGTTAGTGGCTAGCATGGATCTTGAGCTTGAGCAGCTAGATGTCAAGATTGCCTTTCTTCATGGGGATTTGGAGGAAGAGATTTATATGCACCAACCTGAAGAATTTGAAGTTAAAGGAAAAGAGAATATGGTTTGCAAATTGAAGAAAAGTCTTCACGGCCTCAAAGAAGCGCCAAGGCAATGGTACAATAAGTTTGACTCATTCATGGTGGCTCATGAGTACAAGAGAACTGCAGCTGATCATTGTGTTTATGTGAGGAAATTCCCAGATGATAACTTCATTATTCTTTTACTTTAGAGTTAATTACGCGGTTGACCACTGTACTATTAGGCAAATTTCACTTTGACCACTGAACTTTGATTTGTGTCAAAGTGACCATTGGACTCTTTAATTTGTTCAATTAAGTCATTCCGTTAGGTTGAGTTAACAAAATGTCCGTTAAATCATTTAATTTAGGGGCAAATCCGTCACAGTCAAAATTCTTATTTTTCTTCCTCTTCTTCTTCTTCCTCCTTTTCTTCTTCTTCTTCTTCTTCTTTCTCATTTGATGTCTTTCAACCTCAACCAAGCATCAGCACCACCGAGCACAGCCACCGCTCCACCACCAACCACCACGCGCAACCGCGACACCAACCCAGCACCACCACCAAGAGCAACCCCGACACCAACCCAACACTACCACCAAGCACAACCACCGCCATACCCACGACCACCTGCCATCGTACAATCCGGTCACCGTGGAGAAGGCAACTCAGTACCACTTCACCCTTGTGGTCAAACCCTAAACATCAACGGCGCCGCATCAACAACGCCTACACGGGCAGGCCCATGCCTGCGCAACACAGATTCATCCACCGAAATCACGGCCACCACAATCGGCCGCACCGTCGAAAAGCTGCCGGAGCAGCATCAACAATCCCAAGAAATTAAATAAAAAAAAAGAGGAAGAAGAAGAAGCTGATCGCGCCGTTAGATCATCTCCTCCGGTTGCCGCTTCACATCTAAGCATGAACCACAATCACAACAACGGCGTCATCAGACCGATGTCCTCGAGAAACGCATCGCCACTGGAGTCGCGGCACCACAAATGGCCACCGCTGCCGCGAAGCCACCGGAACAAGTACAACCGTCGTTACCAGCCACAAACAGGACCTGTGCAATTGCCCCCGAATTGATCTGACTTTTGGGGAGGAAGAAGAATAGGAGAAGAAAAACAAAAGTAGAAAAATGATAAAAAAAAAAAAAAAGATAAAAAAAAAGAAGTAATATAAAAAAATTGAGTTTTTATGTTTTGACAATTTTGCCCCCACATGTGCCTCGCACATGGACACTTAACGGACATTTTGTTAACTGAACCTAACGGAATGACTTAATTGAACAAATTAAAGAGTCCAATGGTCACTTTGACACAAATCAAAGTTCAGTGGTCAAAGTGAAATTTGCCTAATAGTACAGTGGTCAACCGCGTAATTAACTCTTTACTTTATGTAGATGATATGTTGATTGTTGGGCAAGATGCTAACATGATTCATCAACTTAAAGATGAGTTGTTCAAGTCTTTTGACATGAAAGACTTAGGGAATGCGGAGCAGATATTGGGTATGAAAATTACCCGTGATAGAAAAGCAAGGAAGTTATGGTTGTCAATTGAGAAATATGTTGAACGAGTGCTTGCAAAGTTCAACATGAGAGATGCTAAGCCAGTTGGCACTCCTCTTGCTAGTCACTTTAAGCTGAGCAAGAGTATGTGTCCTTCAACCAATGAAGAAAGAAAAGATATGGCAATGGTTCCCTACTCATCTACAGTATGGAGTCTTATGTATGCAATGGTTTGTACTCGTCCAGACATTGCTCATGCAGTTGGTGTTGTGAGCCGATATCTCTCTAATCCTGGTAGAAAGCATTGGGAAGTTAACAAGTGGATTCTTACTTAAAGGGTACTTCAAGTCTGTGCTTGTGTTTTGGGGGTTCTACACCAGTCTTGGAAGGCTTTACAGATTCAGATATGGCAGGTGACCTTGATGGTAAAAAATCTACATCAGGCTTATTATTTATTTTTGCAGGGGGAGCTGTGTCATGGCAGTCCAAACTGCAGAAATGTGTTGCCTTGTCTACGACAGAGGCTGAGTACATTGCCGTTATTGAAACTAGTAAAGAAATTTTGTGGTTGAAACGCTTTCTCCGAGAGTTGGGTTTGAGCCAAGAGGAGTATGTAGTTCATTGTGATAGTCAGAGTGTTATGAACTTGAGCAAGAATGCTACATATCATTTTCGCACGAAGCACGTTGATATTAACTATCATTGGATACGCGATGTGGTAGAAAATCAGTTGTTGAAACTAGAGAAAATCCACACAGACAAGAATCCAGCTGACATGATGACAAAGGTGGTTCCTAGAGAGAAGCTTAAGCTTTGCAAGGAGCTTGCCGGAATGGATTCTAAGTGAGGGGTCGTGTTTGGGGTTCCCTCCTCTCATGGGTTCTGAGGGGGAGATTATTGGGTTTACGGGTGTCCTCACCCATGAGGTAACCCATTTGCATTGGGTCTCTTTAAGTGGCATGGGGTGTTACCTAGTTTGAGTGGGTAATGACTTCTTTATTGAGGTCTTATAAAACAAATGGAACTCTATCATCTTCTATAATTTTCTACAGAAGAGGTAGAGAGAAAATTGAGGGAGAGCAACCATTTTGGGAGATGTTTGTTGGGTTTGTGAACTCAAATAGGTGACCATTTTGCATTCTCTATATATTGTGATTCCTCAAATTTGGTGTGTAAATTTGAGAAGAAGCATTGTATTGCAAGTTGTTGATATAATGGATTTGGTTCAGAGTTTGGCCCTGGTTTTTTTCCGTTCTCATTGGAGAGTTTCCACGTTAAATCTTTGTGTCTTGCTTGTTGTTATTTGGGATTGCATCATCATATTATCTGGGTTTGGCTTGCTTTGCATAATATATTATTATTATTGATACTGAATTCACTGTGACAATTGAGTTGGGACAACAGAATGGGATTTCGACACTTGATGGCGTTGACAAGAAGAGTCAAGAGACCAACGACTAATGAGTACTGCCACATTCTTAAAGGAGGCATCAACAACATATAAAAAATAGGAGGCACATAACTTGATATTCATAGGTTTTGGGAATATGCTTTAAGAGAAAAAAACAACTTGTATGATTTTAAAATATGTTAAATCATTGCAAACTTGGATATCTCTAACAAGTTATAAATACTCGTACGGGTGAGCACGATTCGGTCCGGGAGTTAAACCGCAAACCGAACTGTTATTCCTCGGTTTGAAAAATTATGAACCGAACCAAACCAAACACGATCGATGTGAAAAGTTTGGTTTGGTTTGGGTGGTTTAAATAGTTCGATTTATTCGGTTTGGATCGGTTTGGGCTCATGTAAAAACGTTGTTCCTTTGCACAGTACTATTGGATTTAAATATGTAATTGAAGTTTAAGTTATATCTTCTCTAAATTACACATAATCTTGTTACGGTCAAAATATAAGTGCTCGTTTTGATATAAGATGCAAGTATTATTCTAGATATATATTATAATAAAAACTCAAGCATGTCTTTGTCATTGATGTATGAGAAAGGGTGAGTAAATAAAAAAGTGATATTTCTTACTAAATTTTTGTATTATATCAGCTCTCATTATTTTCTTTTCTATTAACTGTCAAAGTTTTGTTTATTTGGATTTCTTAGTACCATGTATGCGAACATTATCAATGAATGTTACTAAAAATAATTATCATATCATAGGTCGATTCCGTTCAGTTTGTGATCAATTTAAAAAATATTAACCATGAACCGAACAAAATCAAGGTCGGTTTGAGAAATGTGAAACCGATTGTTAAAAATTTTGGACGGTTCGGATTGAATCGACTCGATTTGGATCGGTTTGAACGGATTGGTGTTCACCATGTCATATATTGCTTTCTTTGCTTAACTAAAGTAAGAAAACAAAATGCAGCTGTATAATCTTAAATCACTTTCGTTGAGATATAATCTCACATTGAAAAAATTACAATCAATAATTTGATGTATAAGCCTTATGGGTTTCTTTCCTCATTTTCAATTAATTTCGAGTTGGATACTTTTACAGGGTATCAGCCTGGGACGATCGAGGTTCACACCAGAAATCATTAATCTAGCTTGCCCCCAACTACCATCCAACTTGATTTCTATTGAAGGATTAATGGTGCACAATTTTGATAGTTTAAGGGCGTCGGAAAGCAAATTTATTCTTCAATAAGAATTTGCTAAACCAGTTGACTTTTCTTTGTCAAGAATTTTTATAATTCAAAAATCACCATCACTCAGTTTCATTCATTCACATGGTAGACCCATCCAAAAGAAGTCTTGGCCATATGTGAAGGATCGGGTTGAAATATAATCCATATTGATAAATTTTAATATACTACTCAAGATATTAACCATGAAAGAATTTGGAAATTACTATTTACAATTACGGGGGAAATAGGGGGTGGATGGTTGGAAAACTCGGATTAAGTATAGTATCGTATATTTGATTTATACGCTAAGAAAGTCCCCCTTATGTGTTGTTAAGTGTCAAGGGAGTGAGTATCGTCATAAATCAACATGTCAAAATCGTAGATGTGACTTTACAACTTCCCCAGGGTTGTCATGTAAGAAACTTGAGTTTTAGGTGTTCCAACAAAGACGCTTGGTTGCAAAAGGGGTTGATCATGATATTTAACATTTGTTTTATGAACATGAGGTTGAATATCCAACATTTAGGGCCGTAAACGAGTTTATTTATAGCATTTGCTAATGTTAGAGCTCGTGTTCTTCAAGTGTCAGGAATTTTTGTATCATGTTCGTGCCCATTAATAAATTGAGCTTGAGGTTTGATGCTCGTTATCACGCCTAAACTCCAATCTCTTAATCAAAATTCCTTAATCTTTTCCTGGATTTACACATACCGAAACTTAAATTCATTACACATTTCCTTTTTTGGTTTGGGGAGGTGGGTAGGGATAAGGGATTGGGGGGGGGGGGGGAGAACGTGCAAAGTTGTATCATGCATGTAGACGGTAAGAGCACGAAAAGCCAAATAAGCTTGTTCAGAGCTTATTCAAGAATAACATAGATTTCAACTAATCTTGAGACCAAGCTTGGTTCATTTAGTAAATGAATGAATCCCCATCGGACCAAACAAGGCAACTTGTTGTTTTTGAGTAGCTTAATCACCTGTAGTCCTATCAAACATAAAATTTCTACCAAAAGTGTTCATGAGCCGGAGATAGTGACATCTTATTATGCTTGGGTGAGGCATGCCAATAGTCGGGGTATTAAAGATGTTTTAAGAAACTAGGTTGTGTGGGGGTAGCACACGTGTGTCAATATGAACGGCATAATGACCTAGGTCAATGGTCTTGTCGCAAGACAATACCTCCCTTGAAAGGACTACGCAAGCAGATATTAGGAAGATCTTTGGTACGATTTATCACACCAATCACATACTATTTCAAATCAGATGTGGGGAATTATATTTAGGCATTAGCGAGAGAGCAAAGCTGAAAAACAAAAATAAGGATGCTTATAATTGACTTCACAATTCCTGACTATAAACTTCAAAGTACCTACTTGGCTGGAGGAAGAAGCCATCCATTCAAGCTTTGCTGCTTTGCTTTTTAGATTGAAATCTACCAATCCATATAATATGACTTAAAAGCCCCACTT
The DNA here is from genome assembly GCA_033065855.1 of Escallonia rubra. Lineage (NCBI taxonomy): Eukaryota > Viridiplantae > Streptophyta > Magnoliopsida > Escalloniales > Escalloniaceae > Escallonia > Escallonia rubra. The sequence goes on along the minus strand of JAVXUO010001316.1, from coordinate 25,882 downwards.
CAAAATTGATGTTGCGAGCATATGATGCTCAGATACTCTACAAGATTGTTTGTAATTGTAACGGTCTTCTCATATGGGTTAAACCATAAAATCTTTGAGGTGGGTATGAACAAGAGCGATGGTAAAAGTAGCAAAGAGGCATGCATGATGATGTTGCTCGTGAGTTCTCTTCCCTTCCTAAAAAAATGTTATTCACCCTCCTTCCAACTAAGTTAGTGCTTCAACTTTGTACAAAATGTTACTCCCTCTTCCCTAGATAAGTCAATATGTCATTTATTTCCTACTTGAGCTCTCTATAGGTTTTGGCCTTCGGTTATTAAACTTAAACAAACCATTTTATCCTCGTTCTCCTATCCAAGTCATGTCACTTGTAAAGGACTAGGTGATTGTAGTTGGAAAATGTCTTCTGAATTTAGAACCATAATGATGATTATTTGTTTACTGCCATTATAAATTAGGTCTCATCGTTTCACGATCTGATCTTGATCTCAGAACAATTGCAGACATGCAAGCAACCTTGAAGAACGCCTAAATGAAAACATGAAATCATTTTGAAGATCATTGGAAACATTGAAGATGATTTCGTCGCCCTTTTTTTCAACAGCCTATTCTTTCGCTTCAACACATAGCTCATCAGGGATTGACCTAAATTGTCGAGGCTTCCGCTTAGCTTGCAAGATAGTAGCATGTTAGTGTTGAAGCCTTGTCCTCTTAACATCACCAACCCTACACCAACAAAATGACGGGAAGCCATATTGATGTCGCATGTGGTTCCTCAACATACCAAAGCCATGACCTTAAGCCTCCATCACTTACCGTGTACAATTACCACAAATGTGTACACTTACCACCGTCAATCTAGATCCATAACCTCAAGCCTCCATCTTCACATCAAGTAATTAACTACAAGAAAACCAAATGGCGATGTTTGAATTTAATTAATCGATACAAGCCACAGAACGATATCTCAACAAAATCCTACAATCTTATATAGGTGACTGAGGCTAGTTTGTAGAAAAAAGGCCCCTGCCAGACCTGATGAGGATACTAGCTCTGATGCATTGAGCACCATTGGGACTGTCATTGATGATTGAGGGTACATTTGTTTGGTTTAGTTTTAGGGCGAGGGAAGGCGGCTAAGAATGGTGTTGCCAGTGGTGGTGATCATATATAGAGAACCGTTGGCTAGGGGGATAGTGGTGGGATTCATGTTTTATTTATGCATAGAGATAGAGAAAAATGAGAGAAAATAAGTGAGTCTTTGAACTTATAAAGTTGGACATAAGAACGAAGGTCAACTTTATTCCATGAACCTGTTATAAGGAAAAATATGAAAAAGTATATGAAGTAATCACTTAAAAGACAGGCAATCTTTTATTTTGGTACATCTTAAAACATAAAGAAAATTCACTTATTTAGGGATGGAATCAATAGATTGCAACTAGTGTATTCAAAAAGGAAAAAACATTTCATGTTCGTGTATAAGAGGTCTAACAATGAAGTAGTTGGTCATTCAAATTTATATTCACATGATAGAAAAGTCAATTTATGATTTACGTTCATGATGGCAGACGTAGTGATTGCTTGGAAGAATGTTGAGCACACACATGCATCATCTTACATTAGTGTCATAGGGTGCTTTTGGCAAAAGACAATCGCCTGTGACTTGGGGCAGGGCCTCCGGTGTTGGTGGTAATAGGAGAGATAAATTGTATACTTTGTGGACAAAAACTATATGTAGTGAAATTTTGTAAATATGTGATGCCAATGAAAGTGGGTTCTTACTTACGTGGAGGTGCCACAAAGGCTGCAGTCCGTGTCAGCTTTCCAAATACGCAAAGTGGGAGACAGCAAAGACGGAGTAAGGGCTGAGGGCAAGGCTTCTCAGACTGGCCGTGAGGAATGGCAGTGCTGCGAAGGCAAAAGCTAAGACGAACAGGGCCGGCAGTCGATAGTCCAGGTCGTGGTCCAAGTCAGGGTCCAATGCTACGGTCCGAAGTTACGGTCCAAAGTTACGTTTCTCTCACTAGAATCCAAGAGCTCCCAAATTCTAGAGTGAGAAAGTGATTTTTGTAAGAAAAGCCAAAAGTCCTTTTTTGAGTTGTAAAGTTCACTATTTATAGAAAACAATGTGCTTATGTCATAAAGTGCCACATGTCGTCCCCCGGGAGTGACACGTCACCAGGGGGTCCCTAAATACCGGTTCTCCGTTGGACTGCCGGTTCCTAAATTCGCGTTGCCCGCCTCGCACAGCGTCGCTCTGCCTGTCTGAGAAGACTGACCATACCATGACGGCATGGTCAGAGTAAACCCGTTGCCCCAGCCACCAATCCAAGCCCTTACTGAATCCCATGAGGTGCGTCAAGAGACGCGCAGATAACCTGACAGTGGTGAGGGTTACCCCTGTAACCAACTGCCAGGCGGACTAGGCGCGATGCCCTTCAAGGACCTGCTCCCGTCCCGGAGTGACCCGAGGGTCATTGCCCGGGTGATGTCGACGATTGACAGTGACGTGAGTGGACATGGTCGCAGCTCAGTGCTCCGAGTCCGTGGCGAGGGGTCCTCGTACCGGAGCCCCCTGTGACTGTGACGGCGATGGCTATAAGGTTGTGAGCCCATCCCGGTACGAGGCCGAAGCCTCCTTTTTTGATTGAGACGGCGATGGCTATAAGGTTGTGAGCCCATCCCGGTACGAGGCCGAAGCCTCCCTTTTGATTGAGACGGCGATGGCTATAAGGTTGTGAGCCCATCCCGGTACGAGGCCGAAGCCCCCATTTTGATTGAGACGGCGATGGCTATAAGGTTGTGAGCCCATCCCGGTATGAGGCCGAAGCCTCCCTTTTGATTGAGACGGCGATGGCTATAAGGTTGTGAGCCCATCCCGGTACGAGGCCGAAGCCCCCATTTTGATTGAGACGGCGATGGCTATAAGGTTGTGAGCCCATCCCGGTACGAGGCCGAAGCCTCCCTTTTGATTGAGACGGCGATGGCTATAAGGTTGTGAGCCCATCCCGGTAGCATGCAACATGATTGTGGCGCATGAGCGCGGTGCTTATAGCACGAGACAATACCTGGTGCCTGGGGCACGTGTTATGAAAGTGGCGCGGCGACGATCGTCGCGAAGCAATACTTGGTGCCGGGGCACATACCATGAGAATGGCGCAAGGGCGCGGCGACGAACGTCGCGGAGCAATATTTGGTGCCGTGGCACGTATCATGAGAATGGCGCAAGGGCGCGGCGACGAACGTCGCGGAGCAATATTTGGTGACGGGGCACGTATCATGAGAATGGCGCAAGGGCGCGGCGACGAACGTCGCGGAGCAATATTTGGTGCCGTGGCACGTATCATGAGAATGGCGCAAGGGCGCGGCGACGAACGTCGCGGAGCAATATTTGGTGCCGGGGCACGTATCATGAGAATGGCACAAGGGCGTGGCGACGAACGTCGCGGGGTTGATAGACGACGGACGTCGCGAAGTTGATGGACGACGGACGTCGTGAAGTTGATGTACGAACGGACGTCGGGAGGTTGATGGACGACGGACATCATGAAGTTGATGTACGAACGGACGTCGCGGGGTTGATGTATGAACGTCCGTAAACATCGCAGAGGTGCAAAGACTCGGGAAAACAAGTGCGCGCAGGAGGGAAGGCCATAGGCCAAACATTGGGGGGAAGGCCAAGGCCACCACCCCTGGTGAGGCCGAGGCCGACCCCTTGGTGAGGCCGAGGCCGACCCCTTGGTGAGGCCGAGGCCGACCCTAGGGGGTGGCTAAGGTAAAAGGCCAATTCCCATGAAGGGAGGCCAAGGCTACTCCCCCCTTTGGTGAACTTCGGGCGCGCCGACGGTAGGTGTTTTGATAAGCAAAGGCCAATCCGGAAGTTGCGTTACGACGAGCGTGTCGATGCGAATCGTATCCATATGACGAACGAAGTGTCAAAGTCACGCGCAAAGCGTACGAAGCGAAGAGAGTGCGAAAAAAGGGGTTTGCGCGGAGGGGTGAACCACCGGGGGAAAATGGCCGAGGCCAACCCCTCCTGGAGGCCGAGGCCGACCTCTCCTGGAGGCCGAGGCCGACCCTTAGGCCTGGGGAAGGCCGAGGCCGACCCCCTGAGGTTGGCCAAGGCCAAATGGCCAAATTCCATTTTTGGAGCCCAAGGCAATTTCTCCTTTTGCGAACTTCGGGCGCACCGTCGGTAGGTGTTTTGATAAGAAATGACGAATCTGAAAGTTGTGTTGCGATGAGCATGCTACCAAGAATCGTACCCATATGATGAACAAGGTGCCAGAGTCATGTACGAAACGTACGAAACGAAAACGGTGCAAAAAGAACTTTGCGCGAAGAGTGAAGAACCGGGGGGAAAGGCCAAGGCCAAACCCCCATGGGAGGCCGAGGCCGAGGCCGACCCCATGGGGTTGGCCAAGGCCTTTGTCCGTTGACCCTGCTGCTCCGGTTGCGCCGTCGGTCGACATCTTTGGTCAGGTGTTTGGGTGATCTTGGTGTGACGATTGCGCTAGCGTGAGCGACGTCAATGCAAAATAAAAATGTCTAAGTCGCGCACAAAGCACGTGAAGCGAGAAAAACACGTGTCTTGGGTGTGCGGGCACTGACCGGTTTGATGCGCTGGAAGATTAACCGTTGACAATGTTGACGTGTTCGCGCGTAGTGGGACTCCTAGCGCGCCATTAGGTCTGACCAAGATGGGTTGGGAACAATATGAAAAAACTATTTTGGCAAGAATCTCTTAATACGTGAATCTGATTGACATAAACATACAATGGGAAATTGTAGTGTGGATCAGTACGAGAAAATATATTTTGATCACATGCAATTCTGATATGATTAGAGTCTTCAAAAGGATGATTACTCCTCGAGCAAGGTAACATCTACTACTCTGTCACTTTGGTTTTGTCTTCTAATGGTACAATAAGGTAGAGCATTGTGTGCCTGAGTACTTACTCCACCACCCCTTATGCTTTCATGGGTAACCACAGAGCTTCAAGTGAGTGACTCATGAAACTTGGAAAAAGCTTAAAAGCATTGAAGAGATGCTTCAAATCTCCCATTTGCGAAAGTCCTTCTCAATAGACATCAACAAATGATGTGCCTTATTCTTGGGTTAGAGGTTACATGTATGCACCTGTTATGCCCTGGATCATACTATATTTTCTTGCGCATGCGTATTATACTGGATTGGGCTATTGTTGTGCTTGAACACCATGTGCCAAAATGAACATGATGTTTGGGTTCGACACGCTCATTGGACATACAACAATGATGTGCTTCATAGCAACATGCCGTGCTTCATGTACAGGTTGGCAAGTACCGCGGTTGGCATAGTGCTAAGGTTGGCTAAGCTATTCTTGATGATGGCAACAATAAAAAAAATGAAGCAAGGTTTGGAGCCAAGTTCGACAAGTGGGCATGTTACAATGCATGATGGGCACACTAGCACGTCATTGTGCTACATTGGCACACTACTACGCATGTGGGCATATTATGGATGCGCATTTGCACATGTCTAGTGCACAAAGACACGGTAGATAGACCGTGTGCATAGAATGTTGACTGGGCAATGATGCGTAACGAAGGGGACGTTAGTGCATTGAGTGCGAAGCGTTGTGGCGTCAACGCTGCTGGCAAGTATATGTGGGAATATTGACAAGATCAATGTATGTTGTCTCGTGAGACTATGTTAAGATGTTGTTATTTGTATAAAGTCATCAGTATGCTTGGGCATGCTTTTTATACAAGGCTCGTATCAGTGTGCTTTTAGAGAAATAGTTTCGTCTTGTATAAGAGATGGTGGTTCATGACACGGTGCGCAAGTAGGTTACATGTGTCATGAAGCCTTATGGTCGTTCTATGGCACAAAATATGCGGTCCGTGACATAGCATGCAATTTTTTTGGCTTGTTATGAAGCTATTGTTCTGGCCCTCTGTGTGCCCGAGGTTGTGATAAGTATATATCAGAGTTAGATAAGTCGTTGACCACTGAACTATAATGCAGATTTTACTCTGATCATTGTACTTTGACTTGTGCCAAAGTAACCATTGAATTCTTCGATTCCAAGCATCTATGGGCCAATTAAATCCCTTAAGTTAAGGACAAATCTGCCGTTTTTGTATGACTTTAGGTCTTTGGTGGAATTTTTTTCCCTCTTTCCTTCTCCTTCTCCTTATTCTTCTCTTCCCTGCATTGCCCACCAAGCCACCTGCCATCTAGCACTAACAGTCGATTGATTTTGTTTGCGTGTGACAGTACGTGTTCAGTGTCGCACGATCAAGAGAAATAGTGTGTTTGCGCGCGTGCGCGTGAGTTCTATGTGATTGGTTGTTTGAGTGACAATGTGTGTTTTGTGTGCGTGCATGATTTTGTGTGTGTGTGTGTGACATTATGTGTTCTGTGTGTGTAGCAATGTATGTTCTGTGTGTGCATACAAGGATATTGTGTGTGTGTGTGTGTGTGTGTTTGTGTGTGCGCGTGATTGATTTTTTGTACATGTATGTGAGTGATAGTGTGTGTATAGTCTTTGTGCGTGATGGACTGGGGGGGGGGGGTGATAGTGTGTATTTTGTCAGTTTGTGCGATGGATTTTTCTCTATTTTTGTGTTCTTTGTGTGTGGACGATTGATTTTGTGTGTATGTGTATGTGGGTGGGTGGGTTTGGGGGGGGGGGGGGGGTGTGTGACGGTACGTGTTCTTTGTGCAAGGGTGGCAGGGGTGAAGGAGGAGGTGAATTTAATCAATGTGTGCGTGCACGCGCATGGGTGTGTCGTGGTTGGTGGTGGAACCGTGGTTGTGCTTGGTGTTGGTGATGCGGTTGTGCTTGGGGGTTGGTGGTGACGTTGTGGTGGTTGGTGGTGTTCTTGGATTTGAAAAGGGAATCTGGGGAGAAAGAAGAAGAAGAAATGGAAGTGACAATTTTATCCCTAGATTAAGTCACTTAACAAATGTGGAGCTAACATAAGCTAACAGAATGACCAAATCGGAAAAATTGACGAGTTCAATGGTCACTTTGACACTAATCAAAGTCCCGCGACTAAGTGGAATTTATATTGTCGTATAGTTGTCACTTTGACACTTATTGTTTTCGTTCACTAAAAATAGTAAGTGTCATTAGTGTGATGCCCCTGGGGTCTCGAAGGGCCAGGGCCCTGCCATTTTTGTTCAAATTTCATGTTACACTTATGTATTGACCAATTTTGACACCAGTACCTTGTTGTTAGAGAGAAACGCAATGCATTATAGAGTTTTAACAACACATCAATATGACAATAGTAGAGAATTTGACTTAAGGAACGTGTAATAGGTATGGAGTCAATAAATAATTTCATTTTGATTCATTTGTCAGCCTATTTGACGTGCATTTGACATTATAGTGTTCAACTCTTAAATATAAGTATCATATCGTAATGTTCATACTTCGTACGTTTTGTTTAAGTCAAGCATCCAAACCTTGTGAATGTTGTGAGAACAAAAGAGAAGTTTTAATATTACCTATGTGAACATAAGCATGGCGATCACTATTACATATTATTTTGATGATCTACTCTACCATTATTTGTGTCAGTCAATTGCCTCGGAGCGATTCTTAGTGTTATAACCATGGAAGGTCATACGCCCTCGTAAAAAATGTATTGACAACATGATTTGATATTCATGGGTTACTTAGACAAGTACAAGTCCTAAGGTGAAGCGTGTTGTGAACAACCTAAAAAATTGACCACTTTGCTTCTAATTCAAATTGGACGTTTCAAATATGACATTGTTTAAAAATTCATTTTTCTTATATTCAGCTCATAGTTATTAAAAGGCGCCAGCGTATCTAAGACGCAAATGGTTCCTGGAACTTAGGCGCGCGCTTTTTCAACATGAGGCGCAAAATGAAAATAGATAGATATTAGTGCAACAAACTAATAAAATCACTTAAAACATCCAAAAAATGGCAATTTAACAAACTTCCACTACTAGAGAAAGTTTCAAATCCAATGATAAATAGTTAATCCTAAGTAAACATGACAATGTCATCCTCATCATTACCGAGGGCCAAGGCGACAATGGTTTCTTCAAAGGGAACCATAGGCTCTAATATCGATATTCCTTCTCGATTTCAATGTTCTTTGTCTACAAAGTGAACTGAAGAGTAGATCTACTTGAAAGAGAATATTAGTAGGCGACGAGGGATTGATACACTGAACATCAAGATAATCTATAGATTGGAGATTTGGGATTTTAGGTTTTTTTTTTTAGATTATGATTTATGATGTCTTTAAACAAAAGAATAATGAGAAAATGAAAGGTTTAGATGAGCGACGCTACAAAAATCAAAGACTTCAATTTTTGGGTCTTTTTTGTGCTTCCACCGTCACCTTGCGCTTGGGCGCCTAGGTGCACAAGACGCGCACCTTTATGAAGGGGTTGCGCCTAGCCTTAGGCAAGGCGCGCTTCCTGCACCTTGCGAGTGAACGTGCCTTTGATAACACTGATTCAGCTCAAGCAAAAAAGTGTAGCATTTTTTCCAATGGTGAAAATTGGCAATGGCTATTGTTTGCTAAAATTAGATTGCTTGATCTTGAACTTAGAAGGCAGACTTGTATCGAACGCATATAGTAATGCGATAGAGCATATTCGTAAGGAGTTTATGAAGGGTTTAACTTTTTGTTAGTAATGTTTTAAGAGCAATGGCTAGATTTGTTTTCTTACACATATTTAGGTTTGTTCTTCCACGTTGGGGCCCGTTCAGTAGCATGAAGACAGTGAAAACCTAATCTTACTCAAATTTAAGCTTAGCCGTGGCCAATGGTTGTTTTGTCAAATGCATTGCATGTGTTTAATTCACGTGAGATATGTTCTATATACACACACATGTATATGTACGCTTTCTAGAATAACAAATAAAACTTGCTGGCAAAACAATGTAAAATTTCTTTTAATTTGTCATTGTAGGTGTGTTAAAAACAAGTGCAGAGGGAAACATTTGAAAAAAGCTCGAAATTTGACGCTTATGTATGGATTTTGGACCCAAAAAAATGACAACGTTGTAGGATACTTCGTAAACGAGCAATATAGCAATTCATCAATTATACAAGAGACCCCACATGAATCCAAGCTACATTTATGATTTTTTTTTCCATTTAAATTTATAAATTATTTTTGTTCTTTAAATTTCTATGCTCTTTAATAATTTCAAAGAGGGGCAACCGTAACATACATAGAGCATTTACCTCACTAAGAAAACTAGTTAACCATGCTTTATTAGGAACGCCATCCTAGGTGTAGCATCCTCATGGATTGTTATCTAGTTGTATATCAAGCGTGTGTCCATAAAGCTAGAGCTCGTGCCTTGCAGTGGTGTAGATCAGAAGGTTAAGTTCAAGCAAATGATAACTATTTTTGGAACAAGCTTTGTTTAGGTTGAGATCAATACGTATCCTCCGTTTTCCTCTGCATCTTGGTGCATAATTGAATTGTTTGTTCAATGTTAATAATGGATCACTTAGATCGAAACCAACACTTGATCTCGTCTTTTAGGAGCAAAGGTTTTCTTCCTTCACTTCATAGGGTTTCTTGAAGGATTGACGCTTAACCTACAAGTCATTATTTCAAGGTCAACTCTAAGCATGTGAGCCCCATTCCATGACATATTTGGCTCTGTTTTGAAAACCATTTGGTTTTTAATTTTTTCTCCAGTTTTGTAAACTGGAGAAAAAAAAAACGCGTTGACACACAATTTTCGTTTTTTTTTTCTTCAATTTTGAAAACCACTTTTTAAAACAGGGTTGTTTTTTAAAACTCTCATTTAGGAGTTTTGAGTTTTATTTTGAGACCACCACCACCCTCCCACCACCGGCCACGACGACCACCGCCGGCCACCGCCACCGCAAACCACCACCAAAGAAAAAACTCAAAATAAAACTGGATAATCAAACACCCAAAAGAAAAAACTCAAAATAAAAACTGAGTAATCAAATACCCATTTGTTTTTGTAAAAATAAAAATTAAACAGATTTTAGTTTTTGTTTTTTTGGAAATAGAAAACAAAAAATGAAAGTGATTTCAAACGCTACATTTGTCTTCTCTAAGGAAGTTTGAAAGTGGTCATTTAAATTTCCTTCAGAAGAATGACCCAATTTTTACGATTTTCTGAAGAATGTTTTTTGAGAGAACTCCACATGGGTAACTTATTGCTTTTCTTTTTTAAATTTGGATCCTTGTCTCATTGCAATCCTTTTTAACTGACATAATTTTGTTGACATTTCTCGGCACGAAGTTAGGTAACACTGTAAATCGGACTTGATCAACCCAAACTCATCTAATACCTTGATTAGTTAGATATTTCATCTTGAGACAAAAAAGATGGAGACCGTTGCCATTAGGTGATTGAGCAATGTGACAGGTAATTGTGTCCCTAGCAAAGAAAACTTTTACCCAAAAAAAATAGTCAATGCTTAAGATTGTTACATGTTCACTAGTAAGGCATTGACTCTTTCCACTTGAGCAATGAGGATTATGTATTTAATCAGTTTTGAGCACATTGGAGTAGATTTATCAGTTTATTTTTTTTTGCCAAACACTTTAAAACTGATTTAATCTTAATTTAATCAGGTTTGACCAATTTAGAATCAGTCTCAAACTCCCTCTTATGCTTTTTCGAATAATCTGCAAGAACTCATGCCACAGGTGGTAGTGTTAATGGTTCTGAATTGACTTTCTCTTCATTGTTGGTGGTGGTTTTAGTTGCCAGTGTTTGAGATTCAGGTGATTGACAAAGGTTCTGAGGTTTTTAGAAACCTTAAGCCTTTTTTGACGATAACAATAGGAATATTTTGTGTTAATGATAATTATACAATTGGATTTTGTTCATAAGCATGTTTTTTAGGTACATACACAATTGTTGTTGATGGAAGCCACTTGGAGCAAAAGATCATATCTAACTCAAGATTGCTAACGGCTAAAAGATCATATCTATACCTCAAGATTGCTAACGGCAAAAAGATCATATCTACATTATCGAACATATATAAATGTTATTTCGGGGGTAATGTCGCGAAAAGGAAAAGAAGAGGAACACTATAGGCACACAATTTTAATAACTTGTCATAGAAATTTGTTTTCAAAAACCAAATGTTTGGTGATTTACTCATATAGAACGTGCATATCACATTTTTAGCCGATCAATGGCTAAGAGTAGACCTGGCAAAATGTGAACCGTACCCGTTACCCGGACCGTACCCGGGCAAAAATGCCGGGTACGGGTAGCCATTTTCACTACCCGCAGAAATTGGACCCGGACCCGAACCGACCCGTAAAAGCCGGGTAAATTCGGGTCGTTATCGGGTACCCGGGTTACCCGGTTATATGCCAGCCTATATATAATATTTCTAGGGTTTCTCTCATTTTCTCCCCCACTCACTTGCTTCTGCCGCCCCTCCCCTAAAGTCTCCCTCACAGATCCCTCTCACAGGTCCCCTCTCTCAACTCTCGCTCTCTCTCACTGATCTGCCAAACTCACGACCACCTTACTCCACCCACGGCGCCACGTCGGTCACCCACTAGATCTACTGCATCTCGCCGCCATCGGTCGGTCACTTAGTCTCCCCGTGGCCCCGTCGCCACCAATCGGTCACACCTGTGGCCCCGTCGCCAACGATCGGCCACCACAGTCGCCCCACAACACCGATCTGTCACCACCGATCGGTCGCCACTGTCGCTGACCAGTACTCCGTGGCCACCAATCAGTCACCCCGTGGCCCCGTGGCCACCGATCGGTCACCACCGTGGCCCCGTGGCCACCGATCGGTCACCACCGTGGCCACCGATCGGTCACCACCGTGGTCCCGCAACACCGATCGTCACCACCGAGGCCCCGTCACCACCGATATGTCGCCACTGTCGTTGACCGTCAATTCGTCGCCTTGCAGTTCTCGATCTGCAGAATTTTTTTCCCCAGATTGTTGAGATTGTTTTTTTTTTCCAGATGGATGGATGTTGAGATTGTTTTGTTATTTTTGTGAAATGAATTTTGATAGATAAACAATGAGTTATTTGACTTTTGGAGGTTAAATATGTCTTAGTAGGTAATTAGATTATGTTTATTTTAAAAAATAATTAATTAAAAATTAATGATTTATCCGCGGGTAATACCCTACCCGTAAGGGTAGGGTACGGTTCCCAGAAATTCGTACCCGAAAAAACCCGGGTCTAAATTACCCGACCCGATTTTACCCGGACCCGACCGGGTTTTACCCGTACCCGCGCGGGTCGAACCGTTTGCCAGGTCTAGCTAAGAGATGCCACGCCCAAATAGTGTTCATATAGTAGCTATTTCGTGCAATAAAATTAGTATTGACAAATTGGACATGTCTTGAACTCAAATCAACTTTAAATTGGTATGCATGATTAAAGTTACACGATTATGCATTTAAAGACTTGACCCATGGCCCGACCATTGGACCATGCCCCTAAATGCTAGCCAATAGGTACTAATTAGATCCTTAGAAGGGTCTTACAAGGCCAATTAAAAAGTCTCCCATATCAGATGTGAGATATCACAATCTTCCCTCCTTATACTTTAAATGTCTCTGCGAATGTCCATTATCAACCTTAGTGCATATACCCCAAAGTCTTCCTTTCTTATTATTGTTCAATAATACCACCAATTCAATTAAAATCTGTCCAATTTGCCCAAACAGCCAAGGACCTGACTAGATGTCCAGCCCAAGCTTTTGAGAGTTGGTTCTAATACCATATGTTGCGATTAGATCCATGGTCCCACCACATGGCCTCTATAAAATCGCTAGCCAATAAATACTAATAAGATCCTTCACAACTTGTAAGGTCATTAACAAAGTCTCCCACATTTGATGTGATATACCACCGTGCAATCTGATAGTTGGTTTTTAATGTAGATATGTGCAATGAGTAATTAAGATTGCCTACCTAAGTTACCAACCTTAGGCAGAGCTCACACTCCCTTTTACCTTATGCTTATAAAGAAGAAATTTTTTTGGCTGCTACCCGGATTGGAAGAATCTTCCTCCTATCCTCCATATAACGACCATTAATGGACGCTAAATGCTTCTAATGACTTTTATTCAGTGATGCTAAAAAAGTACTGCTAAAAATTGTCGCTTAAAATATTAGCAGAAAAGCCACTAGAAATATTTAGTGAATATTAATTGTCACTATATATAGGATTGAATGAAGATTCCTATAACTTGGGTACCAGCCAAAATTTGTTCTATATAGAATATGCGTCTATTTGTTTTTGGCCTTTTGTGATTGTTGGAATGAACTGTTAGTTACAACTTGTGAGATGATTGAAAGAAGGCGTGCCCAAAAGTATGTACCAACTTAGAGGTTTGATTGTTTCACTTTCGTGCAGCTATTTGGCCATAATGCCCTTTAATACAACACTTTCATATAACAATTATTATAAATGAACGATACCATATCAAAACTACGTGGGTGTTTTCCCCTTATATATATAATAAAGGCAAATTATACGTAATATTCTAAATCGTTGGGGTGTTTTATGTTTATGTACAATGTAAATACACTAAAGGTCTGTTTGATAACTTGTTAGTTTTCAGTTTTTCTCCAGTTTTGTAAACTAGAGGAAAAAAAACGCGTTTGATACAAAATTTTCGTTTTTTTTTTTAGTTTTGAAAATCAGTTTTTAAAATAGGACTGTTTTTGAAAACTCCCATTTATGAGTTTTGGTTTTTATTTTGAGATCACCACCACCCTCCAACCGCCACAGCCACTGCCCACCACAGCCCGCCGGTTGGCCACCCCACCGCCACCGTAAACCACCACCGTAAACCACCACTAAAGTAAAATTCAAAAAAAAAATTGGGTAATCAAACACCCATTTGTTTTTGTAAAAAATAAAAATAAAAGTTAAACTGATTTTGATTTTGATTTTTTTAAAAACAGAAAACCAAAACTGGAAGTGATTTCAAACGCTACCTAAATGTTTGACATGGAAACAAGTGCCGTGTATGTGGACGAATGAGAGAAGATTGAGGAAGGAATTATCTTATTTACACTACAATGTATCCTTAACAAATATTTATATGCTTTATCTTTAGAGACGACATGCAGCTAGTGATACCAAAGTTTCTTCTCCCTTATGTAACCGCATAGTTGCTTCTTTTCCTTTTAGTTCAGAGCTGAAAAAACCTTGGCATCCATGACTAACCATCCGAGCTCAACAAGCCACCCATCAACATAATAATCTATATCTATACTACCTATAAAAGTATGAATCTTGTAAATCATTTTATTCTGTTTTTACCATTCATTAATCACTCCAATAACAATCATACCATTTCATAAATACTATTATCAATTACTAATTTTGTAATCATTTCCGGTTTTGCCCTCCGTTAGTTATTCCAATGACAACCCTACCCTTCCCTGATTAATTTTTTTGTAATGCGTTTAATGAACATTAGGTCATAAATTTAATCTAAACCTACATTTACACATTGAGAAATAAAACGTGTGGTCGAAAAAAATATTTTGTGTGTCAATTTTGGACGATTATGTCCTCCGTTAATTACGTCACTTACATTATTACCTTTTTTTTTAAATTTTGATGAAATTAAATGAAAAGTGTGATGAGAAAGAAAAATTGAACAAAGAAATTCCTTTATTATTCTCTTTTTAATTTGGTTAAAATGAAATAACATTAAATCATTTGCTTTTATTTTCAGCAGTACCATCAAACATTTTTTCAATCCAGAAGCCTACAAAGAATATTTTCAAATATTGAACTGATATTGCGAACATCAAATATACATTTATTCTAAAACAAGTCACAAAAGAAATAAGAACATAATTAAATTACATTATTTTGATTCTAAAAAAGATAATAATATCACCTCAAACATTATTCTCGATTATATTCACGTGCGACGCACGTGCTCTATCTTAGTATGTAATAAAATGTATCTACTCATTCTTAAGCTCTGTTTGACAATACTTTCAGTTTTGGTTTTCAGTTTCAAAAAAAAAAAAACAAAAAAAACTAAGAACAATTACATTTTTTTTTACAAAAACAAGTGGGTGTTTGATAACCCAGTTTTTTTTTTGTGGTGGTTTGCGATGGCGGTGGTGGGGCATGGCAGTGGCCGGTGGTGGCTGGTGGCTGCCGGTGGTCGCTGTCGGCCGGCGGTGGGAGGGTGGTCTCAAAAAAAAAAAAAAAAAAAAAATCAAAACTGAAAATCGAAACTCATTTTTGGAGTTTTCAAAAACAGTCTTGATTTAAAAACTAGTTTTTTTAAGTGAAGAAAAAAAAAACGAAAACTGGTTACCAAACGCGTTTATTTTTTCCAATTTCCAAAATTGAAAAAAAAAACTGGAAAAAAAAAGAGTATCAAACGGGGCCTTAATAATTAGAACCAATTGTCCCAGACCATACAATATTTTTTGTATCAGCAGCTTTGAAAAGTGAAAAGCCGATCGGTAGCGCAACCTTGTGTGATCAACTTTTGAGTTATTAATTAGGTGTATCGGTTGGTAACATTACATGGTACTAAATTAACAATGTGCGGGCACACCGAATATTTATGAAAAGAATTTCAATTTAGCGAGAATGATATGAATGGCACCTATGATCCCATGACGCCCAGCCATCCATGATTGTGAGTCAGCTAACTTCGCTGCAAATATAGTGAGCCACTAAATTCACTCATCACTTTAGTATTTTTCGAATTCCTTTTAACACTATACGGCTTTTTGTTATTGAACAATTTTATCCATAATTTGTAAATACTCATTGGAAGGAGGTGACCCAAACCACCAAAGCATTATAAACTGGATAGCTTGCCTGCTCTTGATACTCACTTCGGCTTTTATTCTGCACTTTTCTTGCTCTAATGCCTTCGATTTTACGGGCCCTAATTTTCTCTCTTTAATATTTTTCTCTCACTTCTCTGAAATCCTCCCACACGTAGTTCTTACATGAGGAGGGAGGTGGGGGGTGGCTTGAAGTCCTTTCTCCCCTTTCTTTATTTTCTTTAGCTCTCTTTGTGTTTGTGGTCTATTCGAGGAGTCCATAGAGCGTCGCTGGGAATAAAGTTGGTGGGTTGATGCGGCGACTCGATTTGGCCTTTAATCAAATCTCTGTGAGCTATGATGCTGAGCTTTGATATCTTCAGATAAAGATCTATGCGAAATATTCGATCTACTAGATCTATTCAATTTAATAGATCTACGGAAAGATGATGATTCAAAATTTTGGCTAGGTAGCGGTTGCTGGAATCCTTACGGGCGTTGACCAAATTAACGTTGGTTATCACAATTGCAACAGTGGAGGTCCAACCTTATTGTCTCCTTTGTTTTAGTACGTTTAGAAGTTTGATGATTCTTACGTGGTGTATCATGGGATATCATGATTCCGTTCTTCGTTCATGTTAGGAAAATGTAAAACCAAAAAGGTTAACTTCACAAAAATTTGCAACTCTTTATTTTTATCAATGCTATATTCAAAAAAATTTGCACGCACTTCTGCAGCTCGTCTATAGCTTCTTTTATTATTGAGAAGCCAATGTTTTGCCTATTATACTTGTTAAAGTGACAAATTTAAGATGCGACACAAGCGGTGTAAAAATAGACTCTCTCACTGGTAGAAGTTAATATTCATTATTTTTTGAATTAGTTCATTATATTTTGTTGCTAAAAGTATAAACAAGCGGCAATTAAAGTGTCGCTAAAAGCCATTTTTAAGGGTGGGCTGGTTCTGGGCTCAGGCTCATCCGTTTATCTAAAACCCCAAACACAGCCGTGGGTTTCTTCCTCTAAAAAACAGGAGAGCGCTCCAATGGCGTTCTCCGGCCCGTCCCTCTTATCTTCCTGTTCCGTGCACCGCCTCAACCCTCTCCTCTTCTCACAACAACGTCGTCGCCTCCCACTCTCCAATTTTCACTTCAATCGCTTCAAGCCAATGGTCTTCTCGGGTAACGAAACGCACTCTAAATAATAACAGCAATGCACGAGCATACATGCGCAATGGACGAAGTATTGCCTTCTTTTTTGGTTGGATTGCCTCTTAATAGATTATCTTATTAGTTGTTGTTGCTGTTGTTGTATGTGGAATTGACAGTTGCTGCTGCTGCGGAGAATGCCGTATTTACTTCGCCGGAGATTGCGAAGTCATTCGACTTTACTTCCGAGGAAAAGATTTACAATTGGTAACGTTTTTCCTCCGATAAACTTGTTATACGTTACCATGTCCTTTAGTGTTCGTTGATTTTAAAGTATTCTCGTCTTCATTGGGCTATTCGCTCGCTCATTTTAGCATATAAATTTTGAGGACAAAATTGAGCATCAAACATCGAGTAGTGCAAGTGGCAGCAAATTTCGGTCACTTGTGTAACTTTGTTACAATACAAAGTCGGTTAAAATTGTTGTTTGTTATCTAAATGGAAGGGAGTATTGTTGCAGATACTGAAGCCAGCATAATTTGGCGCTAACTTGTTATTTATTTACACTCTTCATGTGGATGATTTCTATCTTGTAAGCAGATTTGTATTTATGCATGTACTTACTTTTATAATATTGCAACGTGAAATAGAACTAACGTAAGACGCTCAAGTATATGTGTGCACGAAGCTTTATGGGCTTAGGGACCTCCAAACACTTATTAATGAGCATCACACAGACAGCAGAACGGCGTCATCCATAAAGTCCAATCTTGGATGCCGTGCAACTACGTGTACGTTTGCATGTATGTACATGTTTAATTACATGCTCTAATTGCTGGAACCTAATTTAGAAGCATTCACGTTAAGACAGAAAAAGCAGGAAGAGAAAGAAGCAGAAAGCAAAAGAAGAAGCAGAAGTAAGAAAAAAGTAGAAGAACAAAAAAGACTGTAAAACAGAAAGACTAATAGGCTTTGGAACTTTTGAGGAGGTGACCGGCAAGAGGCGAGCTCATTCTTGAACTTACCAGGAGGATAAAGAAGAACGAACTCATTCTTGAACTTCGACGTATCTCTCTCCCTCTTAAACTTACCAGGAGGATAAAGAAGAACGAACTCATTCTTGAACCGTGGAAGTAGCACCAATAGGAGATGATGACCATATGGTTACGCATAGGCTATGTTCTATGTAGGCATTTAGCTGTGCCAGTCAGGAAGAATGACCTGATCGAAAATTCACGGTCCTGGAAGTTGTCTTTAACGCCTCTCTTCACAGATTTCAATTCAAACTGGCTTTGATTTGGAAACTGCCCAAGATAAAGGTCTAAATGTGTATATCGGAAACCCTAAATACACGTCCTAGGAACCCTCAGTAATCTCTCGTGCTTTCAAAATACCACTACGAGTACGCGCACCTTGTGAAAGGTTAGTTGATAATCCCATTATCAGTAAAAATCCCCAAAAAAACACCCATCAAAGGTCAAAGCTAAAACATCAAGGTTCCATGAAAGATGAGGCCTAAGGGTATCATCGGCAGAAGAAGTAACAAGGGACAGATTTGTAATACTTCCTCGTGTTACTATTTAGAGCTGTGTTGAGGCTGAGTTATGCCTGAATACGCTGTCAAACACCCGACATATTTTGTCAATGAAGATCTTGTTCTCTTGGTGCTTAATGTTATTTGGCTGTATTAGTAGGCGGTGCATTTTGCATTAGTGGTGTAGGTTTAGTGGACTCATTCAATAACTTTTGCTTGCATTGTATTGGTTTCCCAATAACATGTACTAACTAGTGGTGCATTTGAATGAGTTCAATTCACAACTTAGCTATATTTACTACGATGTGTCAACGGGTGATAGGTGGGAGTCTCAAGGGTATTTCAAGCCAAATTTTGACAGAGGAACTGATCCGTTTGTAATTTCGATGCCACCTCCTAATGTTACTGGTTCGCTGCACATGGGGCATGCAATGTTTGTGACTCTTGAGGTTGGTGAAATTCTTTCCTGAATATTTTGGTTCCCTGGAATATTCTTTTCTTTTTTCTGTTGTAGTATATGACTTTCTATTTGATTAATTTTGTGCACCTTGAGTTGTTTGGCCGCCTTTATTATCCTTTTACAGATTTTTGCAATTGACATGTGTTTGGATTGAATTGTTCCTTCCGTTTATTGACCAATTTATGCTTAGAGACCATCTTATCCGAGCTTCTAGTTTTTGTCCACATCACTTTCTGGAAGAAGTTTGTGTAATATACCAATCACCATGTTCCTGCACAGTTATGTGTTACTGGTATGCGGGATGAACCGTTTCATTATAAGCACTGGGTTGAGCTACTCAAGTCGTTCAGAATCTGTTCGTGATTATGCACGAATTGATCATCTAATACAGCAGGTAAAGGTGAAGAGTTTAGTTCAGATGGAGTCTTTGTTGACGAGGGTGAGCCTTGGTGCATCAGTAAGATTGCTCCATTCTGACCTGGAGGTGCGGGTTCCAAACATCCTTCTTGCTGCCATAGCAGGGGTGAGGCTGCATGCATCTAACACTCCCTAGGCCTGGCCACAGCGGGAGCCTGCTGGCCCTTCTTTTTCATGGAGTCTTAGTTGCAAATTGGAAAGGGATGCTTAAATTAGAACTATGGAATTTGGTTTTGTATTTCCGTTAGGCTTAGTAGCACCTGAAGGTCAGTTGGAAGCATCTCGACATTCAATGGCCCCAATGACATATTACTCGTGCCAACAGAAGAAACATTCTTTCCTTTTGGTTAGGCATAAATTGGAAGATCCACATAGTTCCACAATCTCCCGAGGGTGGGGGGTGGGTGGGCACGGTCCTTGGCCCTCGCTGAGTTTTAGATGCTCATCAGCTTGCCATGATTGACCATGCAATGCATATAGTGTGGTGGTTCTCTATAAGTTTGTCATGGTCGCATGGCAGGTTCTTTTAGAAGTTTCTTATTGCATGTGGATCTTGTGTTGATTCCCACATAATTTTCCATTACTCTTTTGGCCTGTGGTTAACATACAACTTTTGGCTTCTTCAGTCAAACCCATGTCTCTTCTATTTTTCCTGTAATCCTTTCTACAAATACAGGAAAATTTATCAGGATAAGATGTCTATGTTGTGAAGCTTTTTGGTAAAGACTGAAGAGACATGAAAATCATTTTTTTTCTTTTAAGTTTCTCCAACTATCAACTGTGATATAGCAATAAAAAACCAGAAGAATTGAAATTTTGGGTAACCGACCCTGCAACGATATGAATTACATTTAATTTTTATGATTTAAGGAAAATTGCAGGATGTAAAAAGTGTCGGAGCCTTCATTCTCTCTTTATCAAAGACATTGTACAGCATTTGTGAACCACATTTCCGAAAGAACCAATATTCTGATTGTCATTATTTACAACTCCATTACTGACACAGTGACACCTCAACTTTTTGCTCTTATAGTGAGTTAACAAGATTTTTAACCTGTTTTAAATTGTGAAAACACTCTTTTCATATTTTCCAAAACGGGTTTCTAAACATTGCCTTAATCTCTATACTAGTTTTGATCCCGTGCATTGCACACGGGAACAACAATTATCAAAATACTTATTGAGAGATCTTGTATTTGTATGCTTAATTGCAAAATTGATAGTGACAATAAGATAATCAAAAAATTATTTTTACCTTTTTAAAGGAGTTTTCCTACCAATTTTTATCGTTAAAAATGAACTTGAGTAATAATTGTTCGTTTTTAGTGACAAATGAAGATGAAAAATAGTGTATGAAATAATAGAAATAGTCTCTCCTAACTAATAGCAGTGATAATACAAACAATAATAACACGTGTGTTAAGGTTGTATTCTCAAAACTACCAAGAAAAGAGTAACTGTACATAATAAATGATTAAAAGAAAATGGAAGCGTAAACTATATATAAAACTTGCAATGAAATAAAATGAAGGAGATTAGGGTAGTCTAAGAAAAAAACTGATGGAGAATATTATGTTTCCCAAAACAATAAAAAAGATTTAAGATTAAAAAGGAATATATAGAGAATTACTTTTAGCAAAATCTGGGAATTAATGGAATTGCAAAAAATATAAATAAAATTTTTGAGTGGGACATTTGATATAAAAAAGAGAGAAATATGAAATTTATATAATTTGTTGAATTTCAAATGGAAAGAAAGAGTTCAAATCAGAGAGAGAGAGAAAATGAATCCATTTCATTATTACAAAAGTAAGTAAATTTAAAATATTTTGAAATTTCAAAACAGGAAAGTCCATATGGCGAACTAAGGAGTGTCCAAATAAGCAATGACTGGACAACATTCTGTCAGCTTCGGCTTTCATATATATATATATATATATAATTAGATGCGTCCACGTCGAAATTAGAAAGTACCCAAGGTCTGAGTTCTGCAAGAGCATTCATACAGTGGCAGAATAAGGCAGGGGCAGGCTAGGGTCTGGGCCCCACCTTTAAAGTTCAAAATTTCAGCTTGTGATTGGTCAATTAGGCTGGTAATCATAGCTTACATAGTTTATGTGTTTGGGCCCCTTGTTTAGCAAACTCATCCACAAGAATGTTAAATTTAAATGATGTAATACCATCACTCCATAATTCAAACAGGTAAGAGGATAACTTTTTCTCGGTAGATGGATTACAATTTTCTGTTCTTTCATATTATTTCTCAACCTCATTCCAATTGCAACGCAGTAATAAAATAGGTATTAATAATTGCGGTCATTAATTGTACTGTAGGGGAAGGCCAATCTCATAATATTTCCCTCAAAAAATTCCTGTACAGCAAACAAAATTGTCAGTAATGTGTGAAAAATTTATTTTTTATTCGATAATTTGTGACAAAATCAATAATAATTTGAAAATTTGTCACCATATTTTCCCTCAAATAATTCCTGGACAATTTTTTCATTAAATATCTGTGCTCATCAATTATTTTGTGTGAGGTGAAGTCACTTCCCCTCAAATTCTTTTACGGGACGGAATGCATTATCGTAGATGGTGAAAAATAGCCGTTCCCTTCTGTTTGATCCTATTTTAAGCAATCCAAGTTTCTTAAGCTTGCAAGAAACCCTGCACCTTAACCTGATAAAAAAATGTTACATTGATTGTGAATTGATAATATGATTAATTTGACATCTTCTAGGCTCAACTTTATGTCTCATTTACCTAGCTTTCTTGAGTACATTTTTTCTTCTTTCATTTTGGTCCATTGAATTTTTTACCTTTGAATATGGCCTCCCATAAAACCTAATCTTGTTTCCGCCCCTGCATGCATATTATACATGTATCTGTATAGCTGTTACATGGAGTACATATGTAATATACTCTTTTCTTTGGAGCTGAGGAAATACTCTGCAGGGAATATTTATATTCTGCAGGGGTTATTTATGTTATATCTGTGTGTATTTTAAAGGTTGTAATCTTAAGAAAGTGGTTTCCTGCTTGTTATGTGAGTAATAACGTTATTGCGAAGTTACCCAAGGATGTTGCACGTTCAGCATCTGCTAGCTTTATCAGGTGCACCAGTAGAGTGGTGAGTTAAGGTGCTACCAAAACCATGAAATTGAAAGCTGAGGCAAACTCTAACAATAATGATAAAAAGGATTTGTCAATTGCTGAGAGTTTGCTCTCACAGAAGCCTAGACCTGGCAAAGATTGTGAGATCTCTAAGTAACATTCATTTGCAAAGAGCTGGCCAACAACTAAGGTAGCATTTGAAACAATTTTTGTGTCAATTTTTTTTCGGTTTTAAAAACTGGAAAAAATATCGACGTTTGACAGACAGTTGTAGTTTTTTTTTCCCTTTAGTTTTATAAACCAGTTTTCAAAATGGGGCTGTTTTTGAAAACTGCATTTTGGAGTTTTCAGTTTTGGTATTTTTTTTTTTCGAGATCCACCTTTCAACTTTTGTACGTTGGAAGCATTTTATATCTTTTCATATTATAAAGCCTGATCCTTGTAGTTAGGTCAAGAAAGAATCCTTCATCACTAGTTGTGAATGACTGATTTTTTCTATCTTTTTGTTCTAGGAGCCCAAACTATGTGATTGATCTCTTCAATCTTCATCACCAACACCTATCAGCCACGAACACCAAACCACCAACTTTGTTAACCACCATACCCGTTGACCGCCACCACCAATGATCAACACTCCCAAAAACCAAACACTGCCAACCACTACAGTCATTGACCAGCCGATCTGCCACCACCACTGATCAACACACTCGAACTCCAAACCTTCCAACACTGTCAACCACCATAGCCACTGACTGTCGCCACCACCACTTGTGACCAACACTGCCAACTAGGTAGCACGGACACAGACACCGTGTCCGACACCGACGGGGACACTGCAATTTTAAAAAAACCAGATTTTGGACACCGCAGGGCGCCGCTGAACTTTTTATTATACACACACACACACACACACACATCTCAATTGGAGCAACTGAATTTCGTTCAAAACGGATGAGAAAGAAAGCAAGTAACATGAAATAGTTTCAACAGTAACAAGAGAAAAGGTCGGCAACAAGAAAGCAGTTGAATGTCTCAATAGTACCAAGATTAGAGTCTCAACAATAACAAGAGAGAAGGAAAAAGACATGGGACCAAAGGCATGAAGGAGAGGTTTATATAGTCAGATGGGTCTGTAAATGAGGTCGGATATGTTGACCTATCTTACTCTAGACTAGCAAGCTTGGATGCTTTAGGCAACGAAACGAAGAAAAGGAGAAATAGACGAGAGAGAAAGAAGAAGGTACCTTTTGCTGGATCGATCTGATTAGGGTTTGGCCTAAATGTTCATTTCTAAAAAACTCCAGATTTATCCCTCAAATAAATTTGAAATATTGTATTTTGGCCCCATACGCGTGGACACTTCTTCACAAGGTGTCTGACACTTCTTCAAGAGGTGTCCGACACGGTGTCCGGTAATTAAAAAATAAATAAATAAATTTGGACACCGCCGAGAAGTGTCAGACACGTGTCTGGAGGTGTCGGCGAGGTGTCGGTAGGTGTAGGACACCATACGTTGACCTATAAGAGGTGTCGGTGCTTCCTAGACTGCCAACCACTACAGCCACTGATAACCACCACCACCACCACCACCACCACCAAACCCTCTAATATCGGTCACTACCACGACACTACCACTCCTCTAAACCTAAATCACCATCATACCAACCACCATTGTCCCTCAAACAAACACTACCACAAGATTTCATCCATCGATTACCCCTAGTATTTTCGATTTGCACTGGTAAATTCCGAACCAATCAAATCCATTCACCCAATCAAACCCCAATCAATCCAATGAAGCCCTAATTCACAAACTAGTGTGTCATTGCCATTGCAGTAGTTGGACGATGGCAGAGGAGATGTGTTGGCCGTGGTGGGAGCGCTTTTGATTGTTGAACATAGGAGCTCAGAAGAAGCCCTCAAGTATTGGGAAATGAATGAAATGAGAAGACAGGAAAAATAGAAAAGAGATGAGAGGAAAAATGAAAAAAAAAAGAGTAAAAACCAATTACAAAAACTGCTATCAAACAACCCATCAGTTTTGTGAAAGAAAAAAAAAAATCATAGAGGTTTTGGATTTTTTGAAAAGAAAAAACGAAAACACAGCTTAAATTATTTTCTTGGACTAGTATTCAAAACTTTGTTTCAAGTAATTTGTTCATTATTTTCCAGTAACCTTATACGTAGGTTGTTAAGCCTTTATTTATGCTACAAGTCTAAAAGATGTTAAAACCCACTCAGAGGTCATTATATAACTCTTCCATATTGCCAAGTGACATTTTCTTCTGTTAATTCCTAACCCCCCCCCCCCCCCCCGGCCCAAAAAAAAAACCCACCGCACAACACACAAACACTCACACACAGAGGGAGGGTCTTTGTCACGTAGCGATCCTTGCAAAAAATTATTTTATATATCATCTTCTGGAAATTTCTATGTCATGACATGTACAATTCCTAGTTTGGAGATGTGATGATGCCTTCTGCACCATGAATAAAAGCACTGGTCCTTTGCTGCTGATAGGCCAATCTACTCGTATTTAGCTTTGGCTTGCTTATTGGAGGAAGGGGGTTTGTAACACCATGAACTCCTTTTACTGAACCTCTCTCTCTCTCTCTCTGTCTCTGTCTCTGTCTCACCCTCTCTCTCTCTCACACACACACAGTCTGAGAGACTCATATATGCTGCACCGTGCTTAGTAACTTTATCACTCCAGTTCTAGATAGACACTGAATGCACTGAATCGTTGTTTTATTTACTATATTTCCAACCTGTGATACATTCAAATTCTGATTGATTTCTGTTTTGGATTAACTTGACCAGGATATTATGGTTAGATACCACCGCATGATAGGAAGACCTACGCTTTGGCTTCCTGGAACTGATCATGCTGGCATTGCAACTCAGGTTATCTCCTGGATCTATATGGCTACGGTTTTCTGCTTCTTTTTTCTCATCTTTTTTGTTTATTGTAAATTCATATATAGTGAATTACGGAAACCACATTTGGTTGAACACCTTGTCTGTGTATTTATGTATTTGGCGCAATCAAGCTCTTTCAGCAAATGATTACGTGAAAACATTTAATCAGGATTACCGAAGCTTCATGATCTCTTGAGTTTTATTAATTGTGTTTTGTTAGTGTAGTACAATGCACTTTTACTCGCCGAACTTTTGGCTCTTTGAAGTACTTGTGGGTGTCGGCAATCAAATTTAATTTGAACATGCTGTTCGGATTTAAGTACATGACAATTCCTATCGTGTTTTGTCACACTTTCGTGATGCGAATCAGTGTATGTAGTGAATCAGAGGATAATATTGGATAAGGTGGAGGAGCTAAACCCTAGGAGGATATATGACTTCGTGGAAATTATACTGATAATGAAGTATTTTTCTTCCTTTCATCTGATGTTTGTGTTTG
>JAVXUO010000622.1:600000-818585 GCA_033065855.1 Escallonia rubra | reverse complement strand
CCCAAAAAAACACCCATCAAAGGTCAAAGCTAAAACATCAAGGTTCCATGAAAGATGAGGCCTAAGGGTATCATCGGCAGAAGAAGTAACAAGGGACAGATTTGTAATACTTCCTCGTGTTACTATTTAGAGCTGTGTTGAGGCTGAGTTATGCCTGAATACGCTGTCAAACACCCGACATATTTTGTCAATGAAGATCTTGTTCTCTTGGTGCTTAATGTTATTTGGCTGTATTAGTAGGCGGTGCATTTTGCATTAGTGGTGTAGGTTTAGTGGACTCATTCAATAACTTTTGCTTGCATTGTATTGGTTTCCCAATAACATGTACTAACTAGTGGTGCATTTGAATGAGTTCAATTCACAACTTAGCTATATTTACTACGATGTGTCAACGGGTGATAGGTGGGAGTCTCAAGGGTATTTCAAGCCAAATTTTGACAGAGGAACTGATCCGTTTGTAATTTCGATGCCACCTCCTAATGTTACTGGTTCGCTGCACATGGGGCATGCAATGTTTGTGACTCTTGAGGTTGGTGAAATTCTTTCCTGAATATTTTGGTTCCCTGGAATATTCTTTTCTTTTTTTGTTGTAGTATATGACTTTCTATTTGATTAATTTTGTGCACCTTGAGTTGTTTGGCCGCCTTTATTATCCTTTTACAGATTTTTGCAATTGACATGTGTTTGGATTGAATTGTTCCTTCCGTTTATTGACCAATTTATGCTTAGAGACCATCTTATCCGAGCTTCTAGTTTTTGTCCACATCACTTTCTGGAAGAAGTTTGTGTAATATACCAATCACCATGTTCCTGCACAGTTATGTGTTACTGGTATGCGGGATGAACCGTTTCATTATAAGCACTGGGTTGAGCTACTCAAGTCGTTCAGAATCTGTTCGTGATTATGCACGAATTGATCATCTAATACAGCAGGTAAAGGTGAAGAGTTTAGTTCAGATGGAGTCTTTGTTGACGAGGGTGAGCCTTGGTGCATCAGTAAGATTGCTCCATTCTGACCTGGAGGTGCGGGTTCCAAACATCCTTCTTGCTGCCATAGCAGGGGTGAGGCTGCATGCATCTAACACTCCCTAGGCCTGGCCACAGCGGGAGCCTGCTGGCCCTTCTTTTTCATGGAGTCTTAGTTGCAAATTGGAAAGGGATGCTTAAATTAGAACTATGGAATTTGGTTTTGTATTTCCGTTAGGCTTAGTAGCACCTGAAGGTCAGTTGGAAGCATCTCGACATTCAATGGCCCCAATGACATATTACTCGTGCCAACAGAAGAAACATTCTTTCCTTTTGGTTAGGCATAAATTGGAAGATCCACATAGTTCCACAATCTCCCGAGGGTGGGGGGTGGGTGGGCACGGTCCTTGGCCCTCGCTGAGTTTTAGATGCTCATCAGCTTGCCATGATTGACCATGCAATGCATATAGTGTGGTGGTTCTCTATAAGTTTGTCATGGTCGCATGGCAGGTTCTTTTAGAAGTTTCTTATTGCATGTGGATCTTGTGTTGATTCCCACATAATTTTCCATTACTCTTTTGGCCTGTGGTTAACATACAACTTTTGGCTTCTTCAGTCAAACCCATGTCTCTTCTATTTTTCCTGTAATCCTTTCTACAAATACAGGAAAATTTATCAGGATAAGATGTCTATGTTGTGAAGCTTTTTGGTAAAGACTGAAGAGACATGAAAATCATTTTTTTTCTTTTAAGTTTCTCCAACTATCAACTGTGATATAGCAATAAAAAACCAGAAGAATTGAAATTTTGGGTAACCGACCCTGCAACGATATGAATTACATTTAATTTTTATGATTTAAGGAAAATTGCAGGATGTAAAAAGTGTCGGAGCCTTCATTCTCTCTTTATCAAAGACATTGTACAGCATTTGTGAACCACATTTCCGAAAGAACCAATATTCTGATTGTCATTATTTACAACTCCATTACTGACACAGTGACACCTCAACTTTTTGCTCTTATAGTGAGTTAACAAGATTTTTAACCTGTTTTAAATTGTGAAAACACTCTTTTCATATTTTCCAAAACGGGTTTCTAAACATTGCCTTAATCTCTATACTAGTTTTGATCCCGTGCATTGCACACGGGAACAACAATTATCAAAATACTTATTGAGAGATCTTGTATTTGTATGCTTAATTGCAAAATTGATAGTGACAATAAGATAATCAAAAAATTATTTTTACCTTTTTAAAGGAGTTTTCCTACCAATTTTTATCGTTAAAAATGAACTTGAGTAATAATTGTTCGTTTTTAGTGACAAATGAAGATGAAAAATAGTGTATGAAATAATAGAAATAGTCTCTCCTAACTAATAGCAGTGATAATACAAACAATAATAACACGTGTGTTAAGGTTGTATTCTCAAAACTACCAAGAAAAGAGTAACTGTACATAATAAATGATTAAAAGAAAATGGAAGCGTAAACTATATATAAAACTTGCAATGAAATAAAATGAAGGAGATTAGGGTAGTCTAAGAAAAAAACTGATGGAGAATATTATGTTTCCCAAAACAATAAAAAAGATTTAAGATTAAAAAGGAATATATAGAGAATTACTTTTATCAAAATCTAGGAATTAATGGAATTGTAAAGATATAAATAAATTTTTTGAGTGGGGCATGTTGACATAAAAGAGAGAAATATGAAATTTATATAATTTGTTGAATTTCAAATGGAAAGAAAGAGTTCAAATCAGAGAGAGAGAGAAAATGAATCCATTTCATTATTACAAAAGTAAGTAAATTTAAAATATTTTGAAATTTCAAAACAGGAAAGTCCATATGGCGAACTAAGGAGTGTCCAAATAAGCAATGACTGGACAACATTCTGTCAGCTTCGGCTTTCATATATATATATATATATAATTAGATGCGTCCACGTCGAAATTAGAAAGTACCCAAGGTCTGAGTTCTGCAAGAGCATTCATACAGTGGCAGAATAAGGCAGGGGCAGGCTAGGGTCTGGGCCCCACCTTTAAAGTTCAAAATTTCAGCTTGTGATTGGTCAATTAGGCTGGTAATCATAGCTTACATAGTTTATGTGTTTGGGCCCCTTGTTTAGCAAACTCATCCACAAGAATGTTAAATTTAAATGATGTAATACCATCACTCCATAATTCAAACAGGTAAGAGGATAACTTTTTCTCGGTAGATGGATTACAATTTTCTGTTCTTTCATATTATTTCTCAACCTCATTCCAATTGCAACGCAGTAATAAAATAGGTATTAATAATTGCGGTCATTAATTGTACTGTAGGGGAAGGCCAATCTCATAATATTTCCCTCAAAAAATTCCTGTACAGCAAACAAAATTGTCAGTAATGTGTGAAAAATTTATTTTTTATTCGATAATTTGTGACAAAATCAATAATAATTTGAAAATTTGTCACCATATTTTCCCTCAAATAATTCCTGGACAATTTTTTCATTAAATATCTGTGCTCATCAATTATTTTGTGTGAGGTGAAGTCACTTCCCCTCAAATTCTTTTACGGGACGGAATGCATTATCGTAGATGGTGAAAAATAGCCGTTCCCTTCTGTTTGATCCTATTTTAAGCAATCCAAGTTTCTTAAGCTTGCAAGAAACCCTGCACCTTAACCTGATAAAAAAATGTTACATTGATTGTGAATTGATAATATGATTAATTTGACATCTTCTGGGCTCAACTTTATGTCTCATTTACCTAGCTTTCTTGAGTACATTTTTTCTTCTTTCATTTTGGTCCATTGAATTTTTTACCTTTGAATATGGCCTCCCATAAAACCTAATCTGGTTTCCGCCCCTGCATGCATATTATACATGTATCTGTATAGCTGTTACATGGAGTACATATGTAATATACTCTTTTCTTTGGAGCTGAGGAAATACTCTGCAGGGAATATTTATATTCTGCAGGGGTTATTTATGTTATATCTGTGTGTATTTTAAAGGTTGTAATCTTAAGAAAGTGGTTTCCTGCTTGTTATGTGAGTAATAACGTTATTGCGAAGTTACCCAAGGATGTTGCACGTTCAGCATCTGCTAGCTTTATCAGGTGCACCAGTAGAGTGGTGAGTTAAGGTGCTACCAAAACCATGAAATTGAAAGCTGAGGCAAACTCTAACAATAATGATAAAAAGGATTTGTCAATTGCTGAGAGTTTGCTCTCACAGAAGCCTAGACCTGGCAAAGATTGTGAGATCTCTAAGTAACATTCATTTGCAAAGAGCTGGCCAACAACTAAGGTAGCATTTGAAACAATTTGTGTCAATTTTTTTTCGGTTTTAAAAACTGGAAAAAATATCGACGTTTGACAGACAGTTGTAGTTTTTTTTTCCCTTTAGTTTTATAAACCAGTTTTCAAAATGGGGCTGTTTTTGAAAACTGCATTTTGGAGTTTTCAGTTTTGGTATTTTTTTTTTTCGAGATCCACCTTTCAACTTTTGTACGTTGGAAGCATTTTATATCTTTTCATATTATAAAGCCTGATCCTTGTAGTTAGGTCAAGAAAGAATCCTTCATCACTAGTTGTGAATGACTGATTTTTTCTATCTTTTTGTTCTAGGAGCCCAAACTATGTGATTGATCTCTTCAATCTTCATCACCAACACCTATCAGCCACGAACACCAAACCACCAACTTTGTTAACCACCATACCCGTTGACCGCCACCACCAATGATCAACACTCCCAAAAACCAAACACTGCCAACCACTACAGTCATTGACCAGCCGATCTGCCACCACCACTGATCAACACACTCGAACTCCAAACCTTCCAACACTGTCAACCACCATAGCCACTGACTGTCGCCACCACCACTTGTGACCAACACTGCCAACTAGGTAGCACGGACACAGACACCGTGTCCGACACCGACGGGGACACTGCAATTTTAAAAAAACCAGATTTTGGACACCGCAGGGCGCCGCTGAACTTTTTATTATACACACACACACACACACACACATCTCAATTGGAGCAACTGAATTTCGTTCAAAACGGATGAGAAAGAAAGCAAGTAACATGAAATAGTTTCAACAGTAACAAGAGAAAAGGTCGGCAACAAGAAAGCAGTTGAATGTCTCAATAGTACCAAGATTAGAGTCTCAACAATAACAAGAGAGAAGGAAAAAGACATGGGACCAAAGGCATGAAGGAGAGGTTTATATAGTCAGATGGGTCTGTAAATGAGGTCGGATATGTTGACCTATCTTACTCTAGACTAGCAAGCTTGGATGCTTTAGGCAACGAAACGAAGAAAAGGAGAAATAGACGAGAGAGAAAGAAGAAGGTACCTTTTGCTGGGTCGATCTGATTAGGGTTTGGCCTAAATGTTCATTTCTAAAAAACTCCAGATTTATCCCTCAAATAAATTTGAAATATTGTATTTTGGCCCCATACGCGTGGACACTTCTTCACAAGGTGTCTGACACTTCTTCAAGAGGTGTCCGACACGGTGTCCGGTAATTAAAAAATAAATAAATAAATTTGGACACCGCCGAGAAGTGTCAAACACGTGTCTGGAGGTGTCGGCGAGGTGTCGGTAGGTGTAGGACACCATACGTTGACCTATAAGAGGTGTCGGTGCTTCCTAGACTGCCAACCACTACAGCCACTGATAACCACCACCACCACCACCACCACCACCACCAAACCCTCTAATATCGGTCACTACCACGACACTACCACTCCTCTAAACCTAAATCACCATCATACCAACCACCATTGTCCCTCAAACAAACACTACCACAAGATTTCATCCATCGATTACCCCTAGTATTTTCGATTTGCACTGGTAAATTCCGAACCAATCAAATCCATTCACCCAATCAAACCCCAATCAATCCAATGAAGCCCTAATTCACAAACTAGTGTGTCATTGCCATTGCAGTAGTTGGACGATGGCAGAGGAGATGTGTTGGCCGTGGTGGGAGCGCTTTTGATTGTTGAACATAGGAGCTCAGAAGAAGCCCTCAAGTATTGGGAAATGAATGAAATGAGAAGACAGGAAAAATAGAAAAGAGATGAGAGGAAAAATGAAAAAAAAAAGAGTAAAAACCAATTACAAAAACTGCTATCAAACAACCCATCAGTTTTGTGAAAGAAAAAAAAAAATCGTAGAGGTTTTGGATTTTTTGAAAAGAAAAAACGAAAACACAGCTTAAATTATTTTCTTGGACTAGTATTCAAAACTTTGTTTCAAGTAATTTGTTCATTATTTTCCAGTAACCTTATACGTAGGTTGTTAAGCCTTTATTTATGCTACAAGTCTAAAAGATGTTAAAACCCACTCAGAGGTCATTATATAACTCTTCCATATTGCCAAGTGACATTTTCTTCTGTTAATTCCTAACCCCCCCCCCCCCCCCCGGCCCAAAAAAAAAACCCACCGCACAACACACAAACACTCACACACAGAGGGAGGGTCTTTGTCACGTAGCGATCCTTGCAAAAAATTATTTTATATATCATCTTCTGGAAATTTCTATGTCATGACATGTACAATTCCTAGTTTGGAGATGTGATGATGCCTTCTGCACCATGAATAAAAGCACTGGTCCTTTGCTGCTGATAGGCCAATCTACTCGTATTTAGCTTTGGCTTGCTTATTGGAGGAAGGGGGTTTGTAACACCATGAACTCCTTTTACTGAACCTCTCTCTCTCTCTCTCTGTCTCTGTCTCTGTCTCACCCTCTCTCTCTCTCACACACACACAGTCTGAGAGACTCATATATGCTGCACCGTGCTTAGTAACTTTATCACTCCAGTTCTAGATAGACACTGAATGCACTGAATCGTTGTTTTATTTACTATATTTCCAACCTGTGATACATTCAAATTCTGATTGATTTCTGTTTTGGATTAACTTGACCAGGATATTATGGTTAGATACCACCGCATGATAGGAAGACCTACGCTTTGGCTTCCTGGAACTGATCATGCTGGCATTGCAACTCAGGTTATCTCCTGGATCTATATGGCTACGGTTTTCTGCTTCTTTTTTCTCATCTTTTTTGTTTATTGTAAATTCATATATAGTGAATTACGGAAACCACATTTGGTTGAACACCTTGTCTGTGTATTTATGTATTTGGCGCAATCAAGCTCTTTCAGCAAATGATTACGTGAAAACATTTAATCAGGATTACCGAAGCTTCATGATCTCTTGAGTTTTATTAATTGTGTTTTGTTAGTGTAGTACAATGCACTTTTACTCGCCGAACTTTTGGCTCTTTGAAGTACTTGTGGGTGTCGGCAATCAAATTTAATTTGAACATGCTGTTCGGATTTAAGTACATGACAATTCCTATCGTGTTTTGTCACACTTTCGTGATGCGAATCAGTGTATGTAGTGAATCAGAGGATAATATTGGATAAGGTGGAGGAGCTAAACCCTAGGAGGATATATGACTTCGTGGAAATTATACTGATAATGAAGTATTTTTCTTCCTTTCATCTGATGTTTGTGTTTGATAGAGTGTGGTATGTAATTTTGTGGTACATGTAATTCATCCCGGTTTCTTAGTCTTGTTAGTAATTGTCAATTTTTAGTTATTCCTATCTAATACTCGCTACTTTCAGTTGGTTGTGGAAAAACTGCTGGCATCTGAAGGAAAGAAGCGAGATGAACTGGGTAGAGACGAGTTTACAAAGAGAGTTTGGGCGTGGAAAGAGAAGTATAACTGCTCATGTTTCTAGTGATTTTTTCTCTTATTAGAAAATGCTTTTGTTGACTTACGCTCAAGTGTCTTCATATTGTTCATACTTCTCTGTCTCTGTCTGTTTGTGCGTGCGTCTCTCTCTCTCTCTCTCTCCCCCCTCTTCTTCATATTTTATTCTTGCCGACCTATGCAACCAATATAGTTAACCACCAGCCTTTTACATTTGTCTATGCATGTAATTCTTGAAAGTGCAATGGCAAAAGATTTGATATGGTATTGCAAAAAGCTGAAGAGATTATAAGAAGTGTAATATTGGCTCTATCATTCCCGCTGATACTTAAAAATGGCTATAGCGGTTGACTAGTTTCCATGAGGTGTTTATTTAGTAACTGACAATCAAGGCACATCTCCTCCCTCCCAAAGAAAATGAGGAGGAAATAATTTTTGTCGAATATACTTGTTCGTTTTATTTTTTACTGGTCGTATATGTTGAAGTTTGGAAGTCTGGCAGACAAAGTGTTGCATCTTCTCAGGCATCGTTTTTTATGGTGGAGAATTACCATTATAGTGCTTGGTCCACTCTGTGTTTTTCCATCTCTAATTTGGCTTCTAATTGGCCCTCTGCCTTTTAGGTATGGGGGAACCATCACAAATCAGATCAAGAGACTTGGTGCTTCTTGTGATTGGACCAGAGAACGTTTCACTCTTGATGAGCAGCTAAGCCGTAAGACAGCATTCTATTAGTAAAACTCCAACTAGGCTTGAGAAGTTTTTTTTTTTTGGATAGTTTATGATGATATAAGCAATTGGTTTTCTTTAGCATTTTTTTAGCCTTTGTTGTCAGTTTGAAAGTTCTGTAATTATAATTGAAAGCTTGTATTCTGGCTTGTGGTATGCTTGTGGCCTGTGTCACATTTGTCTTTTGTGCACATAGTGCCTCCTATTTTCGAATTTTTTATAGTTATTATTTTTCAAAAGTGTGCATTATTCCGTGCCTAGGCTGTCAGCAATATGCCTCTGAAATATTCTTACTTAGTGCTTTTATGCAGGAGCTGTAATCGAGGCCTTTGTGAGGCTTCACGATAAAGGCCTAATTTACCAAGGTACAGACCTAAACTGATTTTCTTAATTTTTTAAGTTACTTTCTTGGAATTTTGGTTTAACTTGAAAGAAAAGAAATGAAAGAAAGGAGAACTTTGTTGTCGAAGTTCTCGGGCTTTAATAGTCATCATGTACCATTATCATGACTTGCTATATTTATTTTTTGGTCCTGCTTTTCCTCTTTCTGTTCTGTGCTTGAATAGGGAAAATTTGTTGCTTCACGGGCTGATATAATAAAGAGACGTCTTCCATAACGTGAATGGATAGGAAATTGAACTCTACCGGGTGCATGTGCTTTACTTCTTATAGTGTCCGTAGCTATCAGCCTTCATATCAAGCAATTGGTAGCCTATTTATACTCGCTTGAAAAAAAAAAAATAGAGCTGTAACTTCACAAATAAGAGGACACCTGCCTCTGTATGAAGCTTTTGTCTATCTTCATGCTATTAATATCCGATAGGCAAATTGATATAGCATTCACCAGAGTCCTGATCTATTCCCTTGCACTTCAGTGTATTCTTTGGAATCACTTTGTTATCTGTCCATCTTAAAATTTTAGAATTGACAACCTTAAATATAGCAAGGGGATAATTCTTTTCAGGGACTAGGTGTTCACTACAACTTTACTAATAGTGTGGAACATAATAAGGAGACTAACCCTAAGAACTTTACCATTTAGCAGCACCTATGTGGCACCAATTTTTTGCTGTCACCACAACCGCCACTGCCGCTACCACCACCTCCCTTTACTACTTCTTCCTTGCCAGAAAATTACAATAATTAATAGTCTGCAATTGCGTTCATGGTTTTAATTGCTGTTACCCTCACCACTGTGGAAACCCCCAACGAAAACTTGCAGAGTCAATGACCAGGCCTAAAGTGGGTAGGCCAACTGCACTGCCCCTCAATGCCTCAATAGAGCTAAAAGAGTCACCTTAAGGTGTGAATGTATATCCAATTGTCAGTCACTTCAATACATTTCTCTTTCAGGCTCTTACATGGTCAACTGGTCCCCGAGTTTACAGACTGCAGTTTCAGACTTGGTATGGATAAGGTTTGACGTGCCTGTTCTTTTGTGGTCGTTTGGTGTTTGAAAACCTAACTAATTGAAATAATCCATCTGTACTTGCTTAGGAAGTAGAATACTCAGAAGAACCTGGTACCTTGTATTACATCAAGTATCGTGTTGCTGGGGGTTCAAGGTATTTGCAACGCAGTTGCTTTTTATATTCCATGTCAATTTATTCTTTTTCGCAATGTTTCTACTGTTCATCTTTGAAGCACGGACACGGCAATTTGGCCGGCATAACGGTGTCAGGGACATATCCAATATGGGTGCATCTCAGGTGTGGCTGTTGACGTATCTGATTTTTTCATTAATTTTTCAATTTCGATACGTAGCAGGTACGTATGGAACACTTTTGGGTGTCGATTTAGAATTTCAAAACCTATTTCGAGGGGACCATAGGTAATATACAGCTCTTTTACACCTGAGTCAATATGAAAATCGCGAATCCAGAGACAGAGAGAGAGAGAGGGAAGGAGGGAGGGAGGGAGGAGGCGATCTCTTTCTTCTGGCAGTTGGGTCCAAGGCTTTGACCATGATATGGACTAACACTTAGCCCTCTTATATTTTGTGATGGTTACCGCTGCACGTGTAGTAGCTGCTATGCACAATCGTTATACCTTCAAAAGTGATTTTTGTTAATCAATACTTTGTACACGTAAACTAGAAAAGCCTTTTACGACCACGACATAAATACAGGATATATTTATAAAAAAACAAAATCTTATTTTATGACATTTGATTTGTCGTTGAGAAGACGATAAATTTTAACGAAAAAAAGTTATTTGCTTATTTATTGGAGCAATGGAATAATATAAAATTCGATGTATCCTAGCCGCACTTGTATGCTGCGATATTAAAGAATGCAGTATTCGCGTGCCCATGCGGATCCAACCCGCACCTTAGTCCGTGCTTCTTAGATGTTCCTCGTGTTAGTTTAAATGCAAGTATGCAAGTCGCTGTAATCCTACTAGTTCCTACGTTACATGGCATGTCCGGATCGGACACGTGTTCAAGTGTCAGAGTCTCCTATTTCTGAAATTATAGGACATGGATCCAATTTTGGACATGGACAAGGGACACAGATGGAACATATATTCCAAACAGTACTTATACGACATTAGTTCTAACTATAGGGGTAGATATGACATTATGAAAAAGTAGTAAGTATTCTAATGATGCTTTTGTGAAAAAGAAAAGGAAAACTCGTGAAGGTCATTTGTTATGACTCACACGCTTATCCACAAGTCGGACGCCTCGAGGTATGGTTCTCTCTCTCTCTCTCCCTCCCTCCCTCCCTCCCCCTACTAAGAGCTGGACTCTTTGTCTTCTTCTTCCTTCAACCTTAATCTTCCATCATCCATGGCGTTCTCCTTTCTCTTTCTCTCCTACCCAGATCTAGACTCTGCACCTTCTTCTTCCTTAGACCTTCATCTTCCATCATCTATGGCGACATATTTCCAGAGATGCCTCTCCAATCGTCAACGTGGCATGCTATGTTACATGTACTTTTCAAAATGCGTGAAGTATCCATGTCGGACACTCGACCCTCGACACGTGGCCATGGGTATGGAATATGTGTCCGGCACATCTCATAGGATATGCCGTTATTTAACACTCTCTTATAGTGTTTCGTTTAATTCGTCATTGCTTTGGCATCCCTGGTACGGATCCTATACCTATCTGTATCGTGTTGACACGATACTTTGCCAAAAGTGCCGAGTCCATGTAACATAGCTACTATTGTGGATTAAAATGATTTGTCCATTTTCAAACAAAATCATTCCTTCAAACTGTAATGTTCATCTAATTTGTTGGGTAAATTGCACTCGGTATCCCTGAGATTATGTCTTAATATACTCGCTTCCCCTCCCTTTTGGAAAATTACACTGGCACCGCATGACATTTGATTTCGGTCGATGGTCTTGAACTTTTAGTCAAAATGACTTAATTGCCTTACATGTATAATGAATTTTCAAAAATTTCCAACCCAATCCCGTAAATCAAAACAGCCACCATAAACCCACCACCGGAACACCACTACAAACCCACCTCCACAGACTGACAACTAGCAAATGATCCCACCACTACAGACCAACTACAAACCCAGCACAAACATGCCAGCACAACATCCCCATTGCCCCCTACCGATTCCACCGACACCATCAGAAACCCACATGCTCATAGCCACCAACACGAACCTACTACCATTAAGACAAACCCACCACCACGGATTCCCCACCACCAACCAATCCCACCACGCACCCTCCCACCACCCCCCAAATAGAGCTAGCCACCACTAGCCCACAACCACCAACAGATCCATTGCCACAAACCCTTCACCACCAATGGATCCCACCACCTACCGATCTCTCCACCCGACACAAACCGACCACCACACCAGATCCATAAACCAAATTCACCACCTCCACACCAGATTCACCACAGACCCACTCTGAATGTGCGTGTGAATCTGCGAAAGCTCGTGCTGGGGCATAAGAAATGGGCTTGGCCTGGTGCTGATGTTGGTAGTGATTGATAGTGAGGTGGAAGCCTTGGTGGTGGGCGGCGGTGGTGTTGATATTGAGGCTTGCTTGAATTGCGATGGTAGTAGGGCCATCTTTGGGTTTCTAAAATATTTTAATGCTAAAATGGATGGGAAGATAAAGCATGGGGCTCATGATACGCAGAGCAAAATGTGAAGGGGATGTCCGTGTAACTTCTAGCCGGAGGGGTAGCGAGTGTCTATTAAACTTAAATTCAGGGCTACCGAGTGTAATTTACCCTAATTTGTTTCTTTGGTGAGAATCATACCCAATGAGATATATGAGGAAGAATGTTGACCATCGAGTTCAGACATGGGAAGCTTAAAGCTAGTTATGGGTGTTTTGCATCTCAAGTAAACAGACTTACTATTTTGCTTGGACATTATACATGCTAATTTGATAAGTTTGTTTTCAAACTGGGAGTCACTATCTGAAAAGAAGTTAGGAGCAATATTATAGGCATTGTTTGCTTTTGTTTTGTCTCCATGAAGGAATTCCTTACTTCTTGCTCCATGCGACTTCAAATAAGTTGATACCTTCACCATAGTATTCAGTTTGTCACTTGGGCAATGTTTTCATGAAGTTTTATTTTTCCTATTCCTTATCCATTGGTCCTGTTTCTTTTTCTGTTCTTGTCACACACAAGATAGAAAGTAAGGGCTGCTCCAGTCATTATTTATTTTATGTGTAAAATTATCTTTTGCTATAGATTTTTCTCCGATAATAAAAAGATGATATTATGAAATCCCAAGTCACTTTCCTGACAGCCTAACTAGAGTTTATGCCATCAACAAAAATACTATGGTTGCAGTCATTCGTGTTTCGCATGATATGCATGTTGAGCCCATTCGCAAAAAGCTCAAGCTGTTAGCACTGAAAATTGATTATGGTATCAGATCTTCGATTTTTAAGGTCTTGTGTTCAACTCTTCTCGGCTTGAATTTGGCCCTATTCATTTTTTTTGTCCTTTTCTCTCCACGTTCAATATGGGGCTTGCAGTTGTTGGTGGGGGTGCTGAGCATATGCTCGAACAGCTTGAGCTCTTGGATATAACTTTACAATACAAACATCTATTTTACACTTGTCCACAAGAAAGGGTGAGCCTTGGCGCAATGGTAAGGTTGTCCCGCTCTGACCTGGATGTTCGGATTTGAAACTCTGAAACAGCCTCTCCACGAAAGTGGGGGAAAGGCTGAGTACAACAACCCTTCCTAGACCCCGGCAATCGGGGGAGTCTCCTGCACTGCGGCATTCTATACTTATCCACAAGAGAAATAGAAGATAGATGTGTAGAACTGAATGTCTACTCCTTAGTGTCTTCTACGGAATGAGAAAACAACGTAGAAGAAATTACCCTCATAATGCAGTTCGTTTACAAATTGTGCGATAACCTTTTCAAAACTTCGATTTATCATTGCCCTCTACACTTCAGGGAATCCTATTTTCATTTGGTAGTTAGGAACAATGATATTCAAAGAGCAACGTGGAGGTTTGGGGTGCGGGAACCTACTTAGAAGAAAACTATATACGCTCACGTACTACTCTCTTGCCTTACATATCTATGGTGGATAGAACTCCATGGGACAAAGTGTTTGTAAAATAGACTTCATCTACTCACTTAAGTGCTCCTCATCTTCAACGCTCTTGTTCTTCTTTGTGGTTCTTTCTTCATGTGTAGTTATTTCAACTTTGTTTTTCTGTAGCAATAGTTGTATTTGTGGTATTATTAACATCAGTAATCAGTAATGGGTTTAAGTGGCTTGTTGTTTGGGATAGTGGTAGTAACTACAGCAGTTGTTTGAGATGGTGAATCGTTAAGTAGTGGTTTTGGTTTGGCCTCTTTTTTTGTCTGAGTAAACAGTCGTCTCCCTCTGGGCTGGATTTCAATATATTTTTACTTATCCAAAAAAAAATAAAAAAATAAAAAAATCTGGCCTTTTGCTTTATAACCTTTAAAAATTGATAGAGTTTTATTTATACTGTATAATCAACTCTGAAAAGTAGCAATGAGACTTGAAAGAGATCAGGAGAGACAAAAGGAGGTGCCTGAAGTTAGAGGATACACAACGTTCGCCCACTTAACGATGAAACAAACAACCATCCCATGCATACGCCGTTAACCTATATTTGTTTCTGCCTAAATTATTCTAAATGCATGAAGTGAGTTACTTCTCTTTGTTTTAACTATATCTTTACCTAATTTGGACATTGCTGTAGAAGACATTCTAATCCATCCGGGGTTACCTTTTTGTACACCTTATAGGGATGACTTTCTGACAATTGCAACAACGCGCCCAGAGACTTTATTCGGCGATACTGCTATCGCAGTGCATCCAGAGGTACAATTTCTTGCTTAATCTAGTGTCTACTTAATAAAGAGACTAGCCTATATCAAGTTCATGATTCATCCCCCACTTCCCTACATATCTGTCAGCGTGGTATGATGTCTTGATCATCTCCGTGGAAACATCTGAATTTATAATGTGCACCGAATTACGTTTTAATCTCCTCTAAATACTTGCTCATAAGGGGCAAAGTTTTATACCTGTTCCATTTAACTTTCTTTTTGGTTTACTTTTTTCAAGTTACATTTTGCGGCGTTGTGTAAATTTATCACATGTCGAGCGTGCATGTGCTCCCTTTCAGACTCTAGTTTCTTTTAAAGGTGACTCTGGTTGGTTTTACATACATACTTTCGCATGAAACAAGGATTTTAGGTTAGTTGAGTAGCATTCTGGCTGAAACACCATAGAAGTTTTATTTACTATTTTTTATGTCTGTGTTGGGGAAGGGAGGGAGGGGGTAGTAGCAACTTAATAATACTTATCTTCACCGTTCACAGCCGAAAGCTCCGCAGTAGGCCAAAAGACCGCCGCTATAGGTTTAGCCGGTGCTAGCCAACTGCCGGCTTTTGTGGCGTTGCGCTAGACCTTGCAGGCGGTCAAATGGGTCTATCCCAGTGGTCAACCTCCGCCTACTTATATTATATATACCTGCGGTAGTATCCTAAGCTGGTGTTCGTTGCTGACTTGTTGCCAGAATATTTGTATTGACCCAAAACTAAATGTAACATCTATACCGGCGCTACTGACCGCCTCTATACTTAGTTTGTTTCTTGTATTCCCCTGAAGAAATAGACAGACCTAAGCCGTCGACTGCCACCTTCTCTATAGGTCTTTTTTCTTTTTTGCAGTTTTACACAAATCAAGGGCCAACAAAATAAAGCTAATAAAACTTGGATGCAAGATAAGTAGATAAGCTCAATTAAACCACCATTAACGTAAATTTAACCATGAATTCAGAACAAGAACACTATAAAACAACTTTGTCCACGAACTACGGCAAAATGTGTTTGAAACCCTCTACAAGTTTTTTCAAAAGCTAGACGGATGACTTGAACGTTATCAATATCAACTAGACCAACCGCCCATGCACATCATCTACCTTAACTCCCAACACTAGCATCACCATTTGCATTAAGCCATTCCCTTCTCATCAACCTGATACGGAGACAAATGTATCACATAGTTTACAATGACTAAGGAATATGAACCGAGAGTTCATTTCAAAGCTGTACTCCAATTGACATTGGCATAAATTACAATTTTTAAAGTAGTCAAAATAACCAACAAACATACAGATTCGACTCGAGTAACCATTTATGCAGATTTGGCTTCTCACTCTTATCCGACTTATATACCAGTGGCATCATATAATTTATTCAATCTCAAAGTGGAGAATATCTACCAAGACATAAATTAGTAATTAACAGAATATAGCAAATTAGTCTTTCACAAATGGAGCAAATATGTAAAGACCTCCTCTCCTTGTCAACATTGCCACTTAGCACTATGGAGCTGATATGTAACAATCACATCTCCTTGACACTGCAAACACTAAATTATGCCACCTCACACTAGATAATGTGGTAATCCTGAACTCGAGGTATACTAAAAGCTCAAAGCAAGAACCTGAGAATTATGTACCCTCGTCTCGCCACATCCTACCTTTAACATGCAAGGGAGATACTGTGCAACTAAGATTTTAAGAGAGATATAAAAAAATTTCCCAAGTATCAATGACATGAAAGTGGTGTAAAGGCAGTTTCAACACAAAGTTCTCCAAAACTAAGACATTGAGAAATCTAGACTGTTCATCTCTGTGATGTCCAAGCTTTCATTTGGGACGTTGAATGGGAGGCGTCATATCGTACGTTCATTTCCTTTGTCCAAGTCTCAAGAGATTTGCTCTACGACATTAACTATAAACTATTACTTGA
Source organism: Escallonia rubra (assembly GCA_033065855.1). Taxonomy (NCBI): domain Eukaryota; kingdom Viridiplantae; phylum Streptophyta; class Magnoliopsida; order Escalloniales; family Escalloniaceae; genus Escallonia; species Escallonia rubra. Next base: position 801,918 of record JAVXUO010000622.1, on the reverse strand, counting down.
AATGATGCAAAATTCCCGCACCTGGAAGATACCACCTTACAGCTGTTAAAAAGAGTAGACATGCATCCATCTATTGTAAATTGATAATGGAAATCATATTATGCTTCAAGCACTTGTCTTGCCTTGCTAATATCTTTTCATTTCCTAATTTATAGGTAAAAGTTACACAAATACTTAATGCTCTTTCCTGAACACCATTCAGAAGAAGTAGAAGCAAATTTTTTAAGCTTATACTTGATGCATGGCTAATGAGACAAAACAAATGGGAAGGAAAATATTACCAAGTGCTGATTATTTAGTGGCATCACCAAGCTGTCCAGTAAGATGAACATCATTTGCCACCATTGTCGTCACCTCAACAGACTAAACACCCCCACCTCAGAGTGGTGGCTGTATCCTACGTTTAAACAAACTAATAACCTTAGATTTCTTAAGCATCATGAAAATATCCAGACTCAGTATATCAGTTTCCCATGAATCAATCTATGAGAGCACTTAGGGATTTATGGACTGAAGAACCAATTAGTAACCTATGGTTAAAAAATAAAGCTTATATCAACTCCCCCCCCCCAACAAACCTATCATTAGCTGTTACGAGAATACTAGGGGGAAAAAAAATGAAATTTTGACTTATAATTACTTCATCCGTGTACCAAAATTTAGAGAAATCAAAAAGAAAGAAGAGAGAATTATTTAAAAGTCAATTTTCAATATGTAACATGCATATAAACCCTAGTCAGAGCAGAAATGAGAAATTAAGAAAAGATTTCCTGATTCTGATTGAGATAGAAGCTTGTCTATATGAACCACAGACTACCAGCCAAACAAGTAATGGAGGCCTGAAAATTTACCCCTAATCTCCTAATTCGAACCCTAATATTGAAGTTCCAGTTTCCCAATTGAAACTGCAATAGTGATGCACAATACCAAGGTGATTTTGGAAAAGGATCCTGTCACAAAGGTCAGTGTTGAAAGGAGAGAGATGGATTGAAGGAAGCATCGCCTGCTTGGGCTTTAGATTGAGAAACTAGAAATGATTTTGAGATTGGGGCTGCATATAAACTATTTGGGCGCTCTGTTTTTTTGTGCTTATATTTTCGTAAAGAATCAAAACCCATAACAGTGGGAGGGCACTTGGCTGCCCGCTTAGGGAACTGCCATTGAAGTCAATAAAGGCACTGGCCTGAGCCGCTTTCGTTGCCTACGTGCAGAGGCGCCTTCAAGTGGACGCCGTCTTCGGGTGCTGTTATAGAGCTCTTTTCTTTTTAGTGGTGGTTAAAAAACAAGAAAAAGTTCTGACAAAATTATAAAATTGTGAACATGACAAGACGAGGTTTATCCTCCAGAAAACACATTGAATGACCCAAGCTACGAGGAGGAGAGTCGTCAACAATAAAGGACAGAAAACACAGCAGTAAATCATTTAACGTAAATACTGGAAGCTCCATGCTGTCAAAAGCTCTTGGATCGTTGTTCCATTTCCTTATAAAAGTTAGAGGATTGATTGCAAATGAAACATTATGGTTTTGGTGCCAATGCGACTAGCACCTTGACGGTCTACCATTTTTATTTATTACAGAATGCTTAAAATGACATTAGTAACCTTATTTCTTCGTTTGATTTTCCTTGATACCATACGTACACATACATACGGACAATCCTTCTTCCACCTCTCCTTCTGTCCATTTCACTGCACTTATCTACCGAGATTCTTAGTAGATGATTTAGCCATGGAATGGAGATTGGGTGTCCAGCATCATGGTCTCCTCTTCTTGATTTTAAATCTTTTGCTGATTCTGTAGAAATCGGGTGCTAACTGGTGGTGTCGTTTGAGTTGCTAGTAGTGTTGGCTATGAAATTGAATCTCGGTTTGATGATTGGGGGTTCTATTTGGGCAGTCAAAGGTGGTTCTTGTGAAGCTTCCTTTGACCCCCACCCGGGGGGTGTGGGGTGGAATTGATAGGACTTATTTAACTCTTTTGGAGGCTTGAGGTTACAAGTTTTCCCCTCGAAGTTAAACTATTTATTAAATTTGGAGAGTAAATGCCAATTTTAGAAGTTTAAGGCACTGGATGCCAAAATTAGAAGTTCATAGTGCTGGCCACATTAGCACCCAAACTATAAGGGTCCCTGTGCACTTTAGCCAACTTAGAGGGTTTGACTTCCGCATCCTCTTTCCCTACCTCCCCTCGTCTGAATGGCCCTGCTTTCTGACGTGTGTTTAGATGTAACTTTATTATAGCTTTAGAATAGAATGAACTTGCAACTGGCAGAGAGGCCAAACTCATTATGAATTGCAGGTTTAAGTTGTCTAATAAATCAACTAGGTGATCCATCATGTGTGATCGAGATTCCTCAAATGAATCAACTAGGTGACGATGAGGTTTCGCACACTTCTCTACTCCTAAATACAAGCATCCAGCACAAACCAATTGGCAAGGATTGCAGAGTCTCATTGGGTTCGTAAATCGACTTGGAAGGTGTTGAATTGGTCCAATTTGAGACACGACAGATTCTCAACTCACTTGAATCACCTAAACAGTGAATGTGAAATTCTTCTAAGTGTATATTTCCGGAGAAATAGGATTTAGAAATGGTTGTACAGTAATTAGGGAATGCAAGCCAAAGCAAAGTCCTACATTTGCAGTTACTTTTTCAAAAGAAATGTCATTGACCGTAGAACACGACTGAATATTTGGACAACGCCGACGTAGATAGTTTGTTATAGATCTATTACATCTTTTTGATCAACATATCATCCCATTGTTATCCTTTCAAAATTCTTGATTAAGATCAGTTTCTTCCAACTGTATAAGATCCAAACTGATGTTATTGTCTCTATGGATCAACTTACACATTTCAGATAACAATTTAGAAGTCGTTTCTCGGCAAGTAATTTTTAAAAACGCCCCTTAAAATTGATTCAGTGGTGAATCTCAGTGAGTTTTGATGTTAAAAATGGTGATACTTAATGTTTCTGTCTAAATATAGCTTCTTAGTAAGCTAGAGAAAGGAGAAAGGACATGAGGTGATGCTGGTATATGAGGAAATAGAAGTAATCACAAAGATAGATGCACTAGTAATCACCCAAAGGACTTTACCTAAGGATCAAAAACAATGCTCACCACTCGAAGGATTCCACCAAAGAGATACAGAGCAAGAACATTAAGAAATTATTCTTCTCTACCAGCCAAAGGCTATACGTTATTTCTTACTATACTACTCAATGTTTTGACATACATGCAATATGGCCTTCACATGGTCATTATATAGAACAACCTTCCAAGTGAGGTGAAACAAAAGCAACTTTGCTGATTAACAAGTCAACCTGGATGACTTTTGAATCTTGACCAAAAAGGGCAACTAAAACAAAGCGACAAGCCCTAGAGAACTTAAAAAACACCTAACACACTTAAAGACGCAAAATATTACTTAAGAAACACTCACAAAATTGGTTGTTGAAGTCAACCTGCACACCATTTGGTATTTCGGCTCTTATTTCTTGCACAAAAGTGATCTTTGCTTAATTTTTAGAAACTAGACTTCTGTGTGTTTCCAACCGTATGTAGCTTGATTTATTTGAACAATGGGAAGACATCAAAACGTGGCTGCAAAGTCCCCCCAAATCTGAGACAGTAGCTGGTTTCTGGTTTGACCAAATCTGAACAATCTTGACTATGATAGCTTTTTCTTCTCCTCGTCGAATATGCAAAATCTTGATCCCTTTGTCTTTTTAGAAAGTAGGCACACAGAAGTTACTGGAAATGTAGGGCATGTAGGCTAGACTTATCAAGGGACACTCCAGTGTCATGAGGGGTCACCTTTTCTGGGCATTGGTTTAGCTGCCTTCCAGTCACTTTGTTGTGCACCGGTGTCAAGGGTCATCAGACTGAAAGAATCGGGCCCCTTTTAGATGTTTGTGCTGGCTCGTGATCCTTGTTTAATGCTGACATGCAGCCGACAGGTCCTTCTACAATTGACCTCTGTAAACTTATTTTGGAAAAGGTTGCCATTATATTGATATATGCCTCTCGTTAAATGTTCTATTCAAATCCTGGTTTATCAATATTTTGCAGGATGGTCGTTATTCGAAATATATAGGGAGGCAGGCTATTGTTCCAATGGCATATGGCCGTCATGTCCCTATCATCGCTGACAAGGTACAGACTTTTACTTGCTGTGTGAGTGTAATGTCACTTGAGTAGCCAATAGAAGGCCTCTTTTCCTGAAGCACAGAAATTACATTGATAACTTTGTGTTAATTCCTCAACGCCTAACTATCGAAGTAGGATTGATATGGATTCTAAGGATCTATATTGCCGGCTTGTTACACGGATTCACTGCTTCAGGCCATGCACGACACGATTCTGACACGGGTGTGGAATCAGTGTAAAATCCGAGTCAGATTCACCACGTGCGCATGAGACACGCCACATCACGATGGCTGCTGTTAAAGTACTTATAGAAGATGGAGAGTTAGAAGATAGATTGCGCAGGAAGAACTGCTGCGCTTACAGATCTATGACCATAGGTGATATAAGGTTGAAGAAGGGTGGTTGCGCGATTAGTTATGATATGGTTGATCACAGATGTAGTTTCTTCTCTCTGATAGCAAATGTTTTTATGCACCAACTTTTCTGCGACAAAAGCAAATAGGTTTAACCCATTATTAGTTACAGCCGTCATTGACTCATTTGTTTGCCGTGTCCCCGTATCTGTGTCTGATTTTTACCCATTCCCTGTATCTAATTTTTCCAAAAATTTATGAGTCCCACTCCCACTTTCAGACACGTATTAGGATCGGACTCTGTAGCTGGGTCCATGTAACACATATCATTGGTATTTCTCGTTCCAAATATGATTTCGTATACAGACGTGTGACTTGCCATGGTCCCAGAGCAATAAAGAAAAGAAGATGAACTATTCCATAAGAATTAGACCATGTTGCTTGTAGATTTGTTTGCCTCCTCCCCTTCTTTCTCGGGGAAGTGAGTTACCTTCTATACTTGTGTAGTGCCACACAGCTTTAAGTTGGTGTAGGCAAAGTCACACAAAGTGGGAATGTGAATGTAGCTAGTTATGAAATCTGCTCAGAGCTGGAGTGCTGGATGAATGGGTTACATAATTCTGCGCACGATACAAGCATGCTTATGAATTATGATAGAGGATATTACCCATAAGATATACAAAGAGTGTAGTGAGTTTTGGCTATCATAAGAAGTTCTATGTTCAGTAATTACCAAAAATGATGAATCCTTTTCCAGTAATCATATGCTGGACAACAAAGGGAATATCCTGATATCCTACTGTTTCCTCATCATTGAACACACCATGGAATTATTCTTGCTGAAATATCAGTAAGATCAAATCTTGGAGGGACTGAGAGGTCCATGTTTGAAGATTTGGGATGGCAAATCCATTTAACGAGTCTGTGAATTGTTCATAAATTTGATCTGAATTCTGGATATCCCCCGCCTTATGGATTATGGTCGTGTGTGTAGTGCTCGGACTATTGATTGCACGCCTTGCCTCACAACTATCTTCACTTTGTGCATATCTTATTCCCTTTTCGACCTAAAAGGATAAATGGACAACTCAAGTCACCTATTCTTGGCAATTTCGTCGAACTCGCCCTTTGCCACTAGCACCTTTTAAGGAACTATCACAATATTGCGTCTTACCTAAATACCAAGTCTTATTTGAAGGACAGAAAAAGTAACGAAGTGATTCATTGGCGGCTTCTTGAGAGTTTTTCTCTTTCCTGTTTTGGCTTTCCTTTTGAGGGTTATCCTTGAAGCTACTATGCAATTCTCTGAATTATATAACCAGATTTTTAAAAGTACTGGACATGCTTTTGTGGTAGTATGTTGATAAAGACTTTGGAACTGGAGTGTTGAAAATAAGCCCTGGGCATGATCAAAATGACTACCTTCTTGCTCGAAAACTCGGTCTTCCTATACTTAACGTGATGAACAAGGACGGGACACTCAATGATGTTGCTGGATTGTACTGGTAAGTCCTGCAACAAGTCTTTTGGGTTGTTGAAACATATTGCAATTATGACAGATTATTATGCTCTGCCTAAGCTAATGGTAATTGCACTTGCTTCAGTGGCCTTGACAGGTTTGAGGCGCGTAGAAAATTGTGGTCGGATCTTGAGGAGTCAGGCTTAGCTGTCAAAAAGGAGCCTCACACTTTACGAGTTCCTAGATCTCAACGTGGCGGTGAAGTGTGTTTGAATTCCAGCTCCCTTTGACTCTTTCATTGTAAATAAGACTTATTTAATATCTGTTTCTTTAGCAAGATCTTGTTTTCATGCGGGTTTGTTTTTTCCTAATCAGATAATAGAGCCTTTAGTGAGCAAGCAATGGTTTGTAACTATGGATTCTTTGGCCGAGAAGGCCCTCAAGGCAGTTGAGAATGGAGAGCTGAACATCATGCCTGAAAGGTTTGAGAAGGTATTTAAGGCTTAAATGTTGTTGCTTTTGATAGCTCTTGTAGGTACTCCTGTCCTCCTTTTATGTTGCCCTTAGTTTTTTCCCAGACTCTTCTCTGTGTAAATTTAGTAGCTTTCAGATGCAGACATCTCCCTTCCTTGTCGTTATCTACCGACATTTGTGGTTCTTTTAGTACTTGCAGTTGCTTCTTACAGTGCCATTATGAGTTATGCATTTCCCCCAATCTTGATAGTGGTCCGTCACATTTTACGCCCACAAGCTAAAAGCTTACATCTCTGATCTTCTTGTTGCCTCTAGATATATAATCACTGGCTCTCCAATATCAAAGATTGGTGTATAAGCAGGCAACTTTGGTGGGGACACCGCTTACCAGTTTGGTACATTGTGGGAAAAGACTGTGAAGAAGATTATATAGTTGCTAGGAGCACTGAGGAAGCTTTGGACAAAGCTCGTCAGAAGTACGGGAAAAATGTTGAAATATATCAGGATCCTGACGTTCTTGACACTTGGTTTTCAAGGTTTGTGTCTCAATTACCACATATCATGAACCGGTTTTTATTCTGCTTTAGTTATGTACAGCAAGCTCCCTTTAGCGGGCCTTCCTTTGTCAATGCTTTTTGTACTGGCCTAAGGAAAAGAATTTAAGGACGTTTACTTGCCTAGAGGCAGGCACTGATGAACTTCTTTCATGGATTTGACATATTATTGCTAGTTCCCAAGTAGTCTACATGGCTATCTGTAAACAGACACAGCTTTTTGGCGCTTGTTTTAGCCATGTGTCAACTTCTTATAGCAATTACAACTTTTCAGTGGTTTTACCTGTTAATTTTTGCTAGCTATGACTCGAAACAGACCACTATGGGTACGCACTATCCACGTTACTTATTTTTAATGACACTTTGAAAGGAGATTAGACATAATAGCATGCTGCTATAGAATGGGGTTGATTAGACTTATCACCCTAAGTTTCAGCCATGGTCCGAACATTTTCCTGTAATTGCAATTCTACAATTAAGTAGGGGTGCAATTTGGGCTGATTTAGGATGGGCTTTAACCAACCTAGCCCAAATATGGACAAGCTTTAACCATTTAAACCCAACTAATTTTAAAATGGGTTGGTCTGAGTTGGGTCAATAATTAAATGAACTGAATTGGGTCAAACCCATTAAAACCATCACAACCCATTCTAACCCAAAAGAAAAAAAGAACCAAGTTACAAAGAGTCAAATCGCGAGTGTTCCAAAATTCGGCACTCACCAATTTTGCCCAAATCGATTTTTAGGGTTCCAAAATTCGGAGACACCGCCAACAACAGGGGAAAAAATGGAGGTGCCTCATGAAAATGGAAATGGTCACGTTTTGGGCAATGGGTTCTGCGTGAAAGCAGATCTGTTGAACTGGGGTGCGGCGGCGGAGGCCCTGAAGGGGAGTCATCTGGATGAAGTGAAGCGCATGGTGGAGGAGTTTCGGAGGCCCGTGGTTCAGCTGCAGAGTCAGACACTGACTATATCGCAGGTGGCGGCGGTGGCCGCGGCGGGCGGCGGTGCCGCCGTGGAGCTTTGTGACTCGGCGAGAGCGGGGTGAAAGCGAGCAACGACTGGGTGATGGAGAGCATGAACAAAGGGACAGATAGTTATGGGGTGACGACAGGGTTTGGTGCAACTTCGCATAGGAGGACTAAGCAGGGAGCTGCTCTTCAAAAGGAGCTTATAAGGTAACAACTTGTTTGATAAGGAGTTAATTTCTTCAACAGAAGAATCAGATATGAGTAAATTCGATGTTAGTTGGGTTGAGTATTAATACGAAATCACGGCTATGGTTTGAGTATTAATACGAAATCACGGCTCCATGATGACAATATCGAAGCCCACATGATTCAGAAATTAGATTTGAAATCCTTTAGCGGCTCACCCAAACGAACTCACTGAAGGTTCCGCTTTAATGGTCGAATTTGGAATGGTTGTTTGTCGAAGGTGCAGACAGTCTGTAGTCGAAATACGGTAGCTCATTTGGGTGGTTTGGTGGCGATGGCGTTACTGGTTGTAGCGTAACAATGGCGATAGCGGTGGTGTTGGCAACTGTGGGTTTTGGTGGGCGAAGGGCAGTGTGGGAATCTCGGAGAACATGGGGTGAGGAAGATGAGGTCAGGAAGAGTGTGGAAAGTCGATCCGTGGTGTGGGAAATGGTGGTTTGTGGCGTTGGCGTTGTTGCGTGGAAAGGTAGCGGTGTTGGAATGGTGGTTTGCGGCGGAATTGTGGAATGTGTTGGGCTTGCGACGGTGGTGTTGTGTGGAACGGTGGTGGTGTTCAGAATGATGCTGTTGTGTGTAGCCTAGTGTACCTCCGAAATGTCTCTGTTACCCCTTATCCCGAGTACACTGCTGTGTTTAGACTTCAGACTGTTCTGGTAAATTGACACACGACACAACTTTTTTTCTTTTGTAACTTTTGAAAATTTTGAAATGGCTCGCACTTTCTTGCCAGGCTCCATTCAATTTCAAGTGATGAATAAAAAGCAAAAACTAATATTATTAAAGAAAAATAAAAAAATTGCTACAAGCGATAAATCACTACATGGGCATTAATTCGATGTTAGTTGGGTTGGGTTGGGTTGAAACCCAAACCATAGTATTTTTACTCGGGTTGGGTTGGGTTATTTTTTAAAAAAGCCCAAGTTGGGTTGGGTTGAGATGGGCTTTTAAAAGGTTGGGTTTTCTTGGGTTGGGCTGAAAACCAACCCAACCCGTCCAAGTTGCACCCCTACAATTAAGTACCTAAAGCTCACACATTTTGCATTTCATTCCTTTTTGTCCTTTAACAACACGTTAATCCGTAAAGGCAATCAACTTGTAACGAAAGCCTTTTTTCTTTGACCACCATTTTGAAGTGGAACTAGGCTACTGAACAGTTGCTAAACGCCATTAGAGTGTTGCTATAGATAGATTTTTAGGGGTAGCGTTAAGTTACAGTAGACAAGTAATCAAAACGTCGCGAAAAGTACATTTAAGTAAAGCTTCGATTCCTTAAGTTATAGTACAAGTGCTACCTTTAGCTAATGGACGAAGAAGACCTGAATGCAAAATGTATGAACTTCTGGAATTAATTTTGAATAATGAAGCAGTTGGATAAAAATGCAAAATGGGTGACACTAAATGGAGCTGCTGCCTATTAACCTTGAAAAACAAGAGATAAAACTATTCGTTGGTTTTTTAACATGAGGCGTGTTACTGCTAGAGTATTTTTTTTTTAAATTGCATTTTGGCTTTCACGTGGTAAGACATATGGAGAATTATTTTCGGCAACTGACATTAGGATATAATTTATCACATTAATTTTGCGTGCCGTGTCAAACTATTGACACAATGAATCCTAATTTTTAGTTGAAGTAGGCCTAAAACCTTGTTGTTTTCGCATGGAGTCTTACATGTACATCCAATATGAATCCCGTTCAATTGTTGTCAATTTTGTGTTTTAGTAAAACTTACGTTTGTTTACCGTTTTCATTCTGTTTTCAAAACACCAAATTCAAACACTATTCACGAATCTTTCCACATATATTATTTGGGATTCACCCCCACTTGTTTCGACATGTAAATAAGTTGAATGTATACAATCAACATAAATATCTAAGTCAGGTTTTTTTTTGGTAATTCTGAAGATGGTATCCAAAGATTTCAAACAAGTGATTGCATGGTTACGATTTCTCTGAGAAGGAATACTCTTTTTTCTTTCAAAAACATGAAACCGAAATGAAGAGAATGGTAAACGGAGGAATTTTTTTATTATTTTTTGCAAAGTTGGTTCAAGTATTCATGGTACCTTCACTGTGTATCCATGGTTACTTCCTACTTGGAAGTCTGCACTCCTTATTGCACTTTCAAGCAAGACTCTGTGTTTGGAGATCAGGCTCCTCCTTCTAACACGATATGGAGGATGCATTCAGTGATCACTCTCTTTAACAGTGCTCAGATCCGTGATGTCGACAGCCTAATGAAGTGTACACCATAGTACGATGAGTAGCATTGTTTTTTACTAAAGCCAAACGGTGGAGATCAGGCTCTTCCTTCTAACATGATATGGAGGATGCATTCAGTGATCACTCTCTTTAACAGTGCTCAGATCCGTGATGTTGACAGCCTAATGAAGTGTACACCCTAGTACGATGAGTAGCATTGTTTTTTACTAAAGCCAAACGGGTACCTTTGCACTTAGCTGAAGTTCTAGTCGTGTCCTGCGTAAATTACGTGCTTTATCAGAAGAAAATTCTTATCAAGATCAAAACTCAGGCTCGGTAGTAGTTTTAAAGACAAGTTAAATAATTTGAATGACTTTGTTTGGAAGTTTTTAACAACATTTTGTCTGCGAGTTTGGAATGCAATAGTCTGAACTCGACAACGTAGTTATAATGGAAGAATGAAATATGGTTTACAGGCAGCGAAGGTCAAAAAATTGAAGAGAGCTCATTAGGGTCTTTGTAATTGTTTATCGAATATCTTCAAAAAATTAGTCCCATCAACACTTCCAAAAAAAAAAAGTAAGTAAAAGAAGATAATAGTCTCCTACCACAGTGTTCGAGATTGCCAGTGGAGATAGCATTTCATGCTTCATTGAAGTGACTTGTTTTCATTCTTCAGTCCAGTGGAAAATGGAACTCCTTACTCTTGTGCTTGAAGTTATATTTATGTACAGTTATATACGTGTGGAGTAATAGGCAAATGCTCCATCCAGTTCTACTCTGAATGATTGTCATGTGCACATATATACGTACAATGCTTGTTATCACTCTAAACTGCTAAGCTATTGACTTAACCTCTTCTTGTCGCTTCCTAGTGCACTATGGCCCTTTAGTACTCTGGGATGGCCAGATGTCTCAACAGAGGATTTTAAGCGGTTTTACCCGACAACTATGCTTGAAACTGGGTATGTGCCTTCAATCCTGCACTCTCCCTTCTCGTGTCCAGTTGTTGGAATATGATCTCGATTATCTGTGAAAGGCTGAAATGTGACTAAAGGTGCTAAAATAGTTGGATATTAAAGTGTATAACGTGTAGTTTTTGCTAAAATAGTTAGATATGAAGGCGTATAACCGTGTAGTAAACTACTTATTTTTCTTATCTTGCTACTAAAACGTATATACAAATTCAAGGTTTATTTCTTTATATTGCTTTTCTGAAGTATAACTATAGAAGTGAGTATCCCCAACTAGATTGGTATGTAGTTGGGACGGAAACAGTAGTACATAGGGATCACATCTTTTTCATTTGTATTTCACTCGATCATTGGTTTATATGCGTCCTTTGGATTGAAAAAAGTGCATAAGCCCCAGGCTTTCACTGACTTGCAAACTAATGGGGGACGAAATTACTGTATGCACCTCAAAAGTTTCGTGGCTTCAATTCTATAAGGCTTTAAGTAGATGTTTAAAATTACTGTACCAATTTCATCTGGTGATTGAAAAATTGTTAACTCCCTCTGTCCCATTTTAAGTGTCTTGTTTAACAAAACACAAGTTTAAGAAACCACATTAAATACAGTTCCAATGCATAACATTTCAAACATTGCCACAATAATTGCTATAGAAGCACAAGGTTCAAGAAGTATATTAAATGCATTATTTTATTTTTTAATATAGGCAAGTCTAATGTTTTTACATGTATTGGAGTGATTAGACATATATTTTGGGACAGAGCAGAAAAGAAAGCAAGACACTCCAATTGGGACGGAGACAGTATTTGTTTTCTCCTTCACAACCTGGTGATAGCTGATCTCAATTTACTGTTAATTTTCTGATTTTTTTCGTGGTTTATACTTCATCAAAGCCGCCACCGTCTCTACTAGTTGCCTAGAAAGTGCCTGGCTGGATAACTGCAATTCCTCGATACCCTGTCTTTCCTTGAATTTGTCAGGCACGTCCTTTCCAATGTACAAAATGATATTCTCATTCTTAATATCTGTTGGGATAGGAAAGGGTGAGATCAAATAAGTCGGTAGACTAGGCAGTGCATGCCTTATGAGAGTGAGTCTTTCGCTTATGGACAAGTGTTTTCCCTTCCATTAAGCAACCGCTTCCTAAAACTTGCCAGAATCGTAGTATTGAAAGTAGTCTATCTAAATTTGGTTCAACCAATGGGTAATTCAGGGGAGGAATATGGGAGAATCACTTTTAAATCCCTCAGCATTTGTAATAGACTGTGATGAGGGGCATCTGTGCAGATTCCTCTTCTTGCAAGCTGTTGGGTTACCCGTGAGGCGGGGAGATTAACATTACCCTATACACTTGTGTCTTTGCATTTGTACATGTGTGTTTATATGTCAATGAACTATTTGTCCCCATTTCTTTTCTAATGAAAGTATAACAAGGGTTTTAAAGCTTTTCCACAGTTGGTCGTCGACGATTAATACCTGCTGTTGCATCTGTACAGTCACGACATATTGTTTTTTTGGGTGGCACGCATGGTCATGATGGGAATCGAGTTCACCGGAACTGTTCCGTTTTCTAATATATATTTACATGGACTTATTCGGGACTCTCAGGTGAGTACTTCAAGCAAATAAGGCAGCTGTTTCATTGGTTTCATAATAACTCAGCTAGTCTTTCACATACATGACCCTAAGTGGACTTGATTTGATTATATTCTTGGATATAAATCTGCCTTCTTTACATGTTATTTTAACTGTGATGAGATCTTCCTTGATTACAGTTTTACTTTTAGCAATCTGCATTAATGCTTTCCACTGTATCGCTTAGAGCAGTTGGAAAACCTGGTCCTTTGGTTGCCAATTTATCATCTAGTTTCTTTTTGTACGTGTATGGTTTACCATACTTATAGATTTTTCCTAGAGATGGTTTTGTCAAAGGTTATTAGAAGCTGGGTTATTCGATTGACTAAATATCATTAGGCTAGGATCATTCTGCTGTTCTTAGCACACAGAGAGAGATAGAGCTTCCCCCCTTGTTTCTGATTCTTTGAGGTAAACATATCATTAGTTATCTAAATTTGCAATACGAAGAGCTTGTCAGGCAGTTGCTATAAGCGGCGAACCTGAGGTCCGTGGACGTCCTTAAACCAAATTCTAATCATGTCTTTAACGCAAGTATCATAATGTTAGAGCAGAGAATTAAAAAACCCAAACACATAATCATCCAAAATCCGAAATACTCAACTCCAAAGTAATTGAAACTTAATTACAGTCCTTTCAGATTAACCATCTGAATCCAAAGTAAACAAAAATAAACTAAAATTATAGTTTGTCTAGACGAACTCGTAACATCTACCATTCCAATTGCGAACACCTAAGCAATTTCCTTGCTGTACTAACATCTCACCCTTCGTGCTACTCTTGGCCTGGAAGGGGAAGGAATTGAAAAGCAAAGGGGTGAGCACGAATTGCCCAGTAAGAGATCTTACACATAGATGGGCAAAAAACGGATATATATTTGAGTTATCTAATAGAGCCAATTAATAGGAATTTTGATAACTCAATCAAATTTCACGCACGACTGACAAAATTGACCGAAAGGGGGTTAAACAACCAATAAGTCAAATATCAAATAAAATTGGGTTAATTACACTTATGTCCCTGAGGTTTGGGTGAAATTACAGTCAAGGACACTAAGTTTCAAAAGGTAACATACCATGACCACAAACGTTAAAAAGGTAACACTTGTGTCCATCCGTTAGGTATCCGTCCAAAAAGTATACTATTTTCATGATGTCATCAATACGTACTTTTAAAATGGCAATATTACCCTTGTACTTTATATTTTCAATTAGGGTTTTCAAACCCTAATTTTAAAAATTAGTGTTTGAAATCCTAATATTAAACTTAGGGTTTTCAACTTAGGTTTTCACTAAATTTAGAATTAGGGTTTTCAAAACCTAATTTAGGGTTATGATTTTCAAATTAGGGTTGCCAAAGCCTAATTTAGGATTAGGGTTTCAAACAGCCTTCATTCCCCACCTCGGCGCCGGCACCTCCCTCTCCCACCCCGCCGTCGGTGACCTTAACAACTCACGGCAGTGCTGTTACCCCGCCGCAGCCTCAACCACACAGGACAGCCCGTTCACCCGCACCACCGCAAAAGCCCCGACTCAATCCTCCCTCAAATCCATCTTCCTTAGTTGTGCCTGTGACCCTAATCCTCCTTCAACACCCGCGCCGCGAGCCCTTGTCGCGATGCCCCACCACGAGCCTCTGCCTCGACAAGCCACCGCGACACCAATCGCACCTCCGTCATTCCTCAACACCACCTACGCACCATCCCAACACCGCATACCACGACAACCCACTGCCGCGATCCACCGCTTCAAGCCACCGGAGGTGGTACCTTAGATCTGAACGTAGGTGAGATCTTGAAGGGTCTTGCAGGTGGAGGTGGTACCTGGTGGCCTTTGGATCCTTAGTGTAATAGGAAGATTCGTTTGCATTGAGATGGGTGGCATTTCAATAAATTACATTTGGAGTCATGGGCAATACGGTCATTTCTTCCAAACCGTTATGTATTATTGTATTCCGTTAGGTCAAAGGACATAAGTGCCTATTTTCCAAACTTATGGACACGCGTGTAATTACCCTATAACCTCAGGGACATAAGTGTAATTAACCCAATAAAATTTATCAAATCATGTGGGTGTCATATAGACAATTGCTTATTATTAAGCTTCACGAATCATGGTTATACCATGTCAAATTTTCGGCGCGTCACATATTAATCACACTTCTTTAAAGCGGCTTTCAAATACAAATATCACCCACATTTTAGCAATTTGATAAATAGATCAAAGAATCATTCAAAGTCCAAAAATAGCCATAGTAGACTCAAACTGAAGAGGACAAAAATACAAATCCAACGAAACAAAAATCAGCTCAATCGGAGATGAGATGAGTGAAATATCGTTAAAGAAAGTTTTCGGGTGAAAATTTAAAGGCACGAAAGTCGATGCGATACTGAAGGAAAAATGGACAAATCAGGAAGTCACATGTGGCAATGTAACCAAACGAAAAGTACAAACCTTGGAAGAAGCCGCAAATTGAAGGAGTGTAAGAAAAGGATGACAAACATTTGAAGGATTTACCTTAGAGCATGCATCATGCATGTATGTCATGGTAGGATAAAAGGATATGCCATGACTAAATGAGAAAGGATTTTAAGAATCAAGTACATTGAAGACATGGGATGAGAAGAAGAATAGAGAAGTCACCTCACGTGGGTATAGCCTTCCGAACGTAATACTTGCGATAAATTGGAAGGAATAATGTCAACGATGGCAGAAAAACGTACACAAAGGAACTGAATTTAAATTCCTGAATTGAGTAACTAATCGAATCACATAAAGGAATTGAGTGTGTATGAAAGAAAAGAGTGCATAAGAACCCTTATCTCAAAGTAGTAGAGTTAGCAGAAAAATTATCCTCCTTATTTTAGATTGATCACAACCTTATGCTTGCAACCGAAATGAATAAACCAGCCCTTTTCTCTTTTTCTTCTCCTGTGTCTCTCCAAAAAAATATGAAGACCCTTATGTCTTCCTCATTTTCGATTACAATATAACTTAAAGTCCTCATTGCTAATGTAATTTTAATATAACTTGAAGTCCTAGTCCTAGTCCTAGTCAAAATCTGTTTTAATGCCTAATCTAATCACATTAGCTACAAAATGATATCAAATACTAATTTTGTCAGCAGAAGGACTTCCAAAAAATTTCTCTAATGCCCATCACTTAATTCAAAGTCACAATACTATTCTAATTGGTTTTTACACAAATGGCCCCAAAAAAAAATCTGGGCTGTTGCATTTGCGCTCTGGACTCTCCTTAACGGGACTAAAGTTGCATACCAATGTAACGCATTTCGTGGTTTAATGGGTGAAATGATTCAGGGAGCAAAATGCTCTTTTTCTATATCTCATTGATCTGAATAGAAGACAATTTATACAAATTACAGGATCTATACTAGGAAATATACAAGAATCCCTAGAAATTAGTTGCCTATAAATTAGCATTCTCTATAAGGTAAGTCAACTATACAGCTTAGCATTCTCTACAAGTATACAACTTGTATATTAACACTCCCCCTCAAGCTGGAGCATAGGTATTGATCATGCCCAGCTTGTTACAAAGATACTCAACCCGAGTCCCATTTAAGGACTTTGTGAAAATATCCCCCAATTGCTGGCGTGTCTTCACATAATTGGTTGAGATCAAATTCTCCTGAATCTTCTCTCGAATGAAGTGACAATCTACCTCAATATGTTTAGTCCTCTCATGGTAAACAGGATTTGAGGCAATGCAAAGAGCAGCTTGGTTATCACACCAAAGTTTTGCTGGTAGGGGAGGCTTCAAACTGATTTCTTCTAATAGGTGACAAATCCACATAACCTCACAAGTGGATTGAGCCATAGCTCTATACTCTGATTCTACACTGGACCGCGAGACGACACTTTGTTTCTTACTTTTCCAAGAGACTAGATTCCCACCAACAAAAGCACAGTAGCCCGTAGTAGACTTTCTATCAAGTTTCGATCCAGCCCAATCAGCATCTGAAAAGCACTCAATGCAAGAGTGTCCATGGTTGCTATATAGCAAGCCCAAGCTTGGGGCTCCCTTTAACTAGCACATAATCTATTTCAAAGCTGCCCAATGTTTAACTGTGGGCTCAGACATAAACTGACTAACAATGATGACTGCATAGCCAATGTCTTTACGAGTCACTGTGAGATAATTTAACTTCCTAACCAATCTTCTATACTTCTCTGGATCATCAAGGCGATCACCGTCATCCTTTGTAAGATGAACACTAGGATTCATTGGTGTGTTGCACGGCTTGGCTCCTGACTTTCCAGTCTCTGCAAGCAGGTCAAGAACATACTTCCTTTGAGATAGGAAGATTCCCTTCTTGCTTCTAGTCGCTTCTAGTCACTTCTATTCCCAAGAAGTATTCTAACTGACCCAAGTCTTTTGTATGAAACCTGGTCTGTAGGAATTTCTTGAGAGAAGTGATTCATGTGCAATCATCTCCTGTAATGACAATATCATCAACATAAACGAGTACGATAACCCCAGCAGTGGACTTTTTGCAGAAGACTGAATGGTCACACTTGCTCTTCTGTAGCCCAAACTCCTGAACTACCTCACTGAATTTTCCAAATCAAGCACGAGGACTTTGCTTCAGGCCGTACAGAGATTTCTTCAAATGACATACCTTGCCATACTCCCCCTGAGCAACAAAACCTGGTGGTTGCTCCATATACACCTCTTCCACAAGGTCACCATGCAGAAAAGCATTCTTGATATCTAACTGATGTAAAGACCAACTCTGGGAAGCCGCTAAAGAGATGAACAAGCGAACAAAGGTGAGTTTGGCCACAGGAGAGAAAGTGTCCGAGTAGTCAACTCCATATGTCTGAGCAAACCCTTTGGCCACCAATCTGGCTTTAAGTCGAGCCACTGAGCCATCTGCATTAAATTTAACAGCATAAACCCACTTGCACCCCACTGCCTTCTTGCCTTCAGGTAAATTGACAAGATCACATGTATGATTATCATCTAAAGCCTGTATCTCCTCAAGCATAGCATTGTGCCAACCCGGATGGGTTAGAGCTTCTTTAACCGTCTTTGGTATTGAAACAGAGTCCAGAGAGACAATTAAAGAGCTAGAAGACGGAGATAAGTGATCATAGGAAATGAAATTAGCAATGAAATATCTAGGAAGGGTGCACTAGCGTTTACCTTTACGAAGACAAATGGGTAAGTCAAGATCATTTGGTGGAGGATCAGATGACGAAGGAGCTGGTGCAGGGCATGTATCATGGTGTTCTCGCCTCCGTGAATAGACTTGAACAATAGGTGGCTTCACAGGAGCTGAAGGAACAATAGCCTGCTCACCCAAACAATCCACTTCCTCTGATTGCGCAACACCAGAACTAGCACCATCAGTAGCATTAGATGGTTCGATTAGAACAGAAACAGGAACAGACAGACCATCCTCAAGGGTTCTATCCTCAGAAATTGCTGGCTCAATTGGTACTGAAGGGAAGATCTCATACATCAACCAGTCATTATCCTCCCCCTTACTGCTAGAATCAGATTTTGAGGAAAAGAATGGACTGTGTTCAGAAAAGACAACATCTGTTGATACCAAATATCTGTGGAGGTTAGGAGAGTAGCACCGGTATCCCTTCTAAAGCCGTGAATAGCCCAAAAAGACACATTTAAGGGCTTTAGGATCCAGTTTGGTAAGATGAGGCCTCACATCACGAACAAAGCAAGTACTCCCAAATATCCGTGGTTCTACTGGAAACAGAGGCTTGGTAGGAAAAAGGACACTATAAGGAACATCTCCGTTGAGAACTGTAGAGGGCATACGATTGATCAGAAAACAAGCTGTGGAGATAGTATCTGCCCAAAATGGCTTAGGAACTTTCATTTGAAATAACAATGCCCGAGCAGTCTCAAGGAGATGTCTATTTTTTCTCTCAGCAACTCCATTTTGGGCAGAGTATCTCCACAAATGTAACAAAATATCTGAACCCAGTTTTAGACAAAACAGGACACGGTCCCCAAACATCAGAATGGACCAACTCAAAAGCAAACTCAGCTCGCTTATTAACTCTGGGATTCAACGAGCTTCGATGATGTTTTGCAAAATGACAAGACTCACAATCCACTGAAGATACATCATGAAACTGAGGACACAACTTCTTCAACACTAGCAAAGAAGGATGACCCAACTGACAATGAGCTTCAAATGGAGACACAACACCAGAACATGCAACCGAACGAGGCACCCATGCATCTAGAATATAAAGATCATCAGCTACATGCCCTTTACCAATAGTCTGCTTCGTCATAAGATCCTGAAAAAGACAGTGATCAGGGAAAAATGAGATACAACAATTAAGGTCTTTTGTGAGACGGCTTACAGACATCAAATTGAAAGTAAGACTAGGTAAACTAAGTACAGAAGATAAGGTAATAGAAGAAGTGGGTTTTACAATCCCGAATCCCTCAACAGTATAATTGGACCCATCAACTATAGTTACAGGAGATGGGGTTGTGTGAGACCGAAAACTGGAAAAGATTTTGGGATTACCTGTCATATGATCTGTGGCACCAGAATCAATAACCCATTTGTTTGAGGAGGAAATGAGACACTTTTTACCTGAATCAGCAAAAGCAGCAACTGGTGATGTTTCCTTCACTGATTCTTGACGCTAAGACAATTTGGCATACTCATCAACTGAGATTGTGACTGTTTTCTCAGAAGATGAACTGGAAGTTGCAGCAACAGTAGCAGTGGTAGTCTGAGCTCTCTGGTTGCGATTCTGTAATTTCTTACAGTAACGCTTTGTGTGTCCGGGCTCTTTGCAATAATAGCAAACAATCTCACTTGTTCCTCCATTGTGACCCCCTCGGTCTCCACCTCCTCTGTCTCCTCTGTTATTATTCCTTTTGCCAGCTTCACTCCCCCCTTCCTCTGTTAGCAACAAGAACACTGTTTTGCTGATTAGATGAAGTGGACTCTGTGCGGAGCACTCGACTCGACTAAACACCTCCTGAAGAGAGGTAATATCAGTACCGGAAAGAATATGAGATTTAGCAGTGTCAAACTCAGGTGGAAGTGCACCCAAGAAACTCCTCATCGCCATTTGTTCCCTTTGAGCCTGTTGTACTTTGATATCTGAACTAAAAAGCAGCAGCATCTTCAATTCCTCATAGGTTTTCTTGAAATCCATGAAAAAAGTTGTGAGAGTTTTGGTCTCCTTCTCAGGACGATAGAAAGCTCTACAGACGTCATAAATCCGGGATATATTGCCTTTCCCAGAGTATAAGAATTCAAGATAATCCAGAAGTTCTTTCACAAATTCACAATGATTAATCAAGCCAAGAACTTCACTGTCAATGGAATTACGAATCTGTAAAATGAGACACGCATCTTCCCTTAACCACAATTGCTTAGTGTCATCAGTAGGTGGATCATTACGCAAATGATCATCCTTACCAATACTCCGCATATATATTCTTATAGTTTTGCTCCAATCTAAGTAATTAGTGCCATTTAGCTTATTTTCAGCGATTTTAGACAATACTGGAACCACCTCACCTACTTGAACCTTTCAATCAGTCATTGTTCAACACACAGAGTACCAAAAACAACCCAAAAGAAAAGCAGATAAAACTGGAGCAAAGCACAGATCGTGTACCGAAGACCGCAAGATAAAGACTGACTTCAAAAGATATCAGAACAGAAAAGCACCACCGAAGACAGGCCGGAAACGTCAGAGCGACGTCGGAGGAAAAAGCTGACGCTGATCGGAACAGCCACGCGCCTCCACTCGCCGGCGGGTGAGAGAAGGACAGATTCCTTCAGCTGGTGCGTGAGACCCACTCGCCGGGAACCCAGCCACTAGACTTTGAGGACTGGCCGGAAACCACCGTGCGCACCTCCCTGGGGTGGCGGTGAGACTTAACTGTCACCAGAACTGGTGATGACACCGAATCAGTCCCGAGATTGAAAAATAAAACCCGTGAACCCAGAAGAAAACCCCCAGAAAAATCGAGCCAATTGCTCTGATACCATGAAATGATTTAGGGGGCAAAATGCTCTTTTTCTATATCTCATTGATCTGAATAGAAGACAATTTATACAAGTTACAGGATCTATACTAGGAAATATACAAGAATCCCTAGAAATTAGTTGCCTACAAATTAGCATTCTCTATAAGGTAAGTCAACTATACTAGCATTCTCTACAAGGTAAGTCAACTATACAGCTTGTATATCAACAATGGGCATAGGGTGGCCTTAGATTGAGCAAAGGTGCCTCATGTGCCTCCTTCCTGTGTCAGTCAATGTCCATTATGTGCTGGGGTACCTTTTTGAATTTCTCCCTCCTTCATATATGCATATGATTTTCATTGGTTGCTAAAGATGCTTTTTTAGCGTGCCTTTGTCGTTCTATTGCTCCTTTTCCTGTAAACAGGAATACATCTCTGTGCCATGCTTCATATCCTATGATTGTTTCTATGCATTTAGTTGATGCATTTCTAAACTAGTTAATTGACACTATTGTCAGGGAAGGAAGATGTCGAAAACCCTGGGAAATGTCATTGACCCACTAGACACAATCAAGGAGTTCGGAACCGATGCTTTACGATTTTCTATTGCTTTAGGAACTGCTGGTCAGGTTTGAAATTGTCTCAGATATGCTATAGTATCAGTCCACATTCTAGTGAGGAAAAGGTTGCCCGTCGGTGTTTTACAGCTTGACACTTATTGTTGGTTTGTTGTTGAACTAATCTATCTTGCTTTGGCACAGGATCTCAATTTATCTACTGAGAGATTGACCGCTAACAAGGCATTTACCAACAAACTGTGGAATGCTGGCAAATTTGTGTTGCAGAATATGCCAAGTCAAGGTGATCAATCTGCCTGGGAAAGTTTATATGCTTATGAGGTATGTTCCTCCTCCAACATTTGTATCTTTGTTCTGTTATTCAATATCTCTGGAAAGCTAGGGAATCTCAAGATTGTGGCTGCAACCCTCACGGCGTCATAGTATATTAGTTCGCTTGTCTTGTAGCATCTGTGAAGGAAAAAATTTCATTCTGCTGCCACATTAAACTAAATCAACGGAGTCAGTTTTTGCCTGTCATTCGTTAGTTGATTTCGTGGTCGTCTGCCGGTTAAGGTCAAAATTCGTTCTCTCTCTCTCTCTCTCTCTCTCTCTCTCTGTAGGATCCCTGTTTAGTAGTCGGGCACCAATTGGATTATACCTCTTGTTAAGGCCTGCCAAACAGTCATATAGCCGCTTCTTATCGAACAACTTTGCATGACCAACACAGTGTTCCTCGAAATCCTTGTAGTAATTTGGTTCCTTGCATGAGCTATGCTCTGCATCTTACTTGAGAAGACATCTCCCTATGCCAATAGCCTAATATGTTTTTCCTTTTCGTAGCTCATGAATCTGAGCATCATTACCACCCAAGTGCATGTCTATTCAGTCTCTCTCGAAATTTGTGCAATGTCCAAAAACTAAAAGCATGTGCTTTGTCCAGTCATTCCCCAAGCCTTCGATGAAGGTGACTGGGCCGAGTAATTACCCCCATCTAGTTGGGAGGCAAACCTGAATGGAGGACACGGTACGGAGAGTCACGAGAACACCTCGCACTCCCTCCTTCAACACCCAAGGGCATATTACTATTTTCAAACATGATCTATATACATAAGCTGATAATAATTCACCAAATAGTTTGAAGCAAGAGGACTCTAGTGAAATATCCTAAATTCAACAGATCAGCTTACAGAGGTTAGAGCAAGAAACCATACTTTGAATGCTCTTGTGTTGGGTTAAGTAACAACTTTCTTTTAAAAGCTTAAGCTATTTAGAGAATGGGCCCAATGGAAACAAATGGAAACATAAAGACTGATGCAGCAGAAAGGCTTGAACCTAAGAGATGGAGAAATCAGATGCAAATTTTGATGTCGTGGATATGGGTTTTGATTTAGAAGAATAAAGAGAAGATGAGTAGAGTGGGACATGATGACTGGGATTAGACAGTTGTGAATTCAGACTATATTATACCCTGCAATAGTTGTTTAGTTGCCAACAGTATGCTGCGTCTTAAATTTTGACACTTGCTGGTATGAGGAATATGGTAACATGTACAAGACCTAGATGTTCAGAGCAGCATATCATTGGCTTGTTCTGTTGCCAACAGTACGTCATTTCTCACATTTTGCCTCTTCGGTGGCATGAACAATTGGCCACTTGTAAAGAACAAGCATAGGGGTTTCAGAGATTCCCGTGCTGGGGGGTAGGGTTGGGGGTGGGAGGGGGGGTGGGGTGGGTTGATGGGAATAAGGGAAGATACATTACATTGGGAAAAATCACATCACTTATCACCCCTGAAGTTGGGGAGTCAAAGGAAAGACTACCCTATGTGGCCAACGGGTGGAATACTTGGCATCTAAGCTGAAGTTTCTTCTCTCCTATTCAGGAAGATTACTCACCCGGTATGTTTGTAGCAAGTTGAGGAACATATTAGGCACCATTTTCAAACTGAAAAAGGATCCTTTTCACAACAACTTCAGACCTGAGAGAAGAATCACAATTACTCTTCTACAAGGCCATTTAATCTCTGTATAGCCTTGGCACTGTGCTGTGCATGGTGTTGCTTCACAAGTATAGTGGATTTCATTGTTTACTGAAAAAATTATTTTTCTCCACAGTTTGACGAGGATGATTGTCTGCTCAGGCTACCTTTACCCGAGTGTTGGGTGGTAAGATATTTCTTACGATACATTTAATACAATGTGAATCGCGTTTATTCCTAATTAACTACCTGATTTGTCACCATTATTCAGGTCTCAAAACTACATATACTGGTTGACGTGGTCACCACGAGTTATGACAAGTTTTTCTTTGGAGATGTTGGAAGGGAAATATATGATTTCTTTTGGGCCGATTTTGCTGACTGGTAAGCTACTTTTTAATGTTCCAGGAACTGTTTCATTGGGGTTTCCGCATATATCTTCAGCATGCTAAGAAGTCTTAGAAATATGTTGGGTTTATGTGATGAATGCTGTATGCCAAGTCTGCCATTTCTAGAACTAGATGCAGTCTAATCTTTCTTTTGATATTCTTTCATTGCAATTTTGCGAAGTCATATGTATGGGAAGCCTATATGCACGTGTGTTCAGTTTTATGAGGAAGTTTGCAGTTCACATGGATGTAACAAGTACGAAGAATTATTCAGCTAGTTTGGGATGCCCTTGTCAGTGTCCCCTTGATGCATCGACCCGTAGACCAAGAAACTGGTTGCTTCTAAACAATCTCTCAAAAGTTGTCCTTAATTGTACAAGTTATTTTTTGAGTAAAAGACAAGGATAATCCTTTGTAATAACTACGCGAGGACGCCTCTTGTCACCCCGAAAACTTATCTCTGTCTGCATTTTTGCTGGGAACTCTTAGGCAGGCAGCACTGCTTACAGCTTACCTGAAGCTTGAGCAGCCTTGAGTTGAAAAAAATCTTTGCTAGTTGATTGACTTCCCAGCGCTCTCCCTCTCCAGGGGTTATAGTTCTGTCAAAAAAGCTGCACCAGTCCCCCTTGAAGGGATGTTACAAATCCAAGCCATTGGCGTTGTAGAGGGGTTTCATTTATGTGGGAACTCAACCTTTTGACAGGTTTTTTCTAGACGCTTTTCCTTGGGCAAATCAATCCAAAATTTTATTTCAGAGAAAATTTAACCTTCTGGTTTTCAAGTTTGATCATTTATTTGCTTTGTTGTGCAATTCCGGAAGGAATCGATTTCTAGAGGCAAATATTTTGGAACTCCAATTTACATTTAGAGTTTTCCCAAGGAAATCTAGGAATATGTGAAGGAGGAAAACAGTTGCATATATGGTGCAGTCACGAAGTATATTCTTGAAGACCGATTGCACTTCAGTGTATCGTTCCTTTTCTTCTTCTGTTCACTTGGGGACATAGCTGTTCTTCCCCCACATAGCGTTTAATTCCAGTACTTAGGAAAGAGAGAAGCCTTCGAAGCAGTTTTTACACAAGACATAGCATTTCAATAAGATAACCACGAAGCACCATCTAGACATAGCACTTCTCCAAAGATAGTACATAAATTGCGGCAATGAACAAGAGAGGAATTTACACAAGACGTCTACGAGTTAGTTTGTGGGCTTAATTAAAACACTTCTCCTTATCATGAATTTGAAAAAATTTCTTTTTCAATTTTTTCCCCTCAGTGTTAGACATTTTCCTGCTTTTTTTAGGTATATTGAAGCTAGTAAGGCTCGGCTTAACCATTCTGAAGGTCATTCAGTTGCTTCTGTGGCACAGGCAGTTCTTTTATATGTTTTCCAGAACATACTAAAAGTGCTACATCCATTCATGCCATTTGTGACTGAAGAACTATGGCAGGTAACTCTAAAGTTAAGTGAGTAGTAAATGTTGAGTGCCTCTTCTTATGCGATATTCTTTCCCTCCTCACCCCCTAGAGTACTGGTGGCTGCAATGTGCATCATTTGACGAGCATTTATGCAAGTCATGCCAGTTATTGCTTGGATTATCTGATTAATATTATTTATCTATATATCCTTCTCATATCCTATCGTAGATAACTTGTCAGTAATCTAGTTAGACTTTGAATTGCGCGTTAGACATTAGTTTTTGACCCGTGGCGATGCAACTGATATACCTAAGAGTAATCATAAGATTTCATGCGTCCATCATACCCACATCGACCGGAGGAATCGCTGGTCAGGTTACTTCTCTCTTCAGGCTTACAATTCCCTGTTAATTTTTTTTTTTTTCTTGATAGGCCAACTTACCACATGTTCACCAAAAGCTTATATATGCATTGTAAAATACAACGAGAACCTACCTTTCAACAAAAGAGTAAAAGACACAACAAAAGTGTTCATTGTTAGTTGTAAGCATTTATGCATCGCCCACACTTTCCAAAGACTCGCTTCAAACCAATCAGTTTATAATACCTGCCGTGCTTTCTTGACTTCTGAGCTATCATGTCGGGCCCTAGTAGTAGCAAGACCAAAGACGGAGTCACCTTTCTTGGTTTGATAGACATGGGTTCCCTGACCAAAGCTTTTCTGAGTGCCATTACAATTAGGATTTCTACTTGTCTTTACTATGGGCTCTTTCGAGAGAGGGAGGGAGGGACCCAACCCACCACCACAAAACGCACCACGCACCACCACCATAAACACCACGGGACGCACCACCACATGTAGTCCTTTATCATCGTACACAACCGCCACCAATGACACATCACAACCGCAGCCACCACCGTTGACTTATACCACCGGCTTCTCCAACCACTCACCGCCACCACAGCTCTCTTCCTCCATATCTGTTGCTTGAAGCTGAAATGCCAGATCTTTTATAATTTAAGTCGGATCTGAAATTTATGGTGGTAGTGAACAGTTGGTTGGTGGTGGACGAGGAGCTGGGGTTTAATCTGCTCGAATGCTCCATTTTGTACAGTGATTAAAGTGGCGTCTTCGGCCGTCGCACCACCTCCACCACCGATCAACCACGTCAACTGTGTCCGCACAGACGAGTTCGATTGGGTTTATGGATGTATTGAAGAAGATTAAATCTGGATAAAATAATTTGTTTATTTGACCACAAATTTTCCAAGACTTCAGTTGGATACAGGACTTCAGTTGGATTTTATTGATTTGACTTGAACAGCTTAGTATGCTCATAATGCGCCAGATAGATTGGAACACGTGGAGATATATTTTGGCAGACATAGACAGGGGCTTTTTGGACATTGCACATGAGTGCCAGATAGCCAGACGTATTGCTTTTTGGTTCTTAAAGAAAGTGATCTGGAGCTGTCCACGTGATTGTAATGGACGGCTCCAGATATGGGTTCGGATGAAGGAGCCCATCCCAGCGCTGGGTGGGGCTGGGTTCCCACACATATGTGAACGTGTGTACAAGGAAAATTACTTACTGCCAAGCTATAAGTTAAATGTGTCGTCTTTGAAACAAAAGATGTATATTGCTTTACCTCCGATGTTTCAGATCCATAGTTTATCATAGTCTCTGCAGCATTCTAGTAAATATTAGCTGCATGTCCTTATAGTGTATGTTTTTCAACAGGCACTACCAAATCGGAAAGAAGCTCTTATGGTGTCTTCTTGGCCACAAACTTCACTTCCAAAACATGCCAACTCCATGAAAAGATTTGAAAATCTACAGGCTTTGGTAAGTTCAACGAAATCATTGCTACTTCTCCCTTCAAAATATTGTGGAATTTAAGTAATCATTAGCCTTTTCCTTTTAGACAAGAGCGATTAGGAATGCTCGAGCAGAATATTCTGTTGAACCGGCAAAGCGTATCTCTGCAACTATTGTTGCAAATTCTGACGTTATCCAATATGTATCTGTAAGTTTTTACTTTCTGTACTAGTTAGGGCTTTATCACCATGTAATTATGCAATAAATACATACTAGCAGTGGTGGATATTTTTCTGTGTGATAATGGTGAAGCCTTATGCTTGCTTCATATACCTTTAAGGGAAGTATCTAATGCCGTTACATGAAGGAATATTACACCCTTAAATGATGTTTACCTTCGCATACTGTACCTTCACATACTGTACAGAGCTGTGTTAGAGAATACTAAATATTTTTAGCTTTGCACTTGGGAGCATGCACTGTTATCTTACGCTCGACTACTGCATCCTGATCATGGATATTTATAGACATTTATTTAATCTTTGCTTCTTGCAGAAAGAAAAGGAAGTGTTAGCTCTTCTCTCCAGACTGGACTTGCAAAACATCCATTTTACAGAATCCCCTCCTGGTATGTCTCCTTTGAATATTTCCTTCCTTGTATAATTTATGTTGCTTTACTGATTAAAGATATATCCCCTTATCAATTTCATACGGTAATATGAGTTGTTAGAACTTTTAAACTGGAGTTAAACCTCTGTCGATGCTCAGGAGATGCAAATCAATCTGTCCATCTGGTGGCCAGTGAAGGTCTTGAAGCGTATCTTCCTCTTGCTGATATGGTAGATATCTCTGCCGAAGTCCAGCGCCTTTCTAAGCGCCTTTCCAAGATGCAAACAGAACATGACGCTCTTGTGGCACGCTTGAGGTCCCATAAAGTATGTTCTTCACTTACTCAATTTTAAAGATCTCATCTTTGCACTAAGTAGAATTCAGAGGCATGTATAACATCTTTGGGTTTTCCTGTCCTTGTAGCTTTTGGCTGAGTAAATGGTTCAGTGAAGTAGAAAAGCTCCCCATATGTCCACTCTTTCCTAGTCATTGTTAGTACGTTGTATGAGGGCACTCGCTTTAGCAAGTCAGTCCAAACTGTGTTACCATCTGTGCTATAT
The DNA here is from genome assembly GCA_033065855.1 of Escallonia rubra. Lineage (NCBI taxonomy): Eukaryota > Viridiplantae > Streptophyta > Magnoliopsida > Escalloniales > Escalloniaceae > Escallonia > Escallonia rubra. The sequence goes on along the minus strand of JAVXUO010000622.1, from coordinate 773,569 downwards.
ACCAAATGGCATTTCATCATTCTTCTATCCAAGTCATTGTTAGACATTTTGTGAAGGGCACTGGCTTTGGCAAGTCAGTTCAAACTGTGTTGCCATCAGTGCTAGATACAAAAGCGGCATTTCTCCTCTGCTGGTGTAAAATGATTAGCTCGGTGGAATGAGGCCTGGTTGTAGAGGGGTGATTCCTAGTTCCTAAAAGAATAGCCAGATTTGGCTAATAATCCTTGTATGATGAGAAGTGATGAGCCTTAAATAAGTAAATATCACGGATACAACAGTTGCAAGCAAGAGCAGCTATTGATCCTGCTGAAATTAATATCCTGAAATAGAAATCTTCGAATTGCCCTGCCCCAGCCTGCCCCAAAGGGCATGGATTTGGTAGGGGGCCAAATGGGGTTGGGAAATGGGGTCAAATGGGATTGGGTCAAACTGGTTCCATTCATCCCTGACCTTCACGAGTAAATGCAGTCGGGTGCTTAGATGTAGTAACTTCTTTTATCTGACAGTAGCTGCTCTACCAGAGGCTCTTACTATTAAGTTAATGAGTGCTCCATTGGCTACTTAATTCTCACTTATAAGACAAGAGAGGCCGTGAAGTGGTCTCCTCTTTCCGGGAGTGGCAATAGTATTAATTTGTCATTGCTCTTTACTTTTTGTGTGCCTCCGGTTGTCTAGGTGATTATTTCTTCTCAACCTTTGAAGTGGCAGGTCTATCTTTGACTTCTGTCAAGGTCGTATTTACATGCGCTGTCTTTAATTGATCAAGGCTTTGTATGTCTTGCATACCGTTGTTGGAAATTCCTTTTAGTTACCAAAGGATATATGGAATGTCAGGATTAACCTCAGCGGATATGATGAAGATTGGAATCAAATTCATATAATAGTGGCCATTTAGCAGAAAATAGAATAAATCAAAACAACGGAAGTGATGATAATAGAGCAAAAATGGAATGCAGGGGTGGTGGGAAAGAACTGATCAGAACAGGATTGGGGCGGCGGAGGAATAGGGCATCCCCAGTAGCCCCTGCTGCCTGAATACTGAATGAACATTTGGGATATCTTTTGATGCTCTGTAAACATTGCGCCTGCTTTCTCATCCCTCCTAACACTTCCTAATTTCCATGCACAGTTCATAGAGAGAGCTCCAGAGGAAGTTGTTCGGGGTGTTCAAGAAAAAGCAGCTGAGGCAGAAGAAAAACTTACTCTTACCAAAAAGCGGCTAGCTTTCCTTGAATCTACAGTTTTGATCTGAGTAGTAGTACGTCTTTTAAGTGCTCATTAATTCCAGTCCTCGATTCTTATACACGATCAGGTTCTAGGCGTGGCTGCTGCTTCTCGTGTTTTGTGATGCTAGTCAATCCTCCAACTAGTCTTTGAGACGGTAATTTGTCCAGAGCATGATACCACATAGTGGGTCAAATTGGAATTCTTCGCCTACATGTTTGCTTCGAGTCAAGAGGCAAGGCAGTTCGTATAGGTGTAGGTAACTCGTTCCTTGTAGTGCCGATTAATGCCATGGCATGTTACTGTAAAGTTTTTTTTTTCTTTTTTTCTTTTTTGGTAACTTGTATGTTGGTAAGGTTTTTGTTTGGTCACTAGGGCCATCAGATCGCTTTTGTATATTTTCTGGCAATGATCCTGAATTATAATTTGGTTGCTTTTGTATAGACCACTGAGATTTTTGGAACCTCACTATTTGGAGAATTTAGTCAACCCTTTTTTAGACATAATATTCAGATTGAAGGATTATCATCGTTTTGAATTCTTATTTGCGACTGTACAAGTAACTACTGGACTACTCAACTGTCCGACCGTTCGTTTTCCTCGTGTGAATTTGTAGCTAAAAGTGTCGGTAAATACAAACCTCTTACTTGAGTTTGCATTTAGCAACACTTGCAGAAGCTCTTCAGTCCATTTATATGTTGGTTTACTAAAATGTTGCTTCTCAAAACACTACGGTGACGCTTCAACCCAGACGCAAGCCACTTCCACGGGTTCCTATAGTTGTTTATGAACTTTCGAAAGCAAATTGTCGCCGTTGTGTCAATGCTTTTGCCGTTCTTATTAGGGAAAATTGCATAAAATATCTCTGTAGTTTGGGATAGTTGCAAAAAAATTCATAGTTACAAAAATTGCAAATGGCCTCCTGTGGTATTAATTCTGTTGCAACCGTTAGAAAAATCGTCCGAATTGACGGAGCGTGATATTCACTTTTTTAAAAAATGCGTTTGATAAATTTTAATATATTAAAAAGACTTTACCCTGCTTTTTTTTTTTCTCTACCACCCAAGTCCCAATTTCTTCTCCATTCCAATCAAACCCTAACCCTAGCCACTACCTCACCAACCAAAACCCTAGCCGCCACCCCATCTACAACCACCGCTGCCCATTTCGGCCACCACCTAGCGTTGCTGCCACCGCCGTTGCCGCTAGAGCCTTCGTCGCCGCCACCAGTCCTTTCTACCCACTGCGACCACCGTGAACTCTGTGTCGTCATCCTCGTTATCTGCCCCACATCTTACATCGCCGCTCGCCCCGTAATCAAACACAGCGACTTGCGCCGTCGCCAAGCCCGCCATCAACCCTATCCAATTGCTCCGCCGATTGCCCTGCCATAAACCCTAGCCAATTGCGCCACTGCCACCAGCCTGATTCAACAACCAAAACCCTAGCCTATCGAAAACCAAGACCATTCGGGGGGGGGGGGGGGGGACCTAAGCCACCAACAATTCGAACTTTAATGGCACAAATTCAGATCTAGGGTTTCAAATCGTAAAGTGCGATTTGAAACTCTAGATCTGAATTTGTGCAATTCGGGTAAATAATCAAATCAACATCTTGGGCCGCCGTTAGCCCCATTGATCCCCGCTTGTGCCGCCGCGAGCCCGCTGTTAATCCAAGGCAGCTGGCCTCCGTGCATGTCCAGATCTAAGAATCTTGTGGAGAAGAAGAGAATCAGATAGGAAAAGATAAATGGAAAGGGCATGCCTATCTCATTTATATTGAGGGGCAATTTAAACATTTTTGTCATTCTGTTACGGAAAATTTACGGTGCAACACCTTTGCAATTTCATGTGTGTTTATGCAATTTTTATAACTCCAGGGATTTTTTTGCAACTACCACAAACCACAGTGGTATTTTATGCAATTTTCCCTTCTTATTATATTGATAGAAGACAAATATCCTAGCTAGAATCCCTAGTAAACATATCATGAACCAATTAAAAGTTACTCGTTTGCAGTAACGGAGAAGGTATAAGAAGGTAACGCTTATTTTTTCAGTTTTGTAAACTGGAGAAAATAAACGCGTTTGACATATAGTTTTCGTTTTTTTCTTCCATTTTTGAAAATCAAATTTTAAAACAGGGCTGTTTGAAAACTCCAAAAATGAGTTTTCGGTTTTATTTTGAAACCACCACCACCCACCCACCGTCGGGGGCCGACCACCACACCCCACCATCGCCACTGCAAACCACCACCCAAGAAAAAAACTCAAAATAAAAATTGGGTAATCAAAAACTCATTTGTTTTTATAAAAAAAAAAATCAAACTGATTTTGATTTTTATTTTTTTGTAACAGAAAATTAAAATCAGAAGTGTTATCAAACGCTGCCAAAGTGCGAAGGCAATGGACAAAATTGAAAGGAGGAGAATAAAAGTAGGAATGATGAAATGTTATTCCTCCCACTGATGGCATAGCCAAGAGAAGGCGGCCATTCATGGCAAGGCTTTAGAATGTAGTGGTGTCTACGATCCTGAGCCTGAGGTGGACTCCATGCAGTAGACTGGCATCCGGGGAAATTACAGGCGAAATAGACATGAATGGGAAGCATTATTTTATCTCTTGTTTGTAATTTCAGCCTTAAAAAAAAAAAAAAAAAAGAAGAAAAGACACCACATTACTCATATATCCTTCTCTATTGTACTAACAAAGATCATAAAAAGCATGATACTAAGATAAACATGATTCTAACAACAAAACAAATTAAATTTGGAAACGTAGAGAGGTTGCTCGTTTATGATTTTCGGTTTTCATATATGTAATGATGGAAAAAAGATTCCTTATTTCGTTTTTTGTTTATAATATTCATTTTTGTTTTTTTGACAAATTTCATCCAAACAGGGAAAATAAGTGAAAACACCTGAAAGGATATTTTTGTAGTTTTTGGGGAAGCCTGGATCCCTAACAGGAATATATATATATATATATATAACAGTTTTTTTCTTTGTTGTGTCCAATTCCTGACACCATCACGTCATCTCTCTCTCTCGTACCACCACCGACATCAAGGACTGCAGCCACAATGAACCACACCCTGCCGCTGTGCCAGCACAAAGAACCAAGCCTCGCTGCCGTGCCACCATTATAAAACCTTGCCCTGCCACCATAGCGGGCAGAAGAGGAGTCGTTGTGAGGGAGCACTTATAGCTCTCTGGCAAAAATAGCGTCTCGAAGGGAATTGCCTATCTCGCGGTGAGCACTCGCACTTTGCTGAGGTAGTGTACACGAGGAGTCCCCTACCTGGTGGAAGAGGAGTACCGAATTTATTCATCCTCGACATGAAATGCACAACTAGAATCCTTGCACTCTCTCCTTCTACTTCCCTCGCCAACCCTTTCCGCCTTCGCACTGCCACCCACCACCCCTTAACTACCGCTCAGCCGCTACAAACCGACGACTCAATCGTCACAACAATCTGCCACTCCTTACGAAAAGGATCAAACTGGGACACCCTTACCAAGAATTTCAGCCCAATTCAGCTCAACACTTCCATCATTTCGAAAGTACTTTTACAGCTAAAAAGCCCACCAGACGCAAAACTTGCGCTAGGGTTCTTCCACTGGTCAGCCCATCACAAGCAAACCAAACACGAATCCTCAAGCTATTGCATAGCCGTTCACATCTTGGTCAAAGCCAAGCTCATCAAAGACGCACGCGCATTGCTCGAGGCAATCTTGACAAGAGCTGCTATGGAAAGTTCTTCCGTGTTTTCAGTTGTTGAGACACTGGTGAGTAGCTATGAGGTAACTGAGTCGACCCATTTTGTGTTTGACTTGTTAGTACAGACTTGTGCTAAGCTGAGGCTGATTGATGGTGTTATGGATGTTGTTTATTACTTGGATGAACGTGGGTTTAAGCTGGGTGTGATTAGTTACAATACTTTGATCCATGTGGTTGAAAAATCGGGTCAACCCGGTTTGGTTTGGCGGGTCTATGAGCACATGGTTGAGAACAGAACATACCCAAATGAAGTAACAGTTCGGATTATGGTGAATGCATTGTGCAAAGAAGGGAAGTTGCAAAAGTTTGTGGATATTGTAGATAGGATGCATGGGAAGAGATGCTCACCTTGGGTGATTGTTAATACATATTTGATTTTTGGGATGGTGGAGGAGGGAAGAATTGAAGATGGGTTGGTGTTGTTGAAGAGGGTTTTGCAGAAAAACATGATTCCTGACACTGTTGCTTATTCTTTGGTTGTTTATGCTAGGGTAAAGCTTGGGGACGTGGAATATGCGTGGAAGGTGTTTGATGGAATGCTAAAGAGAGGATTTAATGCAAATTGTTTTCTGTATACATTATTTATTGGGGTGTATTGTGAGGAGGGAAAGATTGAGGAAGCGAATGTGTTGATGCTAGAAATGGAGAATGGGGGTTTGAAGGCATATGATGAGACTTTTAATCATCTCATCGTGGGTTGTTCGAAAGTGGGAAGAGTGGAAGAAAGTTTGAAATTTTGCGAGAAGATGATAGATGTAGGACTTGTTCCTAGTTGTTTGGCTTTCAATGAATTAGTTGAAGGGTTATGTGAGAATGGGGACGTAAAGCTGGCTGATGAAATGTTAACGCTGTTGTTGGATAAAGAGTTTGTACCAGATGAGACTACCTACTGTCATCTTATTTCAGGATATGGGAAAAAAGGTAGCTTTGAGGGAGTTATGAAGCTCTATCATGAAATGGAATATAAATCGCTTTCTTGTTCTTATTTAATTTTAAATTCGTTGATCATTAGTCTTTGCCATTGCGGGAGATTGGAAGAAGCAGAGAGATACCTAAGGGTGATGAAAGATCGATCCTTAAGCCCGAGTGGATCCGTTTACAAGACACTAATTGCTAGTTACTTTGAGAAGGGTGACAAAACAAGGGCTGACCAGCTTTACAGTGAATTGGTTGGGCAAGGATTGGATCTTAGGTTCCTTAGCAACTTAAATGGCCAACACTAATGTGCTACTCCAGGGGTTATCAGCATAAATGGTGGGGAAAGAAGAGAATCCTCAATGCCAGTTGTTCTAAAGTGGGAAGATTGCAAGAAAGCTTGACCTTGTAGAGAAGATGATAGAGATTCGACTTGTTCCTAGTTGTTTTGCTGCCAATGAATTGGTTGAAAGGCTATGTGGAGTTGTTGAGGCAACACGGGATGATGAGACGTGAAACATCTGCGTTAGGGGTTGTTCTTATGCACTCTCATTGTATTGCTGGCTGTGTTAGTTTTCAGGGACTTATCAAGATCTACTCTGAGTAGGAGTATAACCCACTCTCTCCTGTTTCTTTGGTGTTTACATTTTTGAGACCTGGTTTTTGCCAATGCGGGAAATTGGAAGAAGCACACCAATACCTAAGGGTAGTTCAGCCCGGATGCATTCGTGTATGAGACACTCATTGCCAACTACTTTGAGAAGGGTGAGAAAACAAGAGAAAAATTAGCTTTACGGTGAAATGGTTGGCCAGGGATGGAAACGTAGTTGCCAAACTCATTTGCAATTGAAGGAGCAAATACTATGTGTGAGCTCTCTGGTTAAATTATTGCCAAACTCGTGAAAGATTTTTGCCAATTCTGCAAGTGTCATACTTCAAATTTTGTTTGGAACCTCGAATATTTCGGAAAGAGTAACGAGTAAATTCAGACAACAAGCAGAGGCATCCCTAAGCACAGGATCGGAAATCTAACTTGAGGCTTCATTCCTTCAAGTCAGTGAAATGCATGATGCTTTGTGTCGAGTCGAAAAAGGTTCAAAAAGATAACGGACCAGTGATATCCTTCTTCTTGATGTTACACATACAAATGTTATGAAGGTTCATATTTCGATCGACTATCTTTTTTTGTTTTGTTCTTGTTCTTGTTCTTTAGAATTTATTAGATCTCAACGTGGCGGTGAAGTGTGTTTGAATTCCAGCTCCCTTTGACTCTTTCATTGTAAATAAGACTTATTTAATATCTGTTTCTTTAGCAAGATCTTGTTTTCATGCGGGTTTGTTTTTTCCTAATCAGATAATAGAGCCTTTAGTGAGCAAGCAATGGTTTGTAACAATGGAGTCTTTGGCCGAGAAGACCCTCAAGGCAGTTGAGAATGGAGAGCTGAACATCATGCCTGAAAGGTTTGAGAAGGTATTTAAGGCTTAAATGTTGTTGCTTTTGATAGCTCTTGTAGGTACTCCTGTCCTCCTTTTATGTTGCTCTTAGTTTTTTCCAAGACTCTTATCTGTGTAAATTTAGTAGCTTTCAGATGCAGACATCTCCCGTCCTTGTCGTTATCTAGCGACATTTGTGTTTCTTTTAGTACTTGCAGTTGCTTATTATAGTGCCATTATGAGTTATTCATTTCCCCCAATCTTGATAGTGGTCCGTCACAATTTATGCCCACAAGCTAAAAGCTTACATCTCTGATCATCTTGTTGCTTCTAGATATATAAGCACTGGCTCTCCAATATCAAAGATTGGGGTATAAGCAGGCAACTTTGGTGGGGACACCGCATACCAGTTTGGTACATTGTGGGTAAAGACTGTGAAGAAGATTATATAGTTGCTAGGAGCACTGAGGAAGCTTTGGACAAAGCTCGTCAGAAGTACGGGAAAAATGTTGAAATATATCAGGATCCTGACGTTGTTGACACTTTGTTTTCAAGGTTTGTGTCTCAATCACCACATATCATGAACCTGTTTTTATTCTGCTTTAGTTGTGTACAGCAAGCTCCCTTTAGTAGGCCTTCCTTTATCGATGCTTTTTGTACTGGCCCAAGGAAAAGAATTTAAGGACGTTCACTTGCCTAGAGGCAGGCACTGATAACTTCTTTTCATGGATTTGACATATAATTGCTAGTTCCCAAGTAGTCTACATGGCTATCTGTAAACAGGCACAGTTTTTTGGCGCTTGTTTTAGCCATGCGTCAACTTCTTATAGCAATTACAACTTTTCAGTGGTTTTACCTGTAAATTTTTGCTAGCTATGACTTGAAACAGACCACTATGGGTACGCACTATGCACGTTACTTATTTTTAATGACACTTTGAAAGGAGATTAGACATAATAGCATGCTGCTATAGAATTGTGGTTGATTAGACTTATCACCCTAAGTTTCAGCCATGTTCTGAACATTTTCCTGTACCTGCAATTCCGCAATTAAGTACCTAAAGCTCACACATTTTGCATTTCATTCCTTTTTGTCCTTTAACAACACGTTAATCCGTATAGGCAATCAACTTGTAACGAAAGCCAGTCTTTGACCACCATTTTGAAGTGGAACTAGGCTACTGAACAGTTGCTAAACGCCATTAGAGTGTTGCTATAGATAGACTTTTAGGGGTAGCGTTAAGCTACAGTAGACAAGTAATCAAAACGTCGCGAAAAGTACATTTTAAGTAAAGCTTTGATTCCTTAAGTTATAGTACAAGTGCTACCTTTAGCTAATGGACGAAGAAGACCTGAATGCAAAATGTATGAACTTCTGGAATTAGTTTTGAATAATGAAGCAGTTGGATAAAATTGCAAAATGGGTGACAATAAATGGAGCTGCTGCCTATTAACCTTGAAAAACAAGAGATAAAACTATTCGTGGTTTTTTAACATGAGGCGTGTTACTGCTAGAGTACTTTTGTTTTTTTTTAAATTGCATTTTGGCTTTCACGTGGTAAGACATATGGAGAATTATTTTCTGCAACTGACATTAGGATATAATTTCTCACATTAATTTTGCGTGCCATGTCAAACTATTGACACAATGAATCCTAATTTATAGTTGAAGTAGGCCTAAAACCTTGTTGTTTTCGCTTGGAGTCTTACATGTACATCCAATATGAATCCCGTTCAATTGTTGTCAATTTTGTGTTTTAGTAAAACTTACGTTTGTTTACCATTTTCATTCTGTTTTCAAAACACCAAATTCAAACACTGTTCACGAATCTTTCCACATATATTATTTGGGATTCACCCCCACTTGTTTCGACATGTAAATACGTTGAATGTATACAATCAACATAAATATCTAAGTCAGGTTTTTTTTTTTTTTTTGGGTAATTCTGAGGATGGTATCCAAAGATTTCAAACAAGTGATTATGGTTACAATTTCTCTGAGAAGGAATACTCTTTTTTCTTTCAAAAACATGAAACCGAAACGAAGACAATGGTAAGTGGAGGAATTTTTTTTTTGCAAAGTTGGTTCAAGTATTCATGGTACCTTCACTGTGTATCCATGGTTACTTCCTACTTGAAAGTCTGCTCTCCTTATTGCACTTTCAAGCAAGACTCCGTGTTTGGAGATCAGGCTTCTCCTTCTAACATGATATGGAGGATGCATTCAATGATCACTCTCTTTAAGACTGCCCAGATCCGTGATGTCGACAGCCTAATGAAGTGTACACCATGGCACGATGAGTAGCATTGTTTTTTACTAAAGCCAAACGGGTACCTTTGCACTCAGCTGAAGTTCTGGCCGTGTCCTGCATAAATTACGTGCTTTATCAGAACAAAATTCTTATCAAGCTCAAAACTCAGGCTCGGTGGTAGTTTTAAAGACAAGTTATATCATTTGAATGACTTTGTTTGGAAGTTTTTAACAACATTTTGTCTGTGAGTTTGGAATGCAATAGTCTGAACCCGACAACGTAGTTATCATGGAAGAATGAAATATGGTTTACAGGCAGCAAAGGTCAAAAATTGAAGAGAGCTCATTAGGGTCTTTGTAATTGTTTATCGAACATCTTCAAAAAATTAGTACCATCAACATTTTAAAAAAAAACAAGTAAAAGAAGATAATAGACTCCTACCACAGTTGTCGAGATTGCCAGTGGAGATATCATTTCTTGCTTCATTGAACTAACTTGTTTTCATTCTTCAGTCCAGTGGAAAATGGAACTCCTTACTCTTGTGCTTGCAGTTATATTTATGTACAGTTTTATTCGTGTGGAGTAATAGGCAAACGCTCCAGTTCTACTCTTAATGATTGTCATGTGCACATATATACGTACAATGCTTGTTATCACTCTAAACTGCTAAGCTATTGACTTAACCTCTTCTTGTCGCTTCCTAGTGCACTATGGCCCTTTAGTACTCTGGGATGGCCAGATGTCTCAACAGAGGATTTAAGCGGTTTTACCCGACAACTATGCTTGAAACTGGGTATGTGCCTTCAATCCTGCATTCTCCCCTCTCGTGTCCAGTTGTTGGAGTATGATCCCGATTATCTGTGAAAGGCTGAACTGTGACTAAAGGTGCTAAAATAGTTGGATATTAAAGTGTGTAACGTGTAGTTTTTGCTAAAATAGTTGGACATGAAGCCGTATAACCGTGTAGTAAACTACTTATTTTTCTTATCTTGCTACTAAAAAGTATATACAAATTCAAGGTTTATTTCTTTATATTGCTTTTCTGAAGTATAACTATAGAAGTGAGTATCCCCAACTAGATTGGTATGTAGTTGGGACGGAAACAGTAGAAGTAGAACACAGGGATCACATCTTTTTCATTTGTATTTCACTCGATCATTGGTTTATATGCGTCCTTTGGATTGAAAAAAGTGCATAGCCCCCAGGCTTTCACTGACTTGCAAACTAATGGGGGACGAAATTACTGTATGCACCTCAAAAGTTTCGTGGCTTCAATTCTATAAGGCTTTGAGTAGATGTTTAACATTGCTGTACCAATTTCATCTGGTGATTGAAAAATTGTTAAATCCCTCTGTCCCATTTTGAGTGTCTTGTTTAACAAAACACAAGTTTAAGAAACCACATTAAATACAGTTCCAATGCTTAACATTTCAAACATTGCCGCAATAATTGCTATAGAAGCACAAGGTTTAAGAAGTATATTAAACGCATTATTTTCTTTTTTAATATAGGCAAGTCTCATGCTTTTTACATGTATTGGAGTGACTAGACATATATTTTGGGACAGAGCAGAAAAGAAAGCAAGACACTCCAATTGGGACGGAGGCAGTATTTGTTTTCTCCCTCACAACCTGGTGATAGCTGATCTCAATTCACTGTTAATTTTCTGAGTTTTTTCGTGGTTTATACTTCATCGAAGCCGCCACCGTCTCTACTAGTTGCCTAGAAAGTGCCTGGCTGAATAACTGCAATTCCTCGATACCCAGTCTTTCCTCGAATTTGTCAGGCACGTCCTTTCCAATGTACAAAATGATATTCTCATTCTTAATATCTGTTGGGATAGGAAAGGGTGAGATCAAATAAGTCGGTAGACTAGGCAGTGCATACGTTATGAGAGTGAGTCTTTCTCTTATGGACAAGTGTTTTCCCTTCCATTAAGCAACCGCTTCCTAAAACTTGCCAGAATGGTAGTATTGAAAGTGGTCTATCTAAATTTGGTTCAACCAATGGGTAATTCAGGGGAGGAATATGGGAGAATCACTTTTATATCCCTCAACATTTGCAATAGACTGTGATGAGGGGCATCTGTGCAGAGTCAGCTTCTTGCAAGCTGTTGGGTTACCCGTGAGGCGGAGAGATTAACATTACCCTATACACTTGTGTCTTTGCATTTGCACATGTGTGTTTATATGTCAATGAACTATTTGTCCCCATTTCTTTTCTAATGAAAGTATAACGAGGGTTTTAAAGCTTTTCCACAGTTGGTCGCCGACGATTAATACCTGCTGTTGCATCTGTACAGTCACGACATATTGTTTTTTTGGGCGGCATGCATGGTCATGAATCATGATGGGAATCGAGTTCACCGGGACTGTTCCGTTTTCTAATATATATTTACATGTACTTATTCGGGACTCTCAGGTGAGTAATTCGAGCAAATAAGGCTGCTGCTTCATTGGTTTCAGAATAACTCAGCTAGTCTTTCACATACATGACCCTAAGTGGACTTGATTTGATTATCTTCTTGGATATAAATATGCCTTCTTTACATATTCTTTTAACTGCGATGTGGTCTTCCTTGATTACAGTTTTACTTTTAGCAATCTGCATTAATGCTTTCCACTGTATTTCTTAGGGCAGTTGGAAAACCTGGTCCTTTGGTTGCCAATTTATCATCTAGTTTCTTTTTGTACGTGTGTGGTTTACCATACTTACAGAATTTATTCATCCTTTGGTTGCAATCGAGGATGAATAAATTCCGTAGTCCTGGCGTTTCAATTTCGACATCAAACAACTTAATATTTTAATCTGCGGGACATTTGTGGAAACAGATCCTCCGCTGTAGGGGAATCTACAGCAGGGATGCTGCCACATAATCTCAGCCGTCCTTCTTGATCCGAAGGCTACAAGGGGGAGCCACAACATTAGAAGGAAAAGAAAAAAAAAAGACGGACTGAGTTCTCTTCCATCTTCATCCCCAGATTCCTCTAAAACCTTTCTCAAACTTCACCATGATCAATATGGAAGAGCATAGGAAGGATTTGAACAACTTACTCTTGAATCAAGTCTGCTTCCAATTTATCAAACTGAGTTCTTCATTCTTTTCTCTTCGAACTCTAAAACCACTGCATAAACTGGCCAAGATAATGCAGATGGGTTCACAAAACCCAAATCAGAATCTGAAATGATAAGTAGAGACCAAATTCCACTTTCTGTCGGAGACCCATATCCTTAGATCTACAAACGGAATTTACAATAGAATTTGGGTGATGGGAGTTAAGAAGTTCTCTACAAAAAAGAAAAAAAGGGTTTCAAACAGTGATGGTTAAATGGTGTTTTGTATGTTGAATTTTGCAATTACTTGGAAGTACAACTCACAGAGCTGATAGTAAGAGCCATGGAAGAGGAGAAAGGAGGAGGAGAGGCAGCAACGCACTGACCTCTGTCTCCCGCCCGACAACTCGTGTTGGGTTCACTTAGGAGGATAGCTAACGTGTCATCATCCTATCCATTGGATGTCTACCAACGGAGTAGATTAATGCTACAGCACCCCTGCCATAGATACCCCTACGATAGACGATCCAGGTCCGAGATGTATCAATAAACAATAATAATTTTCATTTAGTGAACCAGTTTAATTTCATATGGAAAATTACCTCACCAAATATTGGCCCTACTAAAATACAGAATCTATCCATGAGTGCAACCACATTACCACCATGTAACCCCAAACGAATTTCTCCTTAAGGTCAATACCTAACAGGAGGGGGCCAAGGTGGTTGCTCCAACTAGCTTTTGGTGCCTCAAACACATCACAACCACGGCAGTGGTAGCTCTCAGTTTAATGGTCGTTAATTTTAATGGTAGTGGTTTTGAATTCAATTTGGGAGATGATAGTAGCGCAATCCTGAGGTGGTGTTGGTTTTGAATTTGATTTTGGTTGTGATGGTTTTAACCTTGGTTTTGGAGATGGTGGTGGTGTGATGGTGCAGTGGCTTTGGTTCTGAATTTGATTTTAGTTTTGGTTAGGGTTTCGATTTTGATTTTAGAGACGGTGGTTGCACGATGGCGCGGAGGCGTAGTGGCTTTGGTTTGGATTTTAGTTGTTTGATTAGGGTTCCGATGTTGGTTTTGGCGATGGTAATGGTGCGACGAGGCGTTGGCTTTGGTTTTGAATTTGGTTTTGGTTAGGATTTTGATTTTGGTGGTGGTGGTTTTGATTTTGATTTTGATTTTAAAGATGTTGGTGATGCGATGGTGGTGTTGGGCTTGAATTTGATTTTGGCAGAACCAATTAGAACTGCAACACCGATAGCTTCATTTGGAGGAATGTGGTGGGATTAATTACGCTCGACACTCTTGAAGTTTTTATTGAATACACAAGCCTATGCCTAACTATTAAAATTATATAAAATTATATTTCCTTAACTTTTAGCTCACAATAATAAGAGTATTAGTAGATAGATGGTAATACCCCTCTAAGCAAAACAAAATTGTTGAAAATGCCATATTTTTTCCTCCTCTCTCCACTCTCTTCAAATAATCTCCATCTTACCCCCCCCCCCCCCAAACTGTTTATTTCACCACCCACCACCACCTCTAGTTTTCACAACCACCACCAAGCCCACCATACAAATCGAACTACAACCAACATCACCACGAAAAAGGGGTACAAGAGGGTCTATATTTGAAGAAAATAGGGGCAAGTGAGCCCAGATCTATGTGCGCAAATGAGTATGCATGTTTGTTTGTGTGATGGGAAGTGGGTGGTGGAAAATAGAATGGGTTTGGTGGTGCGATGGTGTTTGGATCAGCTGAGAGAGTTTAGATGGTCATCGGTGGTGGTGGTGGTTGTTGTGTGTGTGTGTGTGTGTGTGTGTGTGTGTGAGAGAGAGAGAGAGAGAGAGAGAGAGAGAGATGAGGCAATGATTCGACGATGGTCGGTGGGAAATAAAAATGGAGTGGTTGTTGGTAATGGTTGCCAGTGGTTGTACGTGCGCATGTGTGTCTACACGCTTAAGTGTGCATGCGTCTGTGCGTAATGGGCAGTGGTTTGACTGGTAGGTAGGAAATGGAATAAGTTTGTTGGTAGGATGGTGTTTAGAAGGCAGAGTTAGATTGGGCCATCTAAATTGTGTGTGTTTTCTTGTTTGTGTGATATATGTTATAGGGCAATTGTTTGACGGTGACTTATGGGAAATATAATGTATTTGGTAATGGGATGGTGTTTAGGTAGGTGGAAAGAGATTTTGTGCGTGTGTGTGTGTATGTGTGTGATGGACAGTGGTTCGACAATGGTTGGTGGGTATTGCAATGTGTTTGGTGGTGGGATGGTGTTTGGATAGGTAGAAAGAGATTAGGGTGGTCGATGGTGGTGGTCGTCGGTGTGTGTGGTAGCTGGGTGTCAGTAGTAGCTGGGCGTCGGCGGTGGTGGCTAAGAAGAAGAAGTCTTCTTCAGGGTAATTTTAGGAGATCACAAGAAATTGTATGGTGCTCTGATATTTCTAACAAATCACTGGGTGCCGAGTGTAATTGTAATAGTTATGTGTAGCTATGTTTCATAAATGAAAACCTTAGGAGTGTGAGTGTAATTAAGCCTTTGGTGTGGGGTTTGCATAAGGGTAGAGAGAGAAATTGATGACATGGCTGCTAAGGTGGATTAAGGAAAAAGTTACCAATTTACCTATAAATTAACAAGCATCCAACAAATTGGAGTTTGACATTCAATCCGTGAATGGCACAGAAAATTAAAGCATAAGGATGCAGGGAGCCAAAATTGAACAAGATTGTTAACCCTATAATTGGATAACTTAGGCTTACATCTTGTTTTGATGATAACTACACATTGATTATGTTTTAACGTGTGCTTTGAGTGGATTCTTAGTAGGTATATACATACACAGTCATGAAGATACATTTGAGAAGTTGGATATATAGATTGAAGCTAAAGAAGCTTAAAGTTATAGTGGACATGCTATGGAAGCTTCATCAAGTCCAATGTCAAAGAGCAACAAAGAATGCATAGGCTAAGTTACTACGAATTATGATTGATCTTTACTATTATGTAACTAGTCTTGGTTTGATGTTTGGATTGATGACTATGACCTAAAATGACCTTAGGACACCTTGTGCATTGCATGTGAGTTCATAACCATTCACACAATTGTGGTTCTTAAAAATTAGTGAAATTTGGAGCTTGCTCATATTTTTTTTAAAAAAACAATTGGAGCTATTCTTTCCATATTTTGATAAAACTTTTCATTACCTTTCCAACGCAAAAAACGGCACCTCAATTCGATTTTCCTAGAGAAAGTAATGCCCAAAATAAAAAAGGGGGTTTCATGAGGCAACTGATAGGCAGTAGGGTAATACAATTGACTGCATTGGAATCCAGTCGACTGCATTGGTGGAAATTTAGTTCCACATCTATTTTCGAG
This sequence comes from Escallonia rubra, assembly GCA_033065855.1. Lineage (NCBI taxonomy): Eukaryota > Viridiplantae > Streptophyta > Magnoliopsida > Escalloniales > Escalloniaceae > Escallonia > Escallonia rubra. Next base: position 757,530 of record JAVXUO010000622.1, on the reverse strand, counting down.
GACAAGACTCCAACGGCTATTTTAGAGAGAACCCAGTCGACTGAATTAGGAATACAGTCAACTGCAGTAGCAGTTCTACTTATTTAATGTCTCTAACGGTTATATTTCATATATTCTCTATATAAATGATTTTGGGCTTCATCATATACCATGGAAATCATATTCTAAGCCTCCATTCATTAGAGAAACATCAAGGCTTATAGATTAAACTTTTCTCTCTTCATCTTCATTATTTTACATCATTAAAGATAGCATCTTTGTGAACAATTCTTTGATTGAGAGTGAGCATTCTTCAAGTCATCAATTTTCTCATCTCTTTATTGTACTAGAGTTTCATTTGTACTCATTTCCTTTCTAGAGGGTTCATTTGTACACATTTGATCTTTGTAAAAGGATTGTGATCAAGGCTTGGGTGAGCTTTGTGGATTCATAGCTTGTGCTTGGTGTGGGGATATCACCAAGTGTTGTTAGGGTTTTGATCTTGACCCGGAAGAAGATTGTTACTAGTGGATTCTAGTGCTCTTGCAGGAGAATTCCTTGAAGAGGTGGATGTAGGCTTGAGGGTAATTCAAGCCGAACCATTTAAATCTCATTGTCAAGTATCTCTAACTCAATCTCTTTACTTATTGTTCTATAATTGCTTGAGATTGTGTAGTTAGCATCTTCATTGAAGTGTTACTTGGTTTGATTGAGATTTATGATTGTACTTAATTTAAATTCCCCATTAATTTTCTAAAATCCTATTCACCCCCCCCCCCCCACCCCCCCCCCCCCCCTCACTCTCTCTCTCGGGTTGTTTTATTGGTTTAAAAGATGATGTGCACACATGACAAGTATGAGGTTTTATGTGTAAATAATCCATGATGAATTGACACAAAAAAAAAAATTTGGGCTCGAGAAGGATAAATTTAGGCTCGAAATCGAGTTATAGAAAGATGTTACAAGTTCCATACATTCATGTACAAATTCGGGTCGCAGGCAAAATTTTGGTACCGAAAAAATTCAAAACTCTAGTCTAACAGCAATATATAGCAACAATTGAAAAAAGGAGTTTTAAAGTTTTAATTCATTTAACGATGTGGGTTTCCACCATCTAAACATTTAAAAGTTAAGGTCAATTACCCTCGGTACTATTGAGGTTTAAAGTTATTGCATTTGCCTATTATGACAATGCACATCCAAAAAAAGGCTAGTTTTAAATTTTTAAATTAAAGGAAAATAATTAACAAAAAAAAAACAATCGACTTTTGTTGAATCACGTGATTGTTTGTAAAAATATGCTTATAAGTTTGTTTAGATAGTATAACAGAGATATATTAGTTCATTATAGATAGCTAAGATTTTATCTTTGAGTTTCTCTAAAACTTATCATGTACATTTACTTATCCATTTGATTAATATAAAGAGCAACTTACTGCCAAGATACAAGGCGTGAGAGTTTCTTTGAAATTATGTTTTCTAGCTTTGTATCAGAAGTGTAATCCTATATCACATGACTTCCTACCATCGCCTCCTCTCATAGTACCTCACCAATCTCTTATATATATATATATATATATATATATATATATATATATATCTCACTCAAGCCAATCACCATCTCTCTATTAATCCTACCATTAAGAATTTTCTATTTTGGCGTATGCAATTAGTCCCATTCCTTGAAGGTTTGGACCTCTTTGGCTTTGTTGATGGGTCACTGCCTACTCCTCCTAAAACTCTTCCTGCTTTAAGTGAAACACGTCCCACTACTAATTTCACATTCTTTTTATGGAAAAATCAAGACTATCTTATCTTGAGCATGCTTATATCATCGATCTCTGATGGATGATGTTGGATCCCTTGTCGTCGGCTGCAACATCAGTCATGAACTATGGAGTACATTGGAGAATTATCTTGCCTCTCCTTCCAACACTAGCGTCCTTAGCCTTCACTAGAACCTCCATGATCTCGATCTAAAAAATGACATTATCTCGGAGTATCTTCAGCTTGCAATAGACATCTCTGATGAACTTGCTGCTTTTGGTCGACCACTCTCTATTGAAGATTTCAACATATGTTTTTCACAGACTCAAACCTCAACTCAAGGACTTCATTAGTACCATCTCCACTCGCTTTAACTTGTATCCTTCGCTGCACTACACTTACTACTTCTCAGCCATGAATTTCCCCATTTGGATGATATTGTCAAACTCACATTCAACCAAGCACAGCCACACACTACTACCTCAGCAAATACCTCTGTTAACCTCATGCATCGTAAGCCTACTCGTCCCTTCACCCCTCGTCTAAACAGTGCCTTATTTTACAACTATCATGGTGGCAAATGTGGTGGTTTCCGCACTCGTTACTGCATGTTCTGCAACGTCACCAGCCATGAAGTATCCTATTGCCCAAACCCCTCCAATCTTCATGCCATTTCTTCCTCCAAACAATTATCTTCTCTCTTTGCCAACTACACTTACTATCAATTTTCCCCAGCCTACCCATCCATGGCTCCTTCTCCCCCTTCCCCACCTCCTAGCTCACCATTTCCACTCGTAGCTCATTCCACAAACCATTCCCCTTCTACCACACTAAGCCCAACAGATTTTCAGTGGTTCCCTGACACTAGTGCCACCCATCATGCTTCTCCTTCCTTGCAACCTTTTGCCCCTACAGAAATGTATCATGGTCCAGATCATGTTCACGTTGGAAATGGTAAGGGCCTCACAATCTCACATTTATCATGTTTGTCGCCCTATTACTTGTTTTTTCATGTTCAATGTGTTACGTGTCCCATCTTTATTAGAAACCTTTTTTATCTGTTCAATAATTTGCTAATGAAAATCGCGCCTGTTTTTAATTTCATCCCATTTTTTTCTTGATTAAGGATCAGACCATGGAGAACACTCTATTTTGCATGCTGAGTAAAGATAGTCTCTACAGGTTCTCCGCTGCTCTTTTCTCCTCCAAATCCTCGCCTCTGTTTCTAATGGTTTTCTCTAACAGTTGCACCATCCCGGATGGCCGGCATCGGGAATTGAGTTATCATCGTGCTCGTGTTTTGCATTAGAGTATATCCTCGAATAAATTACCATGTATTACCTCAAAACTGTACTCCATATTCTCCCCATGTCAATTGGGTAAAGCTTCCCGTAGTACACTGTGGGTTACCACTATTTGCAGTTCCAATTTCCTTAATCTTCTACTGTGATGTTTGGAGCCCCGCTCCAATTTGTTCGTTTAATGGATTCTGCTATTTTTTTTGTCGAGCGATGGTTATTTCAAATATTTGTGGTATTGTCATATTTTCAAAAAGTTTGATGTCTTTCACATTTTTCATCACTTCCGAAAAATGGTCAAAACCCAATTTGATCTTAAAATCAAATGCATATTGACTGATTTGGGTGGCGAATAACGCAAACTCACAACATTCTTACTCTAATTAGTATTGCCCATCGTTACTCATGTCGTCATACTCGTGAGCATGGGCACTTAAACGTCGTAATCATCACATTGTTGAATCAAGTCTTGCTCTCATGGCTCGTGCCTTCGTTCCCAACCTTTACTAGAATTTTGCTTTTGAAACTGCCACCTTCTTAATGAATCGTATGCATTTAATTCTTCAAAAGTCTCACAACACAAATCTACTTTTGAAATTGCCTCTAGTTCACCTTATAACTACAACTTTTCAAAAGTTTTTGGTTCTCTTTGCTTTCCATATGATGCTCACAAAATTAAGTACTGCTTTGCTCCCTGCATTTTCTTATATTACAGCGTATCTTAACTTGGCTATCGCTATCTTTACCTTCGCATAAGAAAATTTACATTGCTCGGCACGTAACCTTTGAAGAATTCACCTACATTTTCAGGTGCTTTTGTTATAGGTATTCATCTCTCAATTTACGATTTTGCTCAACCTCAACCATGGGCCTCTATTCCAACACTTTTACCAGCTCACAACTCTTCCCACCACCCTTGTTCTTCCAACCCCACACGTCAGGCTCCCACTCATGCCCAAATCAGTTCTCATCTGCCTCTCTCTTCTTCCAAACTTAGTCATCCCTCATGTAACTCTTGTCCTTCAGACCAACCTATTTCTACTCCTCCATCTCCACAAAATCTCTCAATTTTCCCAAATTTACATAAAATCCCACTCCACCACCAACCACCTTTAAACCCCCTTGCCCTGTCGAAAAATAAAACCTCATTCCATGACCTTACAGTCCATGACCAACTCTTTTCAACCATAAAAACACTTTTGCCTCTATTTGGGAAAGCTCAAACTTACCCAAACCAACTTGTTTCTCTCAAGCTCATTGGTTTCTTAAATGGTGCAAAGCCATGTCTGAGGAGCTCAATGCTCTTATTCAAAACAATACCACATCCACCTATAGATTTGGACGGCTATAAATGAGTTTTCCGTGTTAAAAAGAATGTTGATGGTTCCCTACAACACTACAAAGCTTGCCTTGTAGCCAAAGGCTTTCACCAATAGCAGGGCAATGGTTTCAACGAAATTTTTAGCACTGACGTCTAACACAACACCATCTGCACCATCCTTAGTGTTGTCATCACCCATGATTGGCTTTTGCACCAACTTGACTTAATGCCTTTTTGCACGGCATACTTGGTGAGGACAATACATGCATCAATCCCTGGCTTCGCGGATCCAGTCCATCAAAATTTCATTGTATAAGTTGGATTACTCTCTTTATGGATTAAAATAGGCCCCAGCTTCACAAACGTATCCTTCTCTTGCTTTCTACCAATCCCAAGGCACTTTAACGTATGTGCCTGTCTATATCCATGACATTATTATCACGGGCAACCTTTCTTCCCATGTCTCTTCCTTAATCATGTCACTAGGTCCCAAATTCTCTATCATAAATCTCGACCCCCACAACCGTTTTCTTGGTTTAAAAGTGAATCACACTTCCTCATGTCTGCTTAAATACATATATGTGCCCTAAAGTATCACCCCAATATAGCCCTAAATTACCCATCTATGCACTTCCTCGGGGCTACTGCTAAATATGTGCCATAAAGTATCACTCCAGTATAACTTAAGTACCCATTGTTTTAAAAGTGTCAAATCAGTACTTAAGTTCTCAAAATTGAACCAAATCAGTCTGACGGCTAACGGATGCTCAAATCCATTAAAATGTCCAAAGGTAAGACTGTATTTATGAAAAAAGACAATCATACTCGCTCTCTCTCTCTCTCTCTCTCTCTCTTTCCCTCATCTCTTTCGTCTCTCTCCCCCTTACTACTTTCTCTCTCTTCTTCTTTAATTCAACGCGCACACACATACACACACATATTAGCATACATACATATTCAGACACACATCACATATCAGGACACCCACACACATACATCAGCACCATCACAGAAAGAAACATATACACACATTAGCGCACACATGCACGCACGCGCACACCCCCTCAGAAAGAAACACAGGACCAAAAAGAAACACACACCCGCACATACGCATAAGAAAGAATCCCACACACGCGTGCGCGCCAACAGTCAATTTTGCAAACACAAAACGAAGTTAATCTAATGAACCAAAACAAGTCAATCAAGCACACACACAGTCAATCTCACACGCCATCACCCAAACAACACACAAACCCAACCAACCACCACACTACACCTTCATCTATACCTTCAATCACCACAACATACTATCTACCCCTTTCACCACCAGCATCTCCACCGCCAAACCCATGACCACCACAACTTACAATCAAGACCTAGCCCCCCATAATTAATCTCATCGCCATTTACTCCATCACTGCCTCTAACGAACACCCACACAAAATCCCAGACACCACCATTAAAATCCCAATCAGCAGCCACAAAATCAATTGCCTCGACCCTTGCCTAGCTTAGAAGCTTGGCTACAAACTGATTAGATAGCCTCTTTTTGAGATTTTGATATGAGAAGGGTCATTTCCAAAGTCACAGTGATAGATTACTGTAGTTGATCTATGTTACGCTTTCTCAGATTTTGAAATGGTACATTGTGATGCCGAGGTTGGCGACTTGGTGACGGCGGGGCCGTTCGAAGGTGGTGACTGTGGTGGGAAAGGCCAGTCGTGTGTAATGGTGGTGGACAAATTAAAGGGGAGAGAGGCGTGTATGACTATATTTTTCACAATTACAGTCTTACCTTTGAACTTTTTAACGAATATGAGCATTCGTTAGCCGTCGGACTGATTTAGTTCAATTTTGAGAATTTAGGTACTAATTTGACAATTTTGAAACATTTGGTACTTAAACTATAATGTGGGTGATACTTTTAAGGCACAGATTTGAAAATAGCCCTATAAATTAATTGTTGTTATAAGAGTGGTTGTAGGAAAATACCTACAACCTCTTGTATAGCGAAAATTAATGATTGCTAAATGTTTAGTGATTTTTCATCTAACACTTTCAACGTAATTCTTAGCAACACTTTTTAGCCTCACTAAATAAAAGTTATTAAAAATATTCAATTATCTAATAGTTATCGGTATATGAGAACTTGTAACTATTTTTCTAAAATCCAGATAGCAGTCAATATTGTTTCTTCTTACAATCCAGCAACGACCAAAAGTTGGTATTTTTTTTTTCCCCTCAAAAGGTAAATGCTACTTGTATCTTTTTCAAGGTGAAAATAAAGGACCTTTGCCATAGCCAAAAACACTAGTGAGTTTAGTGGCACATTTGCATTTAACCGATATGATTCAGTTGGGCTTTGGGCACCGTAATTACGTGCTTTAAATCACATATAAAGCGTGGTAACCCATGTTCAAATTGATCACACCATAGTAATCAACAACCCCATCTTCTGCAAACTCTTATTAATTAACGCTAACCCCAAATTAATTCGCACTTAGAATTGACCAAATCTCACTCGCTCTTAACCCTCTCTCACAAACACAACGACCACTGGTTCACCCCAACACACTCACACACACTTGCTTAGCCATGGACTCCACCCCTAACCCCACCGCTTGTAAGCTCCCTATTAAACGCAAATCCACCGACCCCGCCTCTTCTTCCCTCCCAAAACCTAACCCTATCCCTGATTCCAATCTCGAATCCCCCGCCGCCGCCGTCGCAGACGACGACGACTACACCCCCCCCGGCGGAGACCGGAAGCCCCCGCCGTTCAAGTTCCACCGCATATGGACGGAGCCCGACGAGATCCGGTTCCTCCAGGGCCTCCTCGGTTGCTCCGCTGACGGCCTCTCCTTCCCCCGGGACCTCGGCCTGTTCTACGTCCGGTTCTCCGGACGCATGTCCCAGCCCTACACCAAGTCCCAGCTCTCCGAGAAGCTCCGCCGGTTACGCAAGAAGTTCCGCGTGATTTCTTCGAGGCTCGCCAAGGGGCTCGACAAGGCGCTGCTGTCGCCTCACGATCGAGCGCTTTACGAGCTCTCGAGGCAGCTGTGGCACCCCGATTACTCCTCCACGTCGCCGTTTGGTGTCGGTAATGTCAAGCCCCCACAAAAGAGGTCCAATTTGGTTGGTGTGAAAGTTAGCTTTTCGCCCACATTGCACGCTTCTGATCGGACGGCTATGGTTGAAGGCCATGAGATCGATGATGACGATGTGGGATATATTGGTAATTTGGATGACGGGGATGTGAAGTTGAGTGAGGTGAATGTTGAGCTTGAAGAAGCCGCTGGGGAGGAGAAATTGCCGGTTCCGGATCGGACTGGGATTAGGGAGGTTGTGGGGAAGGTTGCGATTGACGTGTTTGATGAGTCGTTGAAGGAGGTTAGGATGGCAATGGTTCGTCAGGGGCTTGTTGATCGGGACGACCGGGGGGCGGCGCCGGGTGGCTCAACCCTTCTTGAGATGCGGTGGAGGGAGCAACGGGTGGCAGAATTTGATGCGTTGGGGCGACGCTTGAGGTTGGTTCTTGAGGATTCACTCCAGAGGCAATGAAGTAGTTTGTTGTGTACATAGTTCCATATTTATGAGTTGAGAGGCAATGAGAGTTAGAACAGTGTTTCTGTTAGCCGTTTAGTTTGCTTATGATCTCCTTGCCATCTGCGTTAGTTTAATTTGTTCCACCAAAGATTCTTGTACATTTCGTCAGATTAATAATTCTTGGTTCATCCGCATTTTCTTTTTCCCCGCGTGGAATGTACGTGTGTCACTTCTTTGTGCAATTGAATTGTGCAACTTTCTTGTGCACCTACTTGGATGGGTTGTTCCATCTGTTGGTTTAAAGAGTAGTAGGGGTGCGTGGAAACTGCCATTAGATGAATGGGGAACTTCTCTTGGTTGAATGTAGCATTGGGACTTGAATTGGTTCTTCTTTCTGCTTGGGTCTTGGGAGAACTTTGGTAATAAGATATAAGACAGATATGCATAGTGCAGTCAGGATGTCATTCTTGTTGGACCCTTGTGGGGTTGCTGGTGCAGTAGTAATCACAGGTGGCCAACGTTGGGGTTGTCGCACATTATTTTCCTTTGATGCTTCCTGCCGTTATGCGAATTTATTGCAAGTATGTCGTCTTTCTGGTGGTGCTACTAGGTTACTGGAATCGTAGTCGAATGTCAAACTTGGTGGTGAAAATGGAATGGGTGTTATGGATTGTTATATGGGCATTTTACTGGCTCGAATAACCTCCTCAATTAAAACCGAAATGGACAACTGAAGCGGAAGCAAGAAACCAGGCGTTACAGATTGTTATATAGGCATTTTACTGGCTCAGATAACTGAAACCGAAACGGACAACCTACGAAGCAGAAAGCAAGAAATCGAAAATCTATATAGAAGACGTCTCCAACCAACGGTCGTCTCTCACGTACGGAAATTTCTCATCCTTTATCACATGGAGAGGGAACGGAACTGCAGCACGTTTATAGCTAGAAGGTTTTGTTGGGAAAATATGTTGTGTATACTTGTACAGCAAAACCAAGTGCGAAAAATACTGAAATGTAGTATATTAAACCGAGGAAATAGAATAAAAATGTTTCTAAAACTAAGAACTAACAGAATTAGAAATTGGAGTACATGTAACTCATTGCAGATTTGCAGTAAAGGAAAGTGCCGATGCGTGAATTTGATTCATTGTCCTTAAGACTTTATTCGTCTCGCAATTGTGTTAATGGTCTCTTCACGAAAGTCTCCCATTATACAACGACAATACGTCTGAAAATAGGAGCACTCCAAATTCGCAGACCCGACGAACTATACTAAAATAATGCAGAACTCTTTCTTTTGGACACACACACAGGAACAAAAACCGGAAAGGTAGAATTTCGGGAGAGATAGAAAGTTTTTCTTTTTTTTTCGATTATTCAGACCCTGACTCGTTTTTATACAGTGAGGAAATTCACTGGAGGGCGCAACTCTTCACTAAAAGAGCGAAGAGTTGGAAAGATTACCACTTTTTGGAAAAGAAAATAAGTAAAAATTTATTTATTTAAAATATTTTTGTCCCGGTCCAGCCTTGGCTTCAGCCCATCAGGTTTTATTCTTTTTGGGACAAAAAGAAGCCTAAGTCATGGCCACGGATCGGGACGGGCGGTACGCACATGTTGTGGACTTTGGGTTAACTTAAGTCCTCCCTCCTTACAAAACTTGGGTACCCCCAATGGGATTAACCATTTACTCAAGACTAAGCCTTATAAGGAGACCACTTTAGCTTTATCTCTTCAATATGTGATATTTTTTTCCCTTCAAGTTGAACCACCAACTTCAACTTCAATTTTCTCATTCACTCTTCATTTGTTTTGAACTTGTGAATATATTATGATCATTTACTCCAATAGATGAACATAAATCAATTTGTTCCTAACCAAATTATGGTGTGGAACCTGTTAGATTATATATGTTAATATAGCAATTACATTTTCCCTATTATCCTATATCTAGATTATTCTAGAGTTCTCCTAACTTCTATAAGATTCTCTTTTCTGTTTCTGGTAGGATAGTTTTCTCTTACCTATATAAAGGCCTCATTGTACTCAGTTTTATCAATACTCTCTCATATAATTATCTTTCACTTCACATTTTCTATCATAGTATTAGAACCATACGATCCACTGGTTTGAGAGTCTTTCAACTATTTTCGCAAACTTCGACGGACGGCCTTCTGTCGTTCGTCCGGCCAATTCATGTGCTTTTGTTTCTTTTCGTACTCTTATTTTCTTTTTGAGTTCAGAATTTTGGTCTTTCTTTGCCCTTTCTATACAATGATCTTCGCTTTTGTTAAAACTCTAGCCACCGCCCACTCTTACTATTCATCAACTCTAGCTTATCTCTTTCGCTCAAACAAACAAAAAAATTCCTTCTTCAGTTACCTCTGTCGATTTCTTTTAGCCCAAATCCTAATCCTGCACCCCCATACGATTTCGTTCCCTCCATCAATAACAACGATGCAAACCATGCCACCATGCTTTCGTTCGGTTCCTACAATGAATCTTGCTCTTGTCTTGTTCTGACTCTTGCCTTTTTCTTAGTCGCCGGACCTCACTCCGAGACCTCTATGGTTGTCGGACCTCACCCCGGAACTCCTGCCTTGTTCTTAATCGCCAGACCTCACTCCGAGACATTCATGGTCGTCGGACCTCGCCCCAGGACTCCTTCTTTGTTCTTAGTTTGTGGACCTCGTTATGGGGCTCATGTCTTGTTCTTAGTCGTCAGACCTCACCCCGAGACTTTTTGATTGTTGGACTTCGCCCCGGGACTCTTGTCTGTTCTTTCATCGCCGGACTCTTGGATCTCACATAGTGCAGCTAGTATCAAGACATCGCTCTGGAGTTAACCTCCAAACTCAAGCTTGTTCTTTTCTACCAACTTGAATTTGAGGGGGGATGTTAGATTATATATATTAATATGACAATTACATTTTCCCTATTGTCTTATATCTAGATTATTCTAGAGTTCTCCTAACTTCTATAGGATTCTCTTTTCTGTTTTTGGTAAGATAGTTTTCTCTTACCTATATAAATGCTTCATTGTACTCAGTTTTATCAATGCTCTCTAATATAATTATCTTTCCCTTCACCATTTCTATCATGGTATCAGAGCTCTGGTTTGACAAAGTCTTGAGTTTAATTCTTTCCACTTGCATATCTGATCCCCTTCAGTTTATTACTGACTTGATTTGTCTCTGCACTTGTAATCTGTTTATTTATGTCTGGGTCTATCTCTTCACGTGCAATCAGGGGCTTGCACGTGAGGGGGAGTATTAAGCATGATAACATTGTTGAGCTCATTCTCTAACAACTTAAACTCGCATAGTACAGCTAGTATCAAGACACCGCTATGGAGTTAACCTCTAAACTCAAGCTTGTTCTTTTCTATCAACTTGAGTTTGAGGGGGATGTTAGATTATATATATTAATATGGCAATTACATTTTCCCTATTGTCCTATATCTAGATTATTTTAGAGTTCTCCTAACTTCTATATGATTTTCTTTTCTGTTTCTGGTATGATAGTTTTCTCTTACCTATATAAATGCCTCATTGTACTCAGTTTTATCAATACTCTCTAATATAATTATCTTTCCCAATACCTTTTCTATCATAACCCATTTGAAAATTGAGTCAAAAATGACTTGTCAATAATGAGTTTAAAACCCAATTGCCAACGGGTTTAGCTTGAATTGTCTTCTAATCGTGGGTTCGTAGCCAAGCCGGAGGGATCCCTAAATATTACTCCGTGTTAAAGAGACAACCGCAAGGATGGGTTATAAGGCTGTTGGCGAATAGGCATAACGATAATGAGATGATAGAACCCTACTTGTTCTACCTCCAGGGGAAGATAAATTATAGTCGTCTTGTGATTCACTGGAGCATCTTGTGCGCCTTTCTTGCAAGTCCATTTTTTGGTCTTATTTTGCAGGTGATGTTGAGTTGTTTACTGCACGTAGTGTGTTAATGCATTGCCTGACACGGCATTCAGGCCAACCGCTCGTGGTGTGCTGGTACGCACTGGGTTACTTTACGACTGCCTGTGATATACCGGAAGGTGGGCTTGATGTCAAGTATGCATTGCCCTTATGGGGTGGGCCACACCCTTGCTACGTACAAGGGCAATTACAATGGATATTGGAAGCAAGGCCGTAAGGCGGACTGAATCAAGAAAGCTTGTCGCAGTTCAGATTGTTCACTGTAACTTTATCAAATCAGCCCACATTGAATGCGTATGCGGCCCCTGTACATTCTGCCTATCACACCGTGGGAATTGGTATTGCCATTAGCCAAAGCATTGGACCAACGCTCGCCCATGACTTTCTGGGCACAAGTGGTGCCACAAAAGGCTTTGCTGGTAGTCATGGTTCAAGGACTCGGTCGTGATGGTGCCAACAGGAACTTCCCAAAGATTGCTAGCCCTTTGGGAAGTTTCAGTAAATTGCTTGTTGGGACAATAATTTATTTTGTCAAATAAAGCATAGAGTATCCGAAACTGGAAAGCCTGGAAAAAAATAAAACCCACAATTGATTCTGAGCCTCCCATGAAAAAGCCTACAATGGATCGTTGCCCTAATAACTGAACTGTGACTTCATACTTTTGCATGCCATTAATGGCCTTTTTGGCAAATAGATTAAGAATTCAGTGGAGGGGGTGAAGCTTTGATGGCAAACAAACATAAATATTACTCCTATCTTCATTCCCCAAATAACCGTGGAGTTCTTAACAATCCACGAAATCGTCACAAAGTCTTAAAAATAAAAATAAAAAAAGCAAAAAGGCTTTTCCGCTACCTAAAGTTCCGAAGCTTCCAAGCAGATATCGGGGAGTGAGGACATTGCAGACACACTAACACCCATCCTTTTTTATTTCTGCCACCTTCTAGCTGATTTGCACTTTTGTCAAATTGAAAGGAAATTGTCGTTGCAAATGCAGGAGGCTCGATCCTTAGCCAAGCATGCAAGTAATGCCAGGATCATGGTATACCAAGACTGGATACGAGCTGTGCATATTAGCTAAGGATTGTCTTTGTTGCACTAATGTAGTAAATAAATTGCTAGGAGTATGCTCAGTGTGATGGGTGCAGTCTGCTTTCGTATGTATGTATCAGAGTCACTTTCGTATGTATGTATCAGAGTCACGGAATATGTCATGACCTATAAACTGTTGTACCGGCACTAATGTGCCCAAATTGTTCTTTTTAATGTTATTCTCGTATTTATCAACAACAAAAAAAGTTCTAAAGCTTCGCTAGTTATCAGCGAGCTAGATCATCATCTTCACGACAGTTGTCAGCTTCGCAGGCATCAATCCATCCACTGTATATGTCGATAGCATGGGTCAAAGGTGTAACGTTGGTGTTGTAGCTCTCTAAACAAACGGAGCACTTGGCCTTGCCCAATGACTCCTTATAGAAGATCGTGTACTCGACACTGTCGCCATGGTTGCAGAAGGGACACCGGAAAGTAGTGTCAAGCTTCACCTGTTTCTTTGTTATTTGCTTACTTCTAGTCTTCCTCTTCCCCATTTTCTTTTGGAAATGAACCAAGAAGAAGAACGATAAGATTCACAAACTGCTCAAACTAGAGAATTTTTCTATGTGATCTGAGAACTCTCGAAGGTCATGGGAATTTATAGTTTTGTACATACTCGAGCATGTAGGGTTTGCTCTCTAAGTCCACGTTGGACTGGGATTAAGATAACATTGTTTCTGGAGAAAACAATTGGGACTTAAAATTGCATAATTACCGATATCCTTCTTTTACATGAAGAATAAGATTTGGGTGGTTCGGCTTTTCACGGGGCACACCCAAAATATATTTTCGATGGACTCGTGCTTCTGAGCCCATGCTAGGTTATCCTCAAAGAAGTCCTCGTCAAACAAATTCACTGAAGAGAGAGAGAGAGAGAGAGAGAGAGAGAGAGAGAGAGAGAGAGAGAGAGAGAGAATGGGAAGGATTCTTTTTCTAAATTGTAAAATCGTAGGATTATATATATTAGAAGGTCACATACCTTTTGTCCATATCTGATTATCCATATAGTAAAGTTGAAGCTGAGAGAACGTTGTCATGTCATCGCCTACACAAACATTTTGCCACGTGGACTGAAATTTACAACTTTTGGGGTATTAAACCAATTTTTGTTAAATACTTACTCCTTAGATTTTTTTTTTATTTAGTTTGCATTTTCTAAACCGATGAATGTTTCTCGCACTCTTGGATATAGTGTTTGCATTGTTCTACTCCCGCAATTTTCATATCCAAAAACTCCATTCACAGTGGCGGAGCCACACTTGCAAGAGGGGGGGCTAATGTACCCCCTTAGATTTTGAAATAAAAATAAAAAAATAAAATATATATAGTTTATTTCCCTCTCTTCTTTCTCTTTTCGCGACTCTCTCCTTCCAATTTCCAACGAGCAGCAACGACACGACCTCGGACTCTCGGAAATCGGACCTTCTTACCGTCTCAGTCACGGCCACGGTGCCTCACTCCAGCGAAGCACCAACTGGCGACGACTCTCTCTCTAAGCCACGACGGACGGCGACGTCTTCTGGATCTAGATCTACGCCGCTACACTCCGACAGATGGCCTCACGCCCTCACGGCGACCTCTGCACCGGCCACCGACAGCACCGGTCTGAGTTCTGAAGACCTCCGTCCTCCGATCACTCCACCAGTCCACCGGCACTAACACCCTCCCATATCCAGTAGCTGTGCCTTCTGGCCCAGCGCTGCAACGCCATCAACCTCGCCGAAGGCTTTCCCGATTTCCCGACGCCTTCACACATTAAAGACGCCGCCATTGCCGCCATCAATTCCGACTTCAATCAATATAAGTCCCTCCCCAGACACTTCCTCGTGTAGAATCTTTCTTCTTTTGTTTCTTTTGGTTTCCAAGATTGAAACATAGTTACTTTACTGGCTAATTATTAGTAAAAATAACTTTTGGGTTAAATTATTTTTTCTGAAAACTGAAAGAAGGAAGAAAGATGCATTGCAGTGAGGCGTTCCCATATTGCGTTAGAACTTCCGATTCACCTTAATCTTGCCATGATGCCATCTCTACAACTCTACAAGATTTATTTTACTTTTTTCTGAAATGCTATAAAGATCAATGATGTTCGATGTTAGTAGATTTGTGGTCTGATCATATGATTCATATCAATCGATGAACAACAAAGATGTTCAGCATACAGTAACTCCTCATTATTCAATTTTGTAGAAGCAAAAGCATTCTAGGTTAGTTATCTAGTTTGATATTCCAGCATGGCTACATGGGTGATTTATTGATTGATGATTATTAAGATTATTGATTATTAATTGTGATTATTGATTATTTGAGTTCCGAATTGTGATTATTGATTATTGATTGAGATTATTGAGATTGTTGACGGATGATGGGACCCAATTGGATTGAATGTGTTATTTAGTTGAATGGTAGGTTGAAATTAAGTTAATTAGGTTAATGTGATAACGAAACATGACTAGGAAAGTAAAAGAATAAAATTATTTGGATACTTTATCGTATTTTTTGTGTATTATCAAAAAACGCACCTTTTTTTACCATTTTACCATTTTAATTTCGATATATTTTTAGCACCCCCTGGGGTGAAATCTTGGCTCCGCCCCTGTCCCTTCCTCATAACTACAAATTAGGCCTTGGAATGGAATGAAAGACAATTCTGAATCCGCTTTATCTACGAACAAGGATATAGTCACTGTTGGTACAGTTAATCGCAGGTGGCCAACGTGTAAAGAACTAATGTTGGTGTAGGTGGACACGTGTAAAGAATTCATGTTGGTGTTTTCATTTCTCATTTCTTCATTCACTATGCAAAAATATATACTGAATAGTACATATGTGAGGTGAGTGAAATGTGGAGATTGACTATTATTAAATTTTGAATACTTGAATTATCAAATTTAAATCTAGAAGATTGGGTTAGCAGCAAGTCTTTGTGGATAGGACAACATCACGGCTGGAGCATGTATAGCATGGTGATTACTTGCATGGCAAGTTATTGTTAATACGCCCCGCAGGATTGAAGCGTCGTTGGTGACTCTGATCTTAGACCTAGGATGATGAAATCATGGGCGAGAAGTAGGCTTAGTGAGAATGTCTGCAAGTTGATCCTTGAAGTTGACATGATGAACATGGAGGAAGCCATTGGTAACGCGTTTCCGAACGAAATGGTAATCTAGAGCGATATGTTTCATGCGGGAATGGAAAATTGGATTTGCGCAAAGATATGTAGCACCAATGTTATCGTAGAAGAGGGCGGGAAGTTTGGGAGGAGTAAAGCCAAAATCATGGAGAAGATTGGTGACCCATAGTATTTCAGCGGTGGAGTTGGCAATGGCTTGTATTAGGCTTCCCAGGATGACCACGAGACTGATTTTTTTCGAGTTGATTTTCCAGGAGATTGGATTAGAGCCAAGGTAGAGAACATCGCTAATTGTGGAGCGGTCATTGTCACGATCATCCCCCAGTTAAAGTCACCGAAGCTAGGCTCAAAGTGTGATTAGAATGCTGCATCGGAGGCATAGTTATTAAAGGCACAGGCGCACCTAAGGCGCAAAAGGACCTTGGAGCCTAGGCGCAGACGCGCGCCTTTTCAAAATGAGGCCCATTATAAAAATAAATAGATATTAGTGCATTAAACTAATATAATCACGTAAAAAAATTCAAAACATGACAATTAAACAAATTTTCAACACTAGAAAATTTTCAAATCCAATAAGAAGTAGTTAATCCTAAGTGAATATAATAATGTCATCCTCATTATCAGTGAGGGCTAAAACAACAATGTTTTCCTCAAAAGAAAATCATTGGCTCCCAAGTCTAGTTAAGATTCATCTTCTTCATTTACAAGGTGAAGTGAAGGAGTAAATTTACTTAAAAGATAGTAACAATTGGGGATAGGACGCTAGCATAATGAATAATAATAAGAGAATCGATTGATTAGGGAGTTAGGGTTTTAGGTATTTTTGTGGTTTACATATTGATTTATTATGTTATGAAACAAAGAATAAAAAATAATGAACGGTTGAGAAGATGCCACGATGCAAAAATAAAAAATTAGAATTTTTGAGCTTTTTTTTACGCATCCACCATCGCCTTGCGCCTAGGCACACGCGCCTTTTCGAAGGGGTTGCACCTGGCCCTAAGCAAGGCGCAAGCAGTGCGCCTTGCTCCTAGGCGCGCCTTTGATAACACTGGTCAGAGTTAAAGGCCATGATGAATGATGGATTTCAGGTAAAATGGGTTGGATAAGAGGAGGACATGAATTTGAATTTTGAAGTTGAGGAGAGGTTGTAGGCAGGACGGTTGGCCGGAAAAGCAAGGGCTGGGGCGTGGGATGCTGGCACGTGAGAAACCAAGCCTTCTGCAAGGGGTAAGTTTTGTGTAATGCCACCACCTTGCATGGGAAAAATGTGTTCGATAAATTTAACGTGACGAGAAATATATATTTTCTGGGGAGACGAGCTCAAACATTTGTCCGCTGTTTGGGTGGTGGAGTAGCCAAGACAAATGCAGGGAGTAGAGCAACGTTGAAGTTGGAAGAAGACGTATGGGCGAAGCCAGGGGATAACGAAGACCACCAAAGTTTTTGAGACGAGTGTAATTTGGAGACTGGTGATGTCGCATTTCAAAAGGAGATTTGAACTTGAGAACGACAGTGCGAAGATGGTTTATGAGATAGATAGCAGTGATAAATGTGTGAGGCCAAAATTGGGGCGGAAGAAAGGCAGTTTGTAGAAGTGCTTTACCAGTCTCAACGATGTGCTGATGACGGCGTTCAGAAGTACCATTGTGTTCGGGTGTGTGGGGAGAATGGAGTGGTGAAATGAGAGATGCCATTAGTAGCAAAGATTGTTTTGAGAGACTCATAGTCACCACCATTGTCAGAGTAAACAGACATTATTGGTAGTTAAAAAAAATCAACGTGGGATTTGAATTGAGGAAACAATGTATGAATGTCTAATTTTTGTCGCATAGGATATAGCCAGACATATTTTGTGTAATGATCGACAAAAATTAGATAAAGCAAAAACGATCATGCGAAAGATCGGTTGGTCCCCAAACATCAGTGTAAAGTAATTGTAATGGCTGAGAGCTAGTAAGAGAGTTGGTGTGAAAAGGTAATTTATGACTTTTATTACAATCACATAAATTACAATGAAAAGAGTTGTGAAAGAAAATTGAGATCCTAGTTTTTGTGACTCAAGAACATAACGTAAAACGCGGAGAGACCGGTAACCAAGTCTTTGATGCCAATTAGTGAGATGGGATTTGAAAGTGGTAAGGATGGTACACAATAGACATCATTTACGTTCTCACCACGAAGAAGTACCCCCCCCCCCCCCCGCCCCCCGCGTGCAGAGATCCTTCACCACAAAATAGAGAGGAAAAAATTCAAATGAGACATTATTAAACTGGAAAATTTTAGCTATAAAAATAAGATTCTGATTTGTGAAAGGGGCACGAAGAACATCATTTTAAGGCCAAAATAGTGCGAGGGGTGCGCAATTTTGCATGACCAACATGAGATATGCGCATGCCTAAACCATCACTAATGTGAATATTGTCGGGATCGCCATAATCCAAATAAGAAAGGAGGGTATCAAGATCAGAGGTGACATGATGGGAGGCACCAGTGTCAAACAGCAGGGGTAAGGAGGTGTTGTGGTGAAGTGTTGTGGCATTTGCTGGGGGGTAGCAAGCTGAGGTGATTGGACTGGATATAGGGTTTGGATGTCATTTTCACGAAGAAAGCGGACTAGTCTATGGTATTCATTAGTGGCATCTTCAGGACGGTCGAAAAAGCCACTGTAAAGAGATGAGCGAGATTTGGCCGTGCGAGTTTGGGTGGGTGAGCGTGGCTCGCTATTATGGCCAGAAGGTTGGGTAGAGGGACTGCCAAGGCGGGAGGTGTCGTCCCGAGGAGAGAGATAAGGCAAGTGACGACTAGAAGATGAGCTCCCATAAGGTGGTATATTCAGGGACAAGAGTTGATTGTGGGGCTGAGTATAGTTGGCAGTGGCGATAGAGAGAGAAGAAGTAGGATCATCCTTTTTAAGATGAAGTCCATATTCCCCGAGCTTTTCGTTAAGTTCGTCAAATGACATTGGTGTGTCTTGAGCTCGGAGGGCAGTGGCAATTTCCTTGAATTCAGGGCCTAGACCGACAAGGATATATAGGACACGATTATCCTCATATTAGGGATTGTCGACAAGGGCAAGACCATCGGCGATAGTTCACAAATGATGAAGATATTCTTGAATAGAGCGGTTTCCATAAGGGTTGTTAAGGACGTTACATGACTCGCAAGTGAGACTTGTTTGCAAAGAGAATGAGAAGATGTTCTCGTACTTCCTGCAAGGAGGAAATAGTGGAGATGTGAGGCTGAATGGTGTCAAAGCAGCTACCCAGACGTTCTCATGTATTTTCTGGTCATCTTTTTGGTGATCTAACCGCAATATTCCCTTGGTTTGGGCCCTCCGACCAACCTCGGCAGATTTCAGTTCCAACGGCCTTTGCACACACCCTCACAAGCCTCCCCTAGTTTTAGTCACGGTTGCCATGTGTCGCTACTACCGGTTTTTCACTGACCAATTCAGTCGGCTTATAGTTTCTTCTTTTGGCTGGTTCACCCCTTTTAGGTCAGTTTGTTTTTTACTTCTGAGATCGATATGAAGCTACTTTGGGTGCTCTGAGTTTGATTTTGCCCTCTATTTGGTCTAGTCCTAGTTTTATATACTAGTTCTTGTGTAATCTCCTTATTTTTCATCTTTTCGCATGGATAATCACAATGTGCTTCAACTCATTTCGATCATTCTCGATTGGTCCAATTACAATTGCTGAACACAAGCTATGTGTGGCGTTCTCCAAGGATGCGAAGTTTGGCGCTATTTTACACGTTCTCGTCTCATCCCTGAACAGCTTAACGCTGAAGCAAATGATGCATTTGATTAGCATCTTAAAGAGTGGGACAACGGCAATAATCGGATTTTTACTTGGTTTACCATCACATCGATCATGTTTATTAATATACCGCCAAAGAAGTTTGGGATCTTTTAAGCAAACGATAGTCCTACGCTGATCGTGCACACCAATATCAGTTGCTTGGTAATCTTCATTGCTTACATCATTGATTCGTTTCACTCTCAGATGCGTTATATATAGGATCAGTGTGCTATGTCTGAACCTATGTTGGACAATCCTAAGGATGCTGAGAAATTTTCTTCACTGTCGTGAGAATATGAGATTTATGCAATCCTTAACTGTTTTTTGTGATGAGTTTGAATTTACTAGGGTATTTATCTTACATCGTCACCCTCTGCCCTCATTGAACAGTGCAATAGATGAACTCATTTTTGAAGAAACTTGAATTTAGACTCTACAGTTTCACTGCTCCGAGTTTCTTACTATTGTTGTTCCACACGCATCTATCGTCCATCAGCTCTTTCCGACTCTTCCACAATTGGTTGTTTCCTCTGTTCCCTTAGTTACTAAAACTTCTCAGACTCCTTGTTCCTCTGGGAAAAGGAACAAATAGTGCACTTTTTGTCGTATTTTGGGTCATACATGGAACAAGTATCATAAGCATTTGGAACAACTGTCTGATAAGTCAGTCTCCAAGATTCCCGCGGCCCCAAAGACTGTTGCTGTTCATTCTAATTCATATTCTGATTCAGCTACCCTCTATTTTTCTTATAGACTGTGCTCATATTCACTGTCAGTCTTGAGGCATTGATAAGTCAAGTTATATCTCGTACTAGCTCTTCTGCCATGTGTGTTAGTCCCAGTAATGCCTCTTGGTTTATTAACTTGGGTTGTTGTATTCATATGAGTTCCAATCATTCTCTTTTTTTGTGGTTAACTCACATTGTGCTAATACCCTTCCGATTCACTCTACTAATGGATCTACCGCAAACATTAGTCATTTAGGCTCTATCTTTTCACCTAGTTTGTCATGTTTCTTCTTTGTCATTTAATCTGTTGTTTGTTGGGAAACTATGTGATATGGGACAAGCCGTAAGCTTGGACGCCTTTCTAAGCTTTCCTCTCTCCATGTCCCTACCAACCTCTCTACTACCACACATATCCCGCGTACTTCACTCCTGTTGCGGCATGTATGCCCTGGTCATGCCTCACTACCTCGAGTTTGCAGCTTAGCGTCTTTTGGTGTTTTAGGAACTGTTAGACCCAATTAGTCCTTTGATCATGTGTCATGTTAACTTGGAAAGCAAAGTTCTTTACCTTTCAATAATAGTGACTCGATTTCTCATGTCGTTTCGTTACATACTAATATATGGGATCCTCCCCGATGCCTACCTTTGGGTGTCTTGTTACTTTATTATCTTTGTGGATATTTTTTCTTGTTACACTTGGATTTATATTTTGCAACGACGCTCTGAGTTGCTTGATATATTTAAAGAAATCCTTAATATTGTCAAAAATCAAATTTTAGTGAATATAAGACTTCCTTATCTTGACATCCTCAAACAACATGGTACCTTCCCCTATAGATCTTGTGCTAGTACCTCTTAAAAAATGGTCCAGCTGAATAAGAATATAATATTGTCGCATCGGAATACCATCCACGCTCTGCTCCTCTGTTCTTCTAACCCTGAAGCCTTTTAGGGTGAAGTTGCCCTTAACGCAGTCTATAACTCTATATTATTAATAGGATTCCTTCTCTTATCACTAACCACCAGTCTCCTTATGAACATCTGGTTGGATCTTGTCATCCTTATCATCCTTATCATGATCTTGGGGTCCTTGGGTGTGGCTGTTTTGTTCAGCTTCCATCCCAAGAATGAACTAAACTTGAACCTTGGTCTTATTTATGTTGTTTTCTTGGATATGGCATTGAACATGGGGGCTATCGATGCTATTATCCTTTTTTTTAAAAAAATTACATATCTCATATCATGCGATTTTTTTAGAACATAAAACCTTAACTAGCTTGTCCAGCTTTCACGTCGGTTCTCCGAGTCAGCCTAGCTTGTTCACTAACTCTGCTGTTGAACTGTTTCAGATGATCTTACTGTGGACTCTTCCCAAATAATAAATAATACCGGTGTGATCTCTAACAATTTGTCTACTTTGCCTAAAAACCTTGTCAACACATCATTAGTCAACAATAGTTCATCTACCTCTCAACCTGTTCCATCAGAACCTTGTCGCTCTGCTCTGGTAAGTTGGTAAGTTAGCTTCGATTTATCTTCTTTTTTTTTTGTTAAGATGAGAAATATTTCATATATAAAAGAGTTTTACAAGCCGTCCCGGCTAGATTATCTATTTTACAGACATAAAGATAAAATCAATTACTACATTACCACTACAGAATAACAACTAGCCTGTAAACCCTATACAAATTACACTAGACTAAAGCAGAGCATATCTTACACTTCAGCCTAACTTTTCGTAACTTGTTAAGGCTTACATGTTACAATTTTAACCCTAAAAACAGAAATTCACGTAAAATACACCACAATTTTACAATGAGGAGGACAATCGAAGCCACACCAAGCAAAGGTGTACTCGATCACATTCGGAACCACAACACAAGGACGAGCGTCTTAGAGGCTATCAACACCCTAAGGGCCACTTTTTTTTGCCAGCATTTCCAACACCACTAATAAACCGGGCAACTAAACAAAGACCCCACTATGGCAATCCAGAAAAATCCCCCCCCCCCCCCCAACCTATCTTTGTGATTATGATTGTTATTATGTCTTAGCTACTTTTCATGAAGCTCAGACCTTTCGTGAGGCTAACTCTCATCCTCTTTGGCAACAAGATTGCCAGATGACTTGCAGGCCCTCATAAAATCTTGCGCTTGGGCATGGTTGATTTGCCTTGTGGGAAATCTATTGTCAGTTGTAAGTGGCTTTATAAGGTGAAGGCGCAAGGCGCACTCTGATGGCTCTGTAAAGCGGTACAAAGCTCGGTTTGTTGTGAAGGGGTCACTCAGGGGTACTGTTGGACCCCGCATATTTAAATGCTTATATAAAAATTAAAAAAAAAATTAAATTAGAGAGCTTGGGGACGTAATGGGTATTTTGAAAATCTAATTGTTTTAGGAATATAAATATAAATCTAATTGGTATCTGAAAGTTACCTACAATATATATTTCATAGGAACACAAGAAAGTTTAGAAAAGTCTCTAAAGAATCCCTAGGAAGTGTCATCTTGAGATTTTGGAATTACTTTGAGGGCTTTGATACAATTGGATTGAGAAGATCAATATTTTGGGTTTAATTGTGCAATTCGAGGTAAGGGTTTACTTTTGAAATCTGAATCTACGTTGGATTGATCATTCGTGTAATGGTTTAATTCTTAAACCTAGTTGTTTGAATTTTCGTGCCATCACTGTGGGCTAATTTCTTCCATATTATTTCTTTTGCCATCTCGATTTTCGTGCCACCATTGTTACAGTTTCGCGTCTAAAATCCTTGATGTTTCTTGTTGTCTCGACATTCGTGCCAGCACAAATTTTGTTTCTATAATGTTTCAATTCTCTTTCCGTAATGCTTTAATGGGTACTTGATCTAGAATGATGCAATCATCATTTCTCATGAATTTTGCCTTGCTATTCTTCTTCCATTGATTTTCTCCATTCCTTGCTTTTGGAAGCTTCTTTGTAGCTTGTTGGCTCTTTTATCTCGGCTAGAGCAGCATTAGCGTACTTTGGATTTGGCTTCTGTTGTCTGCTAGATCGTCTGGGTTGCGGATGTAGCCCATCATCACTTTGGATGTCTTCATGTTGGCCTGGCCGAGCCTGTTCTGGAGTTCTATAATATGCTCCAGTTCGCCATGGCCCCTCTAATCTTTCTTGTGTCAAGTCATGCTCTTCAACGTCTTCAAGAATTGTTGGCCTCAACTGTATTATGGATTTGGGACTAGGTTGTTTTGTATCTTTGTCAATCACAATCCTTTCTCCCATCTTTTCCTTAATCTCATTAGAGTCTGGAAGAACCACCTCTTGTGGTGACCACCAAGAAGAAGCCTCGTCAAATACTACATTCCACGATGTATAGCACCGACATGTTGTAGGATCACAACATCTCCACCCTTTTCTTTCATCACTATACCCCAGAAAGAAGCATCTGATTGCCTTTTTATCAAACTTGATGCCTAGATCATCAGGCACGAAAACATAATAGACACATCCAAAGACTCTGAAGTGACATACTGTGGGTTTCGTATTCTATAGCATCCGAAAGGGTGAGATAAAATCAAGTTTTGCTTGTGGTAGCCGATTAATCACATGAGCTGCCGTCTTCATGCATTCGGCCCAAAATCGACTTTGAACATTCTTGGCATGTAGCATGCTTCGGCATGTCTCTGCAAGATGTCGATTTCTTTCGGCCACGTTGTTTTGTTGTGGCGTCCCTGGCAATGTCAGCTGTCTTCGAATTTTGCACTTTTTCAAATACTTGGAGAATTCTTTGGACGTATACTCTCCCCCATTGTCCGTACGTAGACACTGTATTTTCTTTCCAATTTTTCCTTCAACCTTTTCTTAAAATTATTTAAACTTACTAAAGGTTTCAGATTTTCTTTCATAAAGTAAACCCAGACGTACCTTGAATAATCATCGATAAAGGTTACCATGTATCGCATCCCTCCAAGTGATGGATGCTTTACTCACCCGAATACATCTGAGTGTACGAGCTCTAGAGGTTCTTTTGCTCTGAATTTTGACTCCTCATATGGTAGTTGGTGCGCCTTCCTATACTGAAAACCAACACACGCAATATCTCCTCGGACCTCAAGCTGGGGGAGACCTTTAAGAATAGACTTATTCATCATTATTTTCAACTTATGGTAACTGACATGTCACATACGTGCGTGCCACGTGTCTACTGTTTCATTTTTTTGCACTTTGTCTATGTACGTTGTTTGCGCTGACATTACATAGACAGACTCCAATCGCCGACCCTCCGTACTTGGTTCATCAAGTATTACTAATCTTCGACATACTTTGACATCGTTTGGAGCAAACACCACGTAATTGCCTAAAGATGTTAACTGGGATACTGAGACCAAGTTTTTCTTCATACCTGGTACATGATAAACATCTTGCAGCTGTACTTGACTCTGACTAAATCGTGGTGCTATCGTTGCCTTGCCAACGTGAGCAATTGCTAACCTTGAGTTGTTGGCTGTTACAACCACTCAATCTCCCTTATACTCGGACATGCTCTTAAGCTTTTCTTTGTCACCGGTCATATGATTGAGCATCCAGAATCGACGATCCAATCATTGTTATAGTCGACTTCCTCAGGAAAGGTCGTTGCTAATGCTTGATTTATAGTGTTATCCTCCGCAATCTTGTGTGAACTATTTAGGTCCTCCAAATCTCTTTGATCAAAGTCAATCTCTTCTTCTTCTTATCAGCATCCCACTCTTCTTCACTGTTGACTCCCTCTTCATGGTCAGTTGATGTAGCAGCATTTCCTTCAACTGATCTTTTCTTATAGCGACAATGTGCAAAGTGGCCTTCTTGCCGCAATTAAAACATTTGTTGAAGCGCTGCCATTTTTATAAGGACGTCGCTCCCCTTTGTTTTGACTATGTGAAGCTCCCCCTTTAAAGCTTCTCTCTTGGTCATCTGAGGATTTACACCAATCGCATTTATCCTCAAAACTTGACTTGTCTCTCTACCTATTGAATCGGTCTTTTCTCTTGTTAATAAAGAGTGCATCTTCATCACTTTTTAGTGAGACCCTGCGAGTTGTTTGGCCAAACTTTCTTGATTAGCCAATAGATTTTCTAAATCCTCCAACGATGGCTGAGTGGGCCATCCTTGGACTGCTGTAATAAATCCATGGTATTTGGGTCTCAACCCATGAATAATTATTCTCCTAATTCGAGAATCAATAATTTTAGCTTCACCATCTAATTCAGAGATTTCATCGCAGAGAGACTTTATTGTAGTAAAATATTGGTTGATTGTCATGCCACCTTGTTTTATTCCCATAAGCTCGTTCTCAAGATACTGGAGTCGCATTTCATTTTTCTTTGAGTAACGGGATGCAAGTATGTCCCAAGCCTGTTTTGGTGTTTTTGCGTTCTTTATATGCTCTAAAATATCCTCCTCAACAGAGGCTTTAATAACATATAAAGCCTTACCAGCTCTGGATTTCCACTTCCGCAGCGCAGCTTCATTCGTGCCCGTCGATGCAGGTGGTGCCGTCTCATTACCACCGATGAGCTCCCACAATTGTTGGTCGTCCAAGTATGATTGCAACAAAGTCTGCCACAAGCTATAGTTGTGATCATTGAGCTTTTTAATTGCGCCAATTGTCTGAAAATCCGCCATCGTGACTTGATATTACTGTCTCTAATATCAAGTAAGCTTTTGACCAACTGCTTCACAGTCACGGATTATGCACGAACAAGAATTTCCTTATAGCGTACCCACCACGGTCCCTAACCTATAATCTTTGATCACACTAGTGGTCCATGACCGCCAAGCTCTGGTACCAAAATGTAGACTAAAATGGGCACTTGGTATACACCAAAGAATAATTTTATTGATGTAGAATTAATTTTCTACAAGAAGGATACAAGCAACAAAACTCAAATACTTGACCCACTAACACACTAGGAGAATATTTGACTCACTAACACAATGAGGACACTTGTACTCACACACAATGAGATCACACTTTGATCACTCACTCAAGTATGTAAGACTCTATTTTGCTTGCATACACAAAATGATAACAACATGCTCATATTTATAGACTGCTTGAGTAGGCTGTGGAGGATTCTAGAAAGAAGTTTATGGGTTCTTTGGAGGATGAAGAGCCATGGGAAGATGAACAACCGTGGGAAGATGAAGGGATGAAGAAAAATCTGGAAATGGAAAATTCTGGAAAAGGGAGGCAGTATTGCTGATTTTAACACTTGACACTTTCTTTTTAAAGTTGCTTCATGGCATTTTAATAACATTTTATGAATGTAAAGTGGTGGTCTATGGATGCTTCAAGAAATATTTTCGAGGTGAACTAGTACTTCGGAAAGAATCTCAAACACTAAAGAAGATATGATTTCCAGAGAGAAGCATATTGTATTAGTTGAATGGATAAGGATTCTATGTTGGTCAGTATGTGTGTTGTAACAATTTTAGTAACAAAATTTTATTATTAAAATTGTGTTGTCGTTATTGTCAAAAGTTATAGTGACAATCTTTCGTCGTTATAATATACTGAGCGACATTATTCTGTTACAGCACGGGTAATATCATACTACACTTTTTTCATCCCAATTACTCCCTCCGTCTCACATAATTTGATCAACTTTTTTTTTTGGCATGCAAATTAATGATCTAATTGATATATTGTGTATTTCTTATTCTACCATTTAGAGAGAGCCGGGGCAAAAAGTGGAGCAGGAGAGAGAAAATTGGTTAGTAGACTTTTAAATGTGAAGAGAGAAATGAATTAAAAAAAGTGTAAGAAGGTGAGTCACGAGAGTGAAAATGAGTTAATGGAGATTTAAATGTAAAGAGAGAAATAGAATATAAAAAAAGAATAATTGCACAAATTACCCTTGTGGTTTAGGGTCGTTGCAAAAAACCCCTTAAAGTTAGAAAAGTTGTAAAAGTATACCCAAGGTGCCAATTATGTTGCAACCGTTATAAAAATCATCCGCATTAGCTAGCGGCATGTGATGCTCACGCTCCTCATAAGTGCGTTTCACAAAAAAAACCAATGTAATAAAATGACTAAAATGCCCATAAGTTTCTTTCTCTCTCCCAATTTTCTTTCATAATCCAACCAAGCCAAACCCTAGTCGTCGCACTCACTGTTCTGGCCGCATCCACCTCCACCACCAATGTCTGCCACCCGCCCACCCATAACCGTCGCCGCCATAACCACACAATCCTACCCCCTACCACGACGAGACAAGGGACACCGCTCAATCCTGCTATCGCCCTTCTTTCTGACACAGGCCCACTTTGTAACAAGGCATTAGCCCCACCCAATCGCAACCCTAATCGAACAAACTAAGATCTAGTGTTTCAATCGCACATTGCGATTAAAACCCTAGATTTGAGATAGTGCAATTTGGGTAAATCCAATCACATTAAACGGGATAAAACTCAGAAAAGATGGAGAAGATGGTGTTTCCGTCGTGGGATTGGAGACATGGGCTTGGACCTGTGACGGCGACGGGCATGGCTTGGCAATTGTGATGAGAGAGAGAGAGCCCCGGCGATGAAAGGCAGGGATGGGGGTGTAGCGGGTTTGACTAGGCTGCTGGTGCGGCCCCTCTACTCAAGACCTCTGCACTGAAACAGGGGTATTTTGGATAATTTTTTAAAATCGTTACAGAAACCGTCGGATGTAACACGTTTCCGATCACAGGTGTTCCTTTTCAACTTTTCTAAGCACATAAGACTTTTTGCAACGACTCCAAACCACGTAATATGTGCAATTAACATTTTAAAAAAAGTGTGAAAGTGATAAATATGTAAAACTACTTACATAATCTTTCTTAATTAGAAAATTAATAATTTTTGTGAGACGGTTCAAAAAGAAAAGTTGATCAGATTACGTGGGACGGAAAGAGTCTTATCTTCTCTTGCCTACACAAATCTTTTCCTTTCTCCTTCCTTGCTTTTTCTGGTTTGCCTTAAAAGTTATTGCCTAGATACTACTCATACATAGTCTCTGTAAAAAATGTAACAAATGACATATGCTCATAAGAGAAGAATAATTTGCACTAAACTAACGAAGTTGTTATGTAGCAAATATGTGTGTATGCACAAGAGTCAAGTCAGATTTCCCTACGTCATTAACATTAGGTAGAGGCACGATCCAAATAGATCTGGCATGAAATACAAGTCGGTGATTGAGAAGGAATTCATATATGATGTGATGGGCATGTTCTCGCATGTGCACCCTGTGATGCTCTACTAGTCTACTACTAACTCTGAATAGCTTGTGGTTGTGTGTGTGTGAAGCATACATAGGCGTTGTTTTCACATTGGGTTTTAGAGTTGCAGAGTTCCAAACCGCTGGTGTAGTTGTTCTTGATATGTTTCCTCTCATAACGTGTAATTTGGTCTTTTAGTGTTAATGTGACTTACTTTTATCGATTAGACAGTAAATGATTAGATCTAGGTCATCTAATGAAAGTCCAAGCAACAACAACCAATATCATGGAGTTTTTCGCTTATGGACCTTTTGAGTTATTTCTCAAATACCGGCAATTTCACATATTCACTACAGTGAACTCTGAGTTTTGCCTTAAGAGAAAGTTAAAGTGCTATTCTGATGCATCGCAACGGACAATTTTTTTGAGAAATCGCTGATTCTAAATACGACTTTATAGCACAAAAATGAGCGTTTGGGAAATAACTCGACAAAAAAAATGTCATGTTTATTAATAGAGCACAAATGTCTGTTTTCCCTCCAAGGAAATGAGAAAAAGATGCACGCGAGAGTGGACGTAATGAACCCTTGTAAATCAAAGGCGTGAGAATGACAGAGTCGATACTATGCCGAGAAGCAAATTCATAGTCGAAAGCACAAACGATATTTGTTTTAAAAGATTTATTTATTGACTAAAGGTAGAGATAAAAAGCACACGAAATCAGCCAACTAGCTAAAGAAGGGAACATAAATCTAACTAACATGATCATCAAAGTTGACAAAAATGAAAGCAAGCAAACAAAAGACACGGCGCGTTCAGCGCTTGCTCCCATTGCCCCCTCGCCCCTTTATTCACGCCACAAACCACGCATATCCCCCATTCCCCTCTTCCCTTTTAATTCCTTGTGAGCTCTCTCTCCCCATCTCCCTGTATAAAAACTTCCCTTCATTCCCTCTTCCATCCCATTCAATATTTCCTCATTCTCCTTTCCCTTGTGTTTCGAGCAATATACTACTAGATCGAGATGGCAGGACGTCCGTACAGCACTCTCTTGTTGCTTTTTACTTTGCTCTTCTTGATCACATTCTCCGACGTGGCTGAGGTAAATCTAAACAAACTTCAACCAAACTATGTAGTAGAGTAGAGTGATCATATACAGTTGATTGTGTACATGCATCCTGTACCAATTTCATGGAAGTGTATCTGGGCATATGTCCCATATGTACAGCTAGCATGCTTTGAACTGTGTATGCTTTTTGAATTTCTTTCTATTGCCTCTAATACTCTTTTTTCCTTGTTGATTGTTATAACAGGGTTACAATAGGCTTCGACCAGCAGGTATACATTAGTTCTCCAGTATTGTTTTGGAACTATGTCATATATAAGGTTATAAAATGACTGAGTATGGGATTTCATATAAAAAGCTTATAATAAAATGACTGAGTTGATGAACTTAACGATTTCGGGTCAATTCAGAGTTGTTTTTACTTTTGAAAAGTGGTTGTCACCGAATATAGAAACTTGCTTTTGAGCATGTCGAAGACAAAAGCAATTTATCGCCAAAGAATTTTTGCGGCGCGCGCAAAGTTGTCTTTAGCGACACAATGCTAATTATTAGGCCTTCTCTTTGCACAAAGTAATCGATTGTTAACAAGATTCGATTCGAATGTGTGTTGTACAGAATGCAAACCAAGATGTACGTATCGTTGCTCCGCAACTTCGCATAAAAAGCCATGCATGTATTTCTGCCTCAAGTGCTGCTCCAAGTGCCTGTGCGTGCCTCCAGGCACTTATGGCAACAAACAGACATGCCCTTGCTACAACAGCTGGAAGACCCAGCAAGGCGGACCCAAATGCCCTTGAATTGAAACGGGCTCTCCTGCAAGAATCACCATCTTAACCCTTCCAGGGCAGCTTTAATTCAATATCTACAGTCAAACAAATATTTTTTTCTTGTAGGATGACCATGGGCATCTAGTCCAGTGTTATCCTTGACTTTAATGTATCTCATTACGAGGTTCCTCTCGATTTTGTTCTACAAATCAACTGCTTTCTACTTCATTATCAAGAGATTTTCTCATTCGATCTGCGTACACACACAAATAACAACTCAAAAGAATAAGCCAGGTCCTCACAAACCCAGTTTAGCAAAATAAACAAAATGGAAAGAAAGATTACATCATACTAATGGAATTTTCGTCAGCAGTGGAATGAATTATTTTCAAAGTAACTAGAAAAAGCACATGAAGTAGTGATTCGAGAACGTGAATATTGCCACTTTTGTAGCTAGTATTAAGTTTATGTTTTATTTTCATTATCTTGAACTGACATAACTATACCAAATGTAACTAACATGAGTGAAACTACTCGTTGTCTATATCACAGGCAACTAAAAGTTATGAATATCAATACGATCCAATAAAAATATTTACGTTCCTATGTAAATCTAATATCAAGAATCGAGCGACTGTACATTTTGAGGTGGAAGTAGAGATTGCATGCATCAAAGTTTTAAGTGGATAATGATTATTAGTGCTTAAGGTTGAGTTTTTTACTAAAAGTAGTACCTAACGATTTTAAACCGAATGTAATTATTCAATATAGCAAGCAACGTAGATGCTTAGCTTGAAAACCCCTTAACTGCACGAAGGAAGCTATTGTGCTCTAAAACATAATATTCATCACTAACATGTTAAATTCCATTAGGATTGGAGCTACGGCAGTAAAAACAACATTGATTTTTGTAAAGTAGACCCTAGAACATTATTTTAACATCGACATGTACCACACCACATCTTGAGTTCTTAATCTTGGCATCTCCGACCTTTCTCAATCTTAGCAATACTTGGTGAAATAGGTTCTCTTTAGATCAGCTTCCGACATCGGCATTCCTGCGTGCACATACCCGCCATGTAAGCAACGATAGTAATACACTGTGTGGGACGGAGGGTGGTCTCATACATTATTTTAAGCAACGATATAGCTCCAACTGCCTCGTTGGCTCGGGATGGCATACATGGGCAAGGAAGGTGGTCTCATAGGTTCTACCATGGGAAGATGCTCACTTTAAACACATTGCATAGCCAAGGAAAATGCATTAAACACCATTTTCACCTAATTTCGTCTTTTTAGGTTTCAGGAATTTATTTATTGCTCAACTGCCCCATGCTACATGGTAGGACAAGTTTGGTTTCATTTTCTTCAAAACTCGTATGATGCTGTGGGACTTTTCTTAGTTGGTACTCTATTGAAAATGAAGCACATTTAGAAATGCTTCACCACAAAACCATGGCTAATTTCAGAATTAGGCAACAAAACATTAACCATTTCAACACATGTTACGTTCTTTCGGTTATTCCATTATGTTGTGAAGAGTAACGTGCAATGACGGTGCATATAATGCCAAAACTAGCAAAATATCCTAGATCAAAGTACTCACCTCCTTCATCACGTCTTAACTGTTTGATGTTCTTTTTACATGGATTTTTAGTTTTCTTTTCAAACTTTAAGGTTTTCTGAATCGTCGTGTTTTCAGGTTAGAAAATAAGTACTGTAATACTTTTTGCCTCCTCTAAAGTTTATATTATTATATAAAGAGTTAACTACTCGGTTGACCACTATACTATTAAGCAGCGGCGGAGTCATAAATTTTGTATAAGGTGGACACCAAGATTTTAAATGTATCGTAACGTATTCGGTTCAAAACTAATAAATATGAAATTGACGATGGTTTTTTTTTTACAAAAACTACTTGATGCCAAAGAATGGAGGTGGGCAAAAACTACTTCATGCTAAAGGGTGGAGGTTGGCATGTGCCCATTGTCCCACCACCTTCCCTCCACCACTGCTACTGAGCAAATTTAACTTTGGTCACTGAATATCAATTTATGTCGAACTAATCACTAAATTCTTAAATTCATTTAATTAGGTCATTCCATCAATCTGTCCATGCCTCCACCTCGTTTAGTGCCTTCAGTCATGGGTATACCCGTCTTTTACCCTCTTCTTTCCATTTTTCCCTCTTCTTTCTCTCCATTTCTTTTCTTTTATCTTCGACCACTGCAACATTAATTGTCGATTCACCATCAACAACCTCAAGATCATCACTGCTATACCACCTTCCTCAAGTTCGTTGCAGCCATGCTCAAATTCTTATCATGGGATTTCAGCGCCACCACACCATAATCTTTTTTTTTTTTTGGTAGAAGGTCAAGTTGTATTACCAAACATGAAATTCTTACAATAAGCACTGCTTACAGTTAGGGGTGAGAATCAAATTGATCAAAGTGGCCGTTCAAACCAATCAAATCTAACCGATCCAATCAGAACTGTCCAAAAATCTTGACGGTTCGGTATCACATTTCTCAAATCGACCTATGTTCGGTTCGGTGCACGATTCACTTTTTTAAAATCGTTCACAAAACAAACCAAAACGACCTATGATATACTAATTTATTTTTAGTGACATTTATTGATAATTTTCACATACAGGGTACAAAGAAAATCCAATTAAACCAAGTGTTGAAAGTTAGTGGAAAAGAAAATACTGGTAGAAGTTTTATAGAATGCAAAAGTCTAGTGATCAACATCTCTTGTTTATTTATTCATTCTTTATGTACATCAATAGCAAAGGCAAAATTGAGTTTTTGTTTTAATATATATCTTGAATACTGCTTATATCTTATGTTAACATAAGCATTTAGATATTGAATGTAAGAAGATTATGTATAATTTAGAGAAAATATTACTTCAACTTTGAATTATATTTAGATTCAATAGTAGGTGTGCAAAGGAATAGTTTTTAAAAATGGGCGCAAACCGACTAAATCGGATCGTTTAAACCACCTAAACCAAACCATCCAAACCAATGTTGTTTGGTTCGGGTCGGTTTGAAAATTTTCAGACCAATGGGTAAACAATTCGGTTTACGGTTTGACCCCATAAATCGAATCGTGCTCACCCCTACTTATAATCCAACATTGCTGCAAAACAAGTCTAAATGTGCTAACATTTAAGTGGAAACCTAAGTAAACAGAATTTCATCGACCATTTTATGGTTTGTGCTTTACTTCACCATCAAACCCCGTTTGCGAATCCGTCCCTTTTCTCCATTCAGTGATCATCATACCCAACACTACCATAATGATACCCTTACCAGAACACCACTAACACCCACCACTGTTGTCGCCACCATACATGCAAAACCAATGTCACTACCACATCAGCACCCCATAATCCTCAAGCCCCCATCACATCAATGTTCTAATCCCAATTTATCTCTAGCTCGAAAACCCATGCCCTTATTACCATATCCAAGCCAACACCACTCCACTGACACCAAAAGACCCACACCTGTAGACACTGCTAATTCTATTGTCACTCAATCGCGAGGCACCATAACCCCATCACCTTTGGTTCAAACAATCGTCGCCCCCAACCACCACCATCCAAACCTCAGGAGCCACCCCTACAGCTGCCACGACCAGTGCCACCATATCACGAGCCACTATCGCCTCGCCACATATCACCGCCTCCTTCTGTCCGAGGTGGGTACACATCGACCCATGCTTCACCGCCCAAATCATTTATGGATCTATCGTGTGATTCGTGTATTTCAGATTTAGTCAAATTTGAACTGTTGACTTAATTATGTGTGTCGTAGTGCCGGTGGTGAAAAGGTGATGGAGCAGTGATGTTGGCGATGGGGGAAAGAAAGAATAGAGGTGACGGGGTGGTGATGGTAGCGATGGGAAGAAGAAAGAACTGAAGAAAGAAAATAACATAAATGTATTTGGCAACCCTTTTAAAAAAGTGGCGGATTTTTACCCCTAAAATTTGAAACTTAAAGGATTTCATGTTGATGGAGCCTAACATGGTGACTTGATTGGACCAATTGACGAGTCTAACGGTCATTTTTGACACAAATCAATGTCTAGTGACCTAAGTTGGAATTGTCTAAAAATATAGTGCTCAACCGAGTAGTTAACTCTTATAAAACTTACCTAAGTCACTATGCACCATTTTCAAAAATAGAAGAACGTCTTTAAACCTTATGAAACGGTTTTCTTGTTATCTTCTTAGCATGCATGTTTTGCATTTATCTAAGTTATCTCTACTTCCTAAATTAAATTTCATAATGGCCATGTCATGCAATGTGTTGTAATTAGCATGACCTACTATGCCACAAAGAACAAGAATCAAGCATGTAAGCAAAAATAACAATCCTTATCAAACATTATTTCATGATGGTATCCTTTTTCCAAAAGGTTCCACCCTTACTTAGAATTAGCTTATTGCACTCAACTACAAGCTTAAAGCCATACTTATTAAGAAGACTCACTGACATGAGATTCTTCCTAATTTCAGGAACACGGTACACAATTGTGAGTGTGAGGATTTTTTCAGAGATGAACTCGAGATTTACGGTCCCTTTGTCTTTGTCACAAAACAAAGACTTGTACCTTGCAAACATGTTTGGTAGCACTTAAGTCAATTCACCATGCAAGGTCATCTATAAGAAGGTTGATCTCGGAGATCATGGCCACAAACCTATGTTTATTTACGTTGGCATTCAAATTCTTTATAGGAACACAACACTCCTTAATGTAGTGACCCTTCTTCGGTTTTTTCTCTAGTTACAATTCTTGCACTGCATATGTTATTACTTAACACCAGATCATTCGTCCAACATCATAACTTTGGGCTCGTCATTCACGTCGCATGATCTATCTCCATTTTCAAGAGACATCTCTTCCTTGTCGTGTTTAAAACTTTTTCTCCAGCCTTTCCACGATGGATGTAACTTATCGGTAATGGAAAAAAATAGTAATTGATTTGTCCATATGCCTTTTATATTCTATAAAAATTGATTTTAAAATCTTTTGATCTTAAACATTTGCTCAAGAACTTAAATACTATCGGTCATCACCTAACGAAAATCTTTATTTGGTAATAGTATCCTCTACCAAGTGAGTGCTCTCCAAACCGTACCAATTAAGTGCTCTCATGGTACATGTCCAAAAGTGTGAATGGCTGCGACCTCCCCAATTTGGCCTTTGCAGCAATAATCAACTTGCTCCAATCTAATCTTTTATGAGTGTTTGTTGTGGTTTCATTTTCACGTGCCTCGAACTTTGGGGTTTTGAGAATGTAAATAACAATCAATCAATTAAGGAGAGAAAAAAAGTGCAACTTTCTCTCCCAACCCTTTAAGTGATTTCCTTCAAAGCACTCAAATTTGACAAAATCCGCAACGAGAGCCTTCAATGATTGTGCCGCTAGAACACATATGGAATTTTCTCTTAAGGATGTTGGTGTGGGGGTGTTCTTGACGTTGTTGAAAAAAAACAGAAATAATGATACAAAATCAGTCTTCAAGGCGCATTATAACGTCGCTTTCTTTAAAATATAATTTGGGCCCACCACTATGTGAAATTGGTGTGCAAATTGGGTACTGCAAATGACTTCCAGGATATAATTAAGCTCAACTTACGCTTTTTGTTTATTGCATTTTGGATTACCAAATCAACCTAAGAACAACCAATGATTGTACAAGATTGCTAAAACAAAAGCTGCAACTACTGCGGCAATTTTCTTGCGAGATCTTAACAGGATTTACGAGAAAGAAGCTAAAAAAATTTCTGCTTTACTAACATTTTGCCAAAAATAAGCACTATCTATTTGTGTAGACCTAATAGATGTCAATTAACACGGATTTTATTTCACATGCATACTGTTGTTTATTGTTGTTAGAAAAAATGGTTATGAACCCACTGGTGCCTCGTAAAAAATAAGTGCCATTGTTATATAGCTATAAGGCTATATGTGAACCAAGTTCAAGTCGACCATGGGTCTATTCGAATTCAATTTGTTCAAATTTAGGTATGTTTATCTCAAGCTTGAGTTTGTTAAGAGCCCAAAATGATGTTTGAACTCAGTTCGCTAAGACGCCCATACAACTCGAGCTCGGCTTGTTCAGTTCATTTAGCCATACAAGTTGAATGCAAGCTTGTAAGCTAGGCTTGTTTCTTTTTCTTTTTTTTTTTTTTTGATAAAAGATGAGAATAGCATTAAAGATCGCCATAACAGCGGATTACAAAAGGAAGACTCCATGAGATATCATGGTCATAGTAAAACAAACAATAAAGCAGTGCATAGAGTACAACACCATCACAAAAAAACAAAAGAGTGTTGTCTTAGTGCAGATGGCATAGATCATGTTGCAACAAAGAGTCGTGTAGCCAGTCTTGGTGTACGTCAATCCTGGCTTGACAGGCAAAGGTTGTTAACGATCTAGCCTCTTTGAGCTCCATCGGTGATGCCCTGGTCATACTGTAATAGTGGAAGTCAGTAACAACATAGCAAAAGTCGTACAAAATAGTGCCCACTGTAGCTCTAATTTCTTCAGCATCCGAAATCTGTGAAAGGAGGAATGAAGAGTCAGTGAAAACGGTGATATGCATTAAACTGTGTGACTGAGCCCACTTTGTTGTAAGTAATAGTCCTTTAGCAAGGGCAGAATGACGGTCTGAAGCTCGTGCCGATATGGCAGCCGACCCACATCTGGTGTTATTGTTATTGAGGCAAGAGATGCCAAGACCTAATTTCATAAGAGAACGATTGTATGAGAGAGCCATGAACAAACGGATAGGGCTAGAGGAAGGATTTGTACATAAGTGGGTATTATGTTCAACTACTAACGGAAGGGTGGGTTGATCTTTTAAACTGACCGGAGTTTGGGTGTTGAGGAGAAGATATTTACAAGAGGAGGAGAGGATTAGGGAGGTAAGGTTATAGATTTCACAAATTGTATTTGTAGGGTTGAGAGAAGAGAGAGAAAAAACACAATGGTTCCTAGCTAACCATATACACCAAATTGTAGCAGCTATGTTAACAAAGCTATGGGTAGAGGAGTTCGCTTTTTTGGTATTTTTTATCCAAGCAATCAACCATTCACGGAATGAGGAACCAATGAAGTCGGTTTTTAAACAAAGCGGTCCTCCACACCAAATAAGACGGATGGCAGGGCAACGAAGAAAGAGATGATTTAAGGTTTCAGGTTCGACAGAGCAAAGGGGACATAAAGGGTTATTAATAATATTAAGATGGCAAAGCTTTGATTTAATTGGTAGCCGGTCCCAAAGGATTTGCCAAAAAAGATAAATAATTTTAGGAGGCAAGGGAAGTGACCATAATTTGGTCCAAAAGGATTCGTCACAGGAGGAAGGCAGGTTTTGTTGCGGATTTAGACGCTGGTCAGAAGCAAAGTTATAGTAAAGCAACTTGTATGATGAAGCCACCGAATAGGTGCCAGATCTTGTTGCCTTCCAAACCAGTTGGTCAGCTAAAAGGTGGTTTGAGAAGTATATGGCAAGGATCTTATTTACTATATGTTGTGGTAAGAGAGATGAGAGAAGATCCTCGTCCCACTTGTTCCGATCAATCAGATCGCAAACCCTCACCGGAAGGTCCACCCTATTTGACAGATGATTCACTTCATCGGCAAGGAAATTGTCAGTATTCGGGATTCAATGATAGTTTCAGATAGATATATTCGATCTAGTCCCAACTTGCCACCTGAGTCCGAGAGATAGTACTTGTTTACCAGCCAAAATGCTTCGCCAACCCCAAGAAAAATTACCTTTTACTGGGCAGTTAGAGAAAAGGGTTACAGACACAATATTTCCCCAAGAGGACTTTTGCCAGAAAGCTGTCAGGGTCATTCATTATTCGCCAGCTTGTTTTAGCAAGCAAAGCTTTGTTGAGAAAGTGGGTATCGCGGAAACCCAATCCTCTCATTGCCTTTGGTGCACAGAGATGTCTCCAGTTAATCCAATAGTTACTATGCCCGTTGTTGTTACCCGACCACCAAAATTGTCGCATTATGGAATTGATTAGATTGCACACATAACGTGGAAAAAGAAAACTTGCATTTGATAC
Source organism: Escallonia rubra (assembly GCA_033065855.1). Taxonomy (NCBI): domain Eukaryota; kingdom Viridiplantae; phylum Streptophyta; class Magnoliopsida; order Escalloniales; family Escalloniaceae; genus Escallonia; species Escallonia rubra. The sequence goes on along the minus strand of JAVXUO010000622.1, from coordinate 718,773 downwards.
TGAAGTAGCGCCGATAGAGTTGATTTGATGAGGGTGGCCATACCAGATTTATTGAGTAAGATTCCTTTCCACCCCGCACACCGTTGTCGAATTTTTTCTACAAGGAGGCAGAAAAAATCTTTCCAATGGGTGACAATATCCAGAGATCATCCCAGATACTTCCCAAAGAATGTAGATGCAGTGATTCCCATCTGTCGGGTTATCTGAATGGACCTTGCCAGAGTAGTGTTGGGGCTTAACGTTATGGATGATTTTTTATGATTGATTTATTGACCAGAGGCCATACAGTAGGTGAACAAAATATTAGCCAAGTGCACTTCAGATTGGCTTGAGAATTCTGTGAAAATTAGTGTGTCATCTGTAAAAAGTAGATGGTTTACTGGTGGGCTGCGAATACCTGCCTTAATGCCTTTGATCATTCCAGTGGTCTGCGCATGGATAAGCGCGGATGACAGAGCTTCGGCACATATGATGAAAAGATAAGGTGATATTGGGTCACCTTGTCTTAGTCCACAGGTGGGAAGAATTCTCGGTGAAGGTGATCCATGGATGAGAATTTGATATGAAACCGAGGAGACACACGTCATAATGAGGCGAATTAGGTGGTAGGGAAAATTCATATGCTTGAGGGTAGCTTCGAGGAAGGTCCAATTCACTCGATCGTAAGCTTTACTCATGTCCATTTTAACAGCCCCTAGCATCTTGCTAGCTCCATTATGTTTCTGAATCTTGTTTGTCAGTTCCTGAGCAATAAGGATGTTATCCGAAATAAATCTTCCATGGATAAAAGCTGACTGTTCCTTCGAGATGAGGTGGTGTAGGACAGATTTGACACGATTTGCCAAAGTTTTGGATATGACTTTGTAGATCGTATTGCAAAGAGAGATTGGCCTGTAGTCAGTAGGTTTGGATGGATGTTTAATTTTTGGGATGAGGACTAGAAATGAATTATTTACCTCTGATAAAAGATGTCCAGATCATAGGAAAGACAGAACCGCAGCCGTGATCGGTCGTTCTAAAAAAGACCAGCACTGTTGGTAGACTATAGCTGGAATGCCATTTGGGCCCAGGGCTTTTAGAGGGTGAATGGAGAAGAGAGCCTTTGCAATTTCTGATGCAGTGAAGGGTCTTGCCAACCAGTCAGATTGATGGGGCATGAGGGTTTTTGAAATAGTAGACAAGGATTGATGTATATGTGGCGTGTTATCCTCAGTGTGCAGAGGCCGAAAGATTTTTGTGAAGTGTCTAATCAGACAGGCTGAGATCGATGAATGGGTAGCACAGAGATGACCCGATTCATCTTTGATGGATGATATCTTGTTAGAGTTTCTCCGGATCAAAGTGGCAATGTGAAAAAATTTGGTATTGGGATCACCTAGTTGGAGCCATCGAATTCGAGACTTTTGAGCCCAGAAGATTTCTTCTCTCTCCAACAGTTCGTCCAAAGTTCTCCAGGCATTTTTTTTCAAGTAATTGCGCATCCGGATGGGGTGGGAGAGACTGGAAGTGTATAAGTTGGGCTTTTGCATTTGAGATTTGGATTGTAAGGTTGCCAAAATTTTCTTTATTCCAGCGATACATGATGCTCATCATGATCTTCCCCCAGTTCATAACTTTGAATAAGGGAGAACCAGGAATAAAAGTGGACCAGGCGATCTGTATTATTTGTTTGCCTTCAGGGTGTCTAAGCCGCATAGCTTCAAAATGTTTGGGCCGAGGGAGGAATTGATCAAGTGGTTTGAGATTTAAAAGGATCGGAGCATGGTTAGAGGTTTGGATTCCAAGATTTTGTATGTGGGCATTAGGAAAGCTCAAAATCCAGCTTGGATCTGCGAAGCCTCTGTCAATCCGTTCATAGGTGCAAGACTGTGCATCCCTATTGTTTGTCCAGGTGAACGGTGGTCCCACCCATTTAAGATCTAAGAGATGGTGGAACTGTAGAAACTTTGCCAATAGCTTATGGCCAGGGATGCAGAGATAGTGGGGACCACATTTGTCCGACGGAGCCAAAACTTGATTAAAATCTCCTAATAGAATAAGAGGATAACGTAGAGATGATAGGACGCGTGATATTCTCGACCACGCATATTTCCTTTTTGATAGATTTGGTTGTCCATAAATAAATCCCGCTATCCATGGGGGCTCGGATCCGAATTGGAACTGGACAAGAATAATATGTTTATCCGTATGAAGCACACAACCGTTAACATCATCCGTTCATCCAACCCACATACCACCTTTTGAGCCAAGTACTCCGGTAGGATCAGTGCACATAGTATAAGAATAACCTATTCTAGAGAAAAGAGTCGAAACTTGAGTATAAGGAAGCTTAGTTTCTTGGAGGAATACACAAAACGGTTTGTGTATTCGAGTCAAATCGAAGGTTGTCCGAACCGTGAGGGCTTGACCTAACCCTCTACAGTTCCAGCTGAGAACCTTCATTGGAGGTTAAGGGATTGCAAGGGGGCAATACCCGAAACCCGTCGTGTTCGACTAAAGTAGTCACATAAGGATGCTGCAGAGAAGAAGTTATCCCGAAATCGCAGGTTCCATTTTCCATTTTTGTTCTTTCCAAAGAAAGGAGTACCAGTCACCATAACGATTTCCATTATTTCCTTGTTGAACCAGGGAGGTAGTAGCGTTGGAGAGTTGAAACCACAAGCAGATCTTGTGATATGTAGTTTACGCCGTTTAACGAAGGAATGGAAGTTTACAGGCCACTTATTCCCCACAGATGGAGCCAGGTAACAAATTTGAGCAGATGTTTGATTTTTTATGCATTGTCGTTTGGGATGATGATGATCAGATTTGTGGTGGGGAGGATCTCGATCGATCGAGTCAAGGCTCAGGGTAAAAGAAAACTTCCTCCTACAAATAAACCTACCTAGTCTATCCCTTTTTTTTTACAGGTTCTCGTTATAGACAACAATTTACAATAAGACTCAATGCGCATAAAAAAATAAACCACATGCTGGAGGTCATAGATAAACAAGCAAAGCAGTATGTGATATGTTATATTGTAAAGGTGGTGAAAGGGAGGAGCACCTGGCAAGTCTGGTGGGTCAGCTAAAGGATCGTTGCACAGCAATTTGAGACGCTTGAAGCTTGATGGGTTCACCGTTGTATTGCACATGTCGTAGAAATCCCTCATGAAACCGTGGTGGGGCTGTTTGCTTGTGAAGAATTCACGTATTTGTCATACAGTTCTTTGTTCATAGTCAGATCAATACCTTGTGGCACTTGCAGTTGTTCATCTTCACTGTTAGAATCAAAGTCCGGTGCTGAAAATCTTGTTCCATTTAGTTGACGGTCTGTTTCAGAAGAAAAGATAGGCCTCTGGTCATGACCAGTATTGGAGTTCACTACTGTTGGTAAGATATCACTTGGAGATGGAGCCTTTGTTACATTAGTCCCTGGTGGTATGTACAGTACCAGATCTTGATGGATGCGGTGGAGGTCCTGGGGGGAGAGTTCAAAAGATTTTGTTTGTGGGTTGTTGGGTTCATTAGGTAGAGAAGATATGAAGGAGGGTATAATTGCAGTGTCATTACCAAGCGAAACATTTGTGAGTGAAAGAGAGTGGTCGTTAGGTGTGCTATTGCCAGGCGCATTGTAGTCATGGTTACTGGCTTCAGGTAAGCTTGTGGTTAAAGGTTGGTCGGTCTTGATGATGTTAAGAGATAAGGTGGACTTTAAGGCAGATTGGGTTAAAAAAGGTTTAGTAAAGGATGGGTTTTGGCCTGCAAAGATTGGGTGGGAAAAAGATTTGTTAATGGGGTGTAGTAGCATTTCCAGCCCAATTTCGGAAAGGTTAAGCATGAAGTTGGCCCCCAGTTGCAGGATGGTTGGGCCTGGCCCATCGGTGAAACAGATTTCGGCCAGTCCATAGCTTTTGTGGTCACAACAGTGGCATCAACTATTGTCTGCAATTCAGTGCATAGGGAGGTGGATCCCACCTCAAATCTTCCAGATTTAGGTGTAGATGCAATTGGAGTATACGAATCCAGATGAGATAGGAGAAGATTTGGGATTTCATGAGAGATAGGATTTGGCAGATTCGTTGTCGGCAAAGGCGACGTGCTCACTTGTGGACCGAGTGACGCGTTAAAAACGGCGCAGAAGAAAGAGTAAGATCAAGTTCAGGGATTGTGTTAGAGGTGTCAAAGGGCCGGGCTTGGGCCGGCCCAGCCCAAGCCCATCGGGCCTGCTAACGGGCCGGGCCGGGGCCGGGCCAAGAGAGGGGGAAAACGGGCCGGGCCGGGCCGGGCCTGGCGAAGGAAATCCTAGGCCTGGTCCAGGCCCAGGCCCTAAGCCCAATATTTAGGGCCGGGCTTGGGCCGGGCCCGGGCCCTTTTTTTTTTTTTTTTCATGTTATTCAATTTTAAAGATAGGGAGTTTTAGATGCATATTACTTAAATGACCGGTCTGAACTGTTGAAACTTTGATTAAATCTTATTTAACATGCGCAACTTTCACAAAATGTTTTAATAGTAAACCAACTTCAAATTAATCAACCTAATGTTCTCAAAAATGAGAAAGTGATGAGGGCAAGCTTTGCTGATGTTTCTTGTTAGCAAATACTCAGTTTCTAGGGTTCTTTAAGTGGAAGAAACTTACAAAGGCACAATGGAATGGCCAAGATCAGCAAGTTAGGAATATCTTACCTAACAAACTTCTTGATAAAGCCTAATAACCCTGCAATTTCTTTATTCCAAATGTACAGTTTCTGAGCCCAAGGGCTAATGTAAGAATGTTTGCGAGAATATCGTTGATGATGATCTCTCATCGTGAACATGTATATTTCGCAGATTTGTTATCTCTAAACACAGATTTTCTAAAAGTTATTTCAACAACATTTGAGATTGCCACCATTAAATCTTAGAAGTCTCTGGCTAAAGGTGTTCATTATAATAAATGTGTTCATAGGCCCTCCTCCTTTTATCCGGGCTTGGACCGGCTGCTTGTAAACAAACAGGCGAAGTTACCTATTTTTTTATATATACAAAAAAATATATATCTTGCGTGTAAAAAATTATTTTATATATATGGAAAAAAGTATATTTTGTGAAAAAATTTATTCTTAAAACTCTAACAATCAAAATAATAATGCATGTCTATCCAAAATATCAGCAATCAAAGATCAAGAAATCTGCAACGTCAACCAAAAGGATCAAAAGAGGAAAATAAAAACAAATTACCTAATCATCCGGAAGTACTTCAATATCCGAGTCACTGCTCTTCCTATCATCAATCGGTTTATCTTGCTCGCGGTATTTCGCATCAAGATAATCCTTCCAACATACACATAGCTCGAGCGACTCGGGGTTAAGACGACTCCTCCTGTCATCCAAAACCCTCCCGCTTGCTGAAAATGCCGACTCTGAAGCAACCGTGGAGGCTTGCACTGGCAGTACATCCCGTGCAATTTGGGATAAAGTTTTATACATGTTTTGATTTTGTTTCCAAAAATTTAACAAATTAAAATTAATCTGTTCTTGCCTTGATAAATCAGAATAATGATCAGTATTTGCATATACACCAATCTCATTAAAAGAGGAAAAATTATACGAACCTCCCGAATTAGAAGTACCTTCACCTGGTAGTTGTCTTGCTACTAGATGTTCAAAGCCTTGAAGGTATGGCGCATAATACCTCTCAGCAGTGGATGATGATGTAGCTCGCCCGCGCACGTCAGCAGAATTACGATAGAGGTTGAACAAGTCCTCAAACCTCTTGCTCACTTTTGCTGTGAGCAAGGTTGTGTCATCTGCTGTGTAGCGCATTAATTTCGATATCTCTTGTATCGAGGCGTTCACGCCATGCAACTTTAACCTAGGATCTAAACAAGTAGCCACAGTAAAAATAGCAGGCAGTTTCCTCCAATATTTATTAAATTTTTGATCCATCACTTGTACTATTTCCCTAAAGGGTCCTATATATCTCCATTTTGTTAACATTGTAGCCATCTTCAGAATTTCTATTACAGCGAGAGGAGAGGTGGGATAGTACGTACCAGACAATAAATTGGTAGACGTGTAGAATACCTCCAAAAATTCAGCTAGGTATGTGGCCATCTGCCATTCCTCTTGAGTTGGCAAGCCGGCTGGGAACTGGGTTAGTAGAAAATGCGTGTAGACTTCTCGGTATGCCAGAATGTGTAAAAGCATGTGGTATGTAGAGTTCCACCTGTGGACCACATCTGTAACTGCTCTCCTGCGAGGCATATTATATTGAACACACAACGTTTTAAATTGTTGTGTTCTCAAACTCGAGCCATTAACATACGCTGTCATACCCCTCATTTTGAGCAGAATATCTCCTGCAGCACCTAAACCATCTTGAACAATTAAGTTAATAATGTGACAAACACAACGAACATGAAATAATTCACCATCAAGTACAGGTTGAAGCGTCTCCTTTAAAGCTGCAACAGCAGCTTTATTATTAGAAGCATTATCAAAACTAACACTCATAATCTTATCCTTAATTTTAAATGTGTTGCATGCTTTTAATATAAGAGTAGCAATGTTCATTCCATCGTGCGGATAAGGGAAGTGCTCGAAAGTGATGATTCTCTTGTGCATAACCCAATCTGCATCAATCCAATGAGCGGTCACACAAGAATAACTAACAAAAGTATAAGGAGATTGCCAAATATCAGAAGTAAGACTAACTTTACCGTCAAATTTATCGAAATAATCGATAAGGCGTGCTTTGGCAGCCTTGTACTGTCGGAGTGCATCGGACCTCGTTGTGTTTCTATGAACCTTTTTGTACAAAGGTTGAACGTAGGTGTTCATATATCTAGAGTGCTTAGGATTATCGGCAAAAGAAAAGGCTTGTTCATCGTGAATAACAAATTCAGCGAGACCGTCTCTTTGCTCTCGCTGATTATAAACAAATAACTTACCGTCAAAAGATAATTGCGTTTGGGTAGGTTCGACGTGGCCTTGTCGAGGTGCACACTGAGGGTAATGCCTGTTAAGATGTCCATTACCACTACCAGTCGAAAATAATTTAAGACAGTACTTACATTGAGCTTTTCGGATGTCCTCCACCGTAATTAAGTCGAAATGATTCCAACACTCGGCTTTCTTCTTTTTCCCCCTTTGGACTTCTGGCACGTTATTGGAGGCATTGCTCGGCCCTTCTTCATCATGACCAGGCATAGGGTTGAGATTATGCCACTGAGTAGTAGCTTCGCCAACCGAGCTGCGTCCTTGACTATAATGCGGGGGGTCTTCATCAGGCGTGTATTCAAAATCTGGAATGTTTTGATTGAACTCCCAATTGGCTTGGGTATCTATCATAGAGCCTGTACTCATTCGTCCACGAACGAATGGTTGTGTTGGTGCTTGGATTGGTGTTTCTGATGGCCGTGGCGCTGGCGCTTGTGCTGGTGGTGGTGCTTGCGATGATGATGATTTCTTTCGTGATGACGTTGCACGCCTCATTTTGTTCAATAATCCAGACATATTTCACGCTAAACTTTGTAAGAGTAACTAAATACACAAGTATAAGAGTAGTAATAAGAAATAACAATTAAAAGAATGAACGAGTAACAAATATTAGAGAGTTAGTAATTAAAAAGAATTTAACAAGACTAGTAATTAATAAACAAGAGTACTAATTAGTAAATACTAGTAGTAATTAAAAGAATGAACGAGTAACAAATATTAGAGAGTAAGAGTAATTAAAAAGAATTTAGCAAGACTAGTAATTAATAAACAAGAGTATTAATTACTAAATACTAGTAGTAATTAGCAAGACTAGTAATTGGAGAGGAAACTAGTAGCAAAGCTTGTTGTGAGAGTAAGAAGAGAGTAAGAAGATTGGTGTGAAAAATTGGAGAGAAATGGTGTGAATTTATAGATTTTAGAAACTTCACAAAAGACCAAAATACCCCTACAAACTATCCGTTTATAGTTGTTGGGGAGGGTAAGAGTGTAAAGGAGTTGAAAAATATAGGTTAGACTAAAATACCCCCCAAACTAGCCGTTATATAGCTGTTGGGGGGGTAAAAGTGGAAGTTTGGAAAAGGGGGAGAAGAAAGGGGGGGAAAAGCAAAAGATTCAAAAAATGGTGGGGCCAAAACCGGGCCGCAGACCGGGCCAGGTGACCGGGCCAAGCCCGGGCCGAAACCGGGCCGAAACCGGGCCGGGCCAAAACCGGGCCGTGCCGGGCCGGGCCGTTTTCCAGATTTTTCAGGCCTGGTCCAGGCCCAGGCCCCAGGCCCTATGTGTGCGGGCCGCTACTGTTCATCCACGGGGCCGGGCCAGCCCGGGCCGAAACCGGGCCGGGTCGGGCCAGCCCGCGGGCCGCCCGGCCCGTTTGACAACTCTAGATTGTGTCATGATTGGCAATGATCGTCGTAGGCGCGTGGTTAAGCAACATGCTGACGTCATCCTTCAGCGATGCAGTGGAGTCCGTGTCCTCCGATTTAACTTCTGGCGGTGCGACTTCGATGAGTTCTTCCGACCATATGATTTTTTCAGGTGCAAATTCGTCCTGGACGATTTCGACGACCATTGGCAAGTGGTTAATCTCATTTTCGTTTGCCAGTGCCATTTCGTTGTCTATCTCCATGGGTTGTGCAGCATCGAGATTAGCAATTTCAACCAACAGATTAGCAATAGGAGGTAAGTTATTGAATTGGGCTTCTTCATCGCTACTATCGTCCAAATTGTTGTTGAGCTCTCCCTGATGTTCCAGATTGTCTAAAGGGTTTACAGGTGGGTCATGAATTTGGTTTATATTTTGCAGGTTCAGTTCACCAATATTTTCTTCAAGGGCATCCAAGCCAAACGGGTTGTGTACTTCATGGTTCAGTGGGAGGTCATCTTCCTAGTTCTCGTCTGAGTTGGAATTTAAAGATGATTGTGGTGTATGAAAAGCTTCATTGTCATCGCTATCAGCCATGGTGGGATTAGGTGAAAAGGCATCATAATGATGGTTAAAATGGAGGCCATTGGGGTCTCTGTAGATATGGATTCTATACGTGCGATTCCAATCAGAATTGGGATAAGCACCTAGGGGGACATCGAACATTGGGTGATTGTTGAGAAAAAAGTTTGGAAAATGGTTGGGTCCTTGGTTGTAGGCAGATCTGCGATCCAGCATTTCGACAATTTTCGGTAAGGAGACATTGCAATTGACATTAGCGTGACCAATGCGGCCACAGCGGTGACAGTTACGGAAGACTCTTTCGTAGGTGCAACGAAGTAATTGAACACCATGATTGTCAAGAAGGTCAATAAAAACACCAAGTAGAAGCGGCGCATCGGGTAGCAGTCTGACTTTGATACGGAAGTAGTCACGATTTTTCTGTCTTTGGGTAGACCAATCTATTTCAAGGAGAGTTCCCACCGCCATGCCCACCATTTCGGCCAGATAAAAGTGGTAGCAGTCGCTTGGGATGTTGCTCACCCACAAGTCCACAAATTGGAAGGTGACCGGGGAGTAAATAGCATGTGGGTACCAAGGTTTCAGTAGAAGCAAAGCACCAAATATATTCCAGGGGCCATTGGTCAAAATCAAGTTGGCATCAGAGAATTCCGAGAAGTTAAAGAGAAACAGGAATGGGGTTTTAGTGACCACAACTGGACCTTGGAGATTCCAGCAATAAGACACTCTTCGTTGAATCTGTTTTTTGGAAAAGGCACGGGAGTCGAGGAATTTTCCAAGTAGAGTTTTGCCCATGCTTGCACGTGTGTTTCGAACCATTTGTTCATCTAAAGGAATAAGAGCGGAGCGCATATTCAGGAACATTTCTTCAGTGATGTTCCCATCATGGGGTAAAGGATCATCCATTGACTGAGAAAGGTAGGAAATAAAGATGGTGGAAGCAATGAATGTTGAGAAGTAGTTGGAGTGAGGTGCGGTCCCGTGGAATTGATTCGGTCCAAAAGAGAGAAAGAAGGGGAGTAATTAGGAGTTGCTCGTTTCTTGTTGAACTCTCATAAAATTCCTAAATTTATTGGATTCCCTAATTGCAAATGGTGATTACAATTGGATATGTTTAAATAAATTTAATGATTAATGGTTATTGCAATCAAATGAAGTAAATCACATTGCACACCTAAATGTAAAAAACCGTAGTACATATGTCGAAACTAAATGAAAACAAAGTAAGAATCCCGAAAAACATATATGATGCATCCCAATGGACTCAACGCTTTTTTGATATCATTTTAATGTAAGTCAATGCTATGCATACCTAAGGAAGAGTAAAGTACTTTTAATTAAAACTAATATGATGTAAATATTTTTTTTGTTAATTATCACCTCCTTAAGTGGCCAAGAGTTCATCTTTCACCTCAAATCAGCGTATTTCAAAATGTTATTCGCGACACAAAAAAAGCAATAAGATTGTCACAACAATAGTAGGGGCTGAGCTTGAAAATCACCCTCTAAGTTTCACCCGCAATATAATGTTTTACTCGGTGACCAATTAATCAATCTAATAAAACTATATGTTACGAATTTTATATGGCAAAAAAGAAAATTAGTCATTTTTTTTTCTCAAAAGAGGAAAAAGTGCAGTACAACAGTTTTAAGAGAAGCCTCATCTGAATATTCTCAAGCGGTATTTTGCATTCAAACAGTTTATTTTGGGTCCTTTACCACTGATTTACTTGTAATATCCTCTATTTTTTCGTTACATAGCTTAATCTTCCGTCACCGGATCCGATGGATGGGGTTATCATCTACTTTACGTTGTGTACTTTCTTTCCCCATTGGTATATATTTTTATTTCTCATAAAAAAATAAAAAATAAAGAGGAGCGTCAACTGCAAATAAAAAGAGCCAAATATATTATATATCATTTTAAGAGGAGCCTACAGGCTACAACAAGTGGAATACCCACTTCACAATGGACGCAGGGTAGGTGTTGGCAACTGAGGGGCCACACGTAAGGCTTGTGGATGGAATTTCCTCTCCCTTCCCCCACTGTCCCTTCCTTTTCCTACTGCATTTTCTTAGCACACTATTTGTCCTATCTCTCTTTCTCCATCTCCTCTCCTTGATGATTCTTCTACGTGCTTCCTCACATTTCTAAACAAACCCACAAGTCCCATTTCACTGTCTTCATGGTACGTGCCCCCTTCTTCTCTAAGTATCCATCATCTCTAGTTCCTTATAGTCATGGCGCAGTAAGAATTGAAGTAACGGTGTTGCTATGGTAAACCAAACTCAAAAGTTTTTGTGGGTGCTTGTTGATTATTAGTTATATTCAAGTTATGTATATTCTCCATGGTGCCCCCGTGTAATTTTCTTGTTTTTCCTGCGCATTAGTGAAGTCCATTCGGTAAATGAAGTTGATGAAGTAAATTGACACTAGTAGAAAATTTAGACATTTGAGATGTATTAGGTAGGATGACCGTTTAGTCAAGTTTTGTTGTTGAGCAAGGACTGAGGTGCTTTACATGGCAGCTTCTGTATGTTGAAAAATTCAAATTCCCATTATCGTATAAAGTTAGCTGTTCGTTGGTGTTATAAAGGAGCCATCTATTGGAGTCTGGATTTTGAATAACTGCGTTTGTGATGCCCTTATTGAACATTATACGTTTGAGTAAGACTCCAAAGTTTTTTGTTCATTTTGATGAAATCCACTTTCAACCATTAAATGGGTCGAGTATGCTCCTTTTGGACACCTCAAATCATCTGTTTCATAACATCAATCCAAAGACGATTCAGAGAAAATACATCTATTGAGCATATATCCGTCAAATTGGAAACCACTGTTATAAGGAATGTCATGGAGTGGTAGTAAAAGTAAATCACGGTCTCTTCTGCCTAATATGTAATGCCTATTTTGTATCCTATCTCATCTTGCATTGGTTCCCTTTCAGCTTGTTTAGGAAAATGGTACCTTGGACTATTTGCTTACTATCTTGATCCTTCCTGTGGCACTTGCTGCAAACAAGGTTTGGAGCAGGCCTGTTCTGACAGATAAATAGGCTATGGCCAAATCTCACGGAATCATCTATTCATCCGCCCAATCGCCGCAGCACCCTGCATTCCTTGTTTCTAATCAAGGGGTTGAACTTAGGAAACCGGGCAGTGGGCATTTCTCGGTGTTCAAAGTGAAATTTTCTGATAAGGGACTGTGGCACTTATGTGGAAGATTGAGTTGGTCCGTTAGTTCTCGGGGATATTCTTATTTATGTCGGTCAACAGAAATGCAGAAAACGGAAGCCAAAGAATGTGTTAGACACTATGACAACTGTTCCGATATATCTAGGTATGTGCAGTTTAACTATTATGATACTCTATAAGTAGTTTGATCCAGTAGACTAGAGACACAACTACTACTTGCCAACCTTTACAGATTATTAATTGTGTTGAGAAATTCGTATTGTTTTAAAATCTTCATTGGCTGGGCTGTTTCCTGTTGACTTTTGCTCTCAGGTTGTTGTCAAATTTATTTTACTGTGAAGTCATGCTCTATTTTCTAGCTCTTATGTCCAAATATGACCCTCCTGGCTTTTCACATAATCTGTAGATTACGTACTCTACACGTGATTAAGAGACTACATCTTTGAGAAAGTGGCCCTTCTCTTAGTTGAGGTTTAGACATAATGATTGTTCTGTTAAGGGTCCATTGACAAGCCTACCTCAAAAGAGAGCCTCTCTTTAGGTATTCTAGTGGAATGTCTGTAATTCAACTTACTGCAGATCTAAGGACTAAGGATGCACACATTTAGTTTGGCTCCTATAGTAACTTAGGGCCTGTACGTTTACCCTATTTCGTTTTTGTATTTAGCAATGATGATAAAAAAAATGCCTTTTTCGTGTACTTTTATATCTTTTCAATTCCGTTTTGGATACAAATATCCAAACAGTAGCCAATATCATGAAAACAGCCTAAGGCTGTTTTCACCTTTTTCCAAAAAATGAACTCAATGTCAGAAAAAAAGCAAAAAAGTTAGAAGCTGCTCCCTCCCTCTCTCTCCTCCCTAGCACCACCGTGCACCACCGGGTTTGTCCAGATCCGTCGCTGAACCACCACAAAGAAAGGCACCACAGCCACCATGCCCACCACTTAACACTCAAACCTTGTATCCTCCCTAGCACCACCATGCACCACCCGCGTTTATCCAGCCCGTCACTGAACCACCACACATAATCACACCACAGCCACCATGCCCACCACTCAACACTCAAACCTTATCTCTTCCGGCCATTTCGTCGCCACACAGCCACCATAACCACTACATCACACAGCCACCATAAACCACCCTCCAATTGCAACCCACAATGGCTGATCTAACCACCGTAACCATTTCAAACAAAAAAAAAACAGAGAGAGAGAGAGGTCTGGTAGGTGAAGGGCCTCGACGTCTCTGTGTATTCTTTGCGGAATCCATGAAAAACCGTCCATCTTGAAGAGATCTGGTAGGCGAAGAGTCTCGATCTGGTAGGTGAAGCCCGGGAGTTCATCGATTGGAATCCATCTAGCAGTCTCCCATCCTGAAGCCCGTCTGGCAGTCGCCCATCTTGAAGCTCAGGCGTTCATCGATTGGAATCCATGTGCAGGGCGGCGGTAGATGGGGAAGATCGTTGGAAAGGGGCGGCAGTAGACGGGCGGCGGTAGATCTCATTGGAAAGGCAGAGAGTGGAGGAGGGAGGGGGAGGCGGGGGACTTTGTCAGAAATGTAGGGTAGAAAAGTGAAAATAAAAATGATATAAGTACACAAATCCGACAAAAAAAGTAGCTAAAACGAATTGTGAAAATAATAAAAGTACGCGAATACATTTTCTAACTGAATACGAAAATTATGAAAACGGAAAATGAAAACAGAAAACGAATACTGTAAACGTACGGGCCCTTAGCTTTCTTTGGCCCCATGATAATCACTCACTAAAAAGCCCTTTTCCTGGTTCCCATCCCCGTACTTCTACCATATCTAGGTCATTCTCGAATTTTTGTCTCACTAATACTGATTAAGCATGACTTGAGATAAGGTAGAATATCCACAGATTTTGTGAGTTCAAAAAACTTGTTGAAACGGCCCATGGACAAGCTTAAATTTAGTTTATAAGATGGCCTTCTTTTCAGATATTATGAATCTAATGTACACAATTCAGCCTTTGCTTTCAATTAGAGATAAGGATGCACGATATACACATGGCTAATCCTTAATAAACTCTTCTTTTTTTTCAACCCTAGAATAAACATTTATGTCGAGGATCCTTCTTTTTGCCGAATTATTTTCTTCTCAGGTTCACATCATCATTCATCTTCCATATTCTGATCATTAACTAATCATGCTGTCATATTACACCTATTTGATACTTCCAACAAATTTGATTATCTTGTAAACATGCATTCCTTCTTATTTGTCAGGTCAGTGCAATTTCACAATTTTAAGATTTGCATGCATAACATTTTTTTTTTTCCTGTCATGCACCAGAGCACAAGGTGAGGATGAGCATCATGCATTGCCGGAGAGGAATATTCAATCAAGTCAGGGCTTAGCGGAAGCTTGTAAATTTGTTTACAATGATGCAAAATATGTCAATGAAAGAGCTCGAAATGACCTTTTCTTGCTTTCTCGGTAATGCTTATTTCCGTCCTATCTGCCGAAGCATGCACCCTAATGAGCTTGCACCAGCAGTAGTGATCTCAGTCCTCATTGTATTTTGATCATGGCAAGGAACATGTGCTATGATCTTTATAGGGTTATCCTCTTTTGGTTGGGGATCAGAGAAAAGCGGGATGGGTGGTGGTGGGGGGAGGGGATACGATTTTGGTTTTAGTGGTTAGTGTTGAAAGGTAAAGTCCATTTGCAAGCTCAGGAGATCTTATTTTGTTTACTGCAACCACCTCCATGGTTTGCTCTCTAGATTTTAGAATATGCACTCACTATGGAGTTATAGAAAACAGGATTGATTGGTCTGATTTTGTGAATATTTGAAGAGTGAATTCAGGTAGTTGTGTGCTCTTGCTTTAGGGACGAGGCTAGCGGTGCATTCCCTCATTCCCCAACTAGAAAAATAACCTTTGAGCCTTTCTATTGAATTTTAGAAACAGAAAAAGTACTACTTTTTTTCTTTTGCGACTTGATTGATTTGGTTTTGTGGGTGTTGTAAGGGTATGTAGTACATTAGTACATTACATCTTTGCAGTACTCATACATACATGCATGGCTCTAATACCATAATATGTAAATACCTGCTGATGATATGCTCTTTCAATAGTGGAATAATGAAGTTGGATGCTCGTGCACGCCAAGACGTTGCTATCCTCGGTTCAGAGTTTCTTAAGCTTGATGGTAAACTTTACACACCTTTGTGTCTCGAGCTTTCACATGGCTTTTATATGATGCATACTAGGCTTGCTCTGTAATATTGGATATGAATTTCAAAATTTCTTACTTGAATCCATTTCTAGTGTTCCTTTTGTATCTTAGGTAGCAATTCAATATCAGTGTCCTTATGTTGAACTTGTAGAAAGCAATATTGATCCAATAATAACAGGCATTTCGCCATTTTTGCGTTCTTTATTGGTGATTTTTTTGTTTTCTACTAGCATTTGAGTTTATTTCCTTACTGATCCATATTGTTTGGGTAAACTATCCAACAAACCGTTTTTGGTAATTTGCACTGCTTATAAAAATTAATGGCATCTTATTAAATAATCGCCTGGTAGCTCGAGCTAGAGAGGATACCGAGAAAATTGACCATGATGTGAAGAGAAGAGCTGAACGCCTTCATCATGTTGCCCTCGTACGTATTTCTGTAAAGGTTATTGTGACTTTTTCTCTGCACTGTAATGGAAGTCCTTTCTGGGAAACATCTTACTTTTTTCCTTGCCCTAGTCAGATTTTAAAGAACAAAGCTCAATCTAGACTGAAACGTGCTGCTGACAAACACTGGAGTGATGGAGCCTTGGAGGTGAATTTGTTTCTCATTGCTACTTTTTTGTATAGCTCACTTTTTGAGCTTATTTTTCCAAAAACTTACACCACTGTTTGTTATCATTCTTCATCACTTACCAGTTGAGCCTCAAAAGAAATTTGAATTAAGCTTTAGGAAATTTTAAGACTTAAGAAGGGGCCATTTAGCCCTTATCTTCTGCCATGTTAAATGTCTACGTGAATACACTCGGGTCAAGATGCCGTGATTCACGTCATTTGTTTATTGCACGTGTAAAATATAGATGTTGAATAAGCTAAATTCTTAGTCATGTGGGAGTATGGGTGGACAGCCGCATTAGAGTTCAGAAGCATCGCGTAACTTACAAAACACTAACAGAATGTAAGTTTAGAGAAAGAAGCAAAAGAACTGGAACTGAAGTAAAAGTGAATGTACATTGTTTGCCAAAGAAAGATGCTTGAATAATGAATCTGTTAGGTATAGTACTAAGATGTGCCCTTAGGCACTTGGCGCCCGACCTCCTAAATTAGGCATGATAGCTTGTGAATAGCTTCCAGCATTATAAAGGTGATTACTATCTCCTTGTGAAGAGTTGAGGTTATTAGCACGTCACTCTTTTCTCATTGTACTTTGTCTTTACGCTCTGTCCTGACACCCGTAGAGGTAGGTGTGGCAAATTGCAAATGGGGGCCATGGCCACCAGACCCCCCTCCAAAAAAAAAAAACCCCCACCCAGAAATCATCTAGGTAAGTATATCATTAACCTAATTAATCCTTTTTCTCACTACACCTAATTGATCCCTTTCCTCGTGCACTTTCCACCTAAAAATTTTGTTATTTGTATTTAAATTGTTTGCTTTAACTACACTTGTATATCGTAATTCGACTTTATCTAATTAAGATAATACTAGGATCTAAATGCTGTATCTGATTGTGCCATGCATATAAGAAAAAAGAATTATACAAAGAGGTTCACTGTATACACTCATACATTGTTGTTATTTACTTAATGCGGTAATATATAGTCTTGTGATTACAAGCTTTTAGCTATTAATTTAGATGTGTATATGGCGCCCTTAGGAAAAGATCCCAGGTGCGTCACTGCCCTGAAATGCGAATTCAATGAATATACTACTTGCAATTGACATTTATGTCTATGTTCATGTGGTTTTGTTTCTCAAATGTGAATGTTGAAGTTTGTAATCCATCATAATGCCAGGGGACTACCTTTCACTGGAGAACATCGTTGTAACATGTAGACGTATCTTGCATAATTAACCTGGACAGTGCAGTAAAATTTTATGTCCACCTGAGAATATTAAATATGAAACAAACTTATCTTGTTCATCTTCAGGCTGATCTGCGTCGCGCAGACTTGATTGCCAAGCAGCGTGCAATGGAAGATGCCCTCATGGCTTTGGAGGTGTGATTACTGTGTTAACTATACTGTGTCTAATTATGTGAAACATTGAATCAGTATTTTGTTCTACTGATGTACACCGTTCTTCTCCTTGATTTTTAAAACCTCGAACATAATTTTGTTGGTGTTATCTCGATGCCTATTGAGTTTTGTATTTCTTTCCATAGTTTCTCAAAAGCATTCAGGACATGATGGTGAGCAAGATGGACAAGTTGTAAGTTCTGATTTGTAATCGGAAGCTAAAGAGAATAATAATGAAGTTCATAAGGTTCTCTATTCCTAAATTCTGCTGTAGCTGACAGCCAGTCCTGTCTGCAGGAAGTCGGATTCTCTATCTGCTGATGACACGGCAGGGCGTATAACGCTTGAAAAGAATGGGAAAACACTTGATTTCTTCCTCGGGGAGGTTTCCACAGATCGCATATCTGCTGTTCAGGTCCTCCTTTTCATTTAAGATTCTGTAGTACCTTTACCCTTTTGGCTTAGCTCCAGCAATCTTTTTTTACCTAGATGTTTGATGATGTACAGGAAGCATATCGAAATATAGCGGATGCGCTCTCCGAAGCTAATGGGATTGACTATACTGACCCTGAAGAGGTTTGGATGGAATGAGTGCATATATACAGTTTTGGGTACCATTGACGTAATTAAGGTTTTGATGCTTGTTAACTTATATTTTTCTATCTGGAGCAGCTAGAGTTGTTGGTTTCAACACTTATAGATCTAGATGCAATGGATGGTAAAAGCAGCGTATCATTGTTGGCTGAGTGTTCAAGTTCTCCTGACGTCAATACTAGGTATGTCTTCTCCTAATTTCTTTAAGCGCAGAAATGTTATTATACTAATCCAAAACATAGGAATCGTATGCCTAACTTCTGATCTCATGGCGTGTTTTAAGTTGAGCAAGACTTAAACCTTTGCTTGGCAAAGAACCCTTTAGCCTGCTTATTGGATTAATTTACCTGACTGGAGTTTTAACGTATCTTTGCTTTGGGCCAAGTCAGCTGTTTTGAGTACAGAAGTGTTTCTTTATTTTTAGGTAGCGTTTGAAATCACTTAAGTTTCTAGTTAAAAAAAAACGCGTTTGGCATACAATTTTCGTTTTTCTTTTCCCTTAAGTTTTGAAAACCACTTTTTAAAACAGGGCTGTTTTTTAAAACTCCCATTTTGGAGTTTTGGGTTTCGAGTTTTGGTTTTTGTTTTGAGACCACCGCCACTGCCACCACCACCAAAGAAAAAACTCAAAATAAAAATTGGGTAATCAACCACCCAAAAGAAAAAACTCAATATAAAATTTGTGTATTCAAACACCCATTTGTTTTTGTAAAAAATAAAAAATAAACTGGTTTTTGTTTTTCTGGAAACTGAAAGCCAAAACTGTAAGTGATTTTAAACAGACCCTTTAGTCTCTGTAGGCAGTTTTTGTATTTTTCTGTTATGATGAGCCTCAAAAGTAGGGCATTTCAGCCTATTATGGGTCCTTGTTGCCTTTCAATCACGCACTATGTTCAACTGCTATGCTTACATTTTGCCATTGGTTTTCTTCTGGAAATTATATGTTCAGTTTTTAATTGGTTTACTTTCAAATTGTGGAAACCCCAAACTTTTGAAGTGAGTTCTAGCATTTCCAACATTATGGATGCATTTACTGCACCTCAGTTTACAAATTATGCGTCGGTTTCTTGTTTTTAATAGTATAATAATGGGGTTCCCTATACAGGAAAGCGTTGGCTAATGCTTTATCAGGAGCCCCATCCATGTGGACACTTGGAAATGCAGGCATGGGAGCCTTGCAGGTAGTTATATTTATGAGGAACTGGTTTTTGCAGACTTGATATTGTTTATTTCACGTTTATCTTCACCCCAGTTGGAGTGGGGGTACGTACTTGTGGTAGCCGGGGTGAGCCTGCAGTCAAAACTGATCATCTTGGTACTACTTGCAGAGACTGGCAGAAGATAGCAACCCAGCAATTGCTGCTGCTGCATCAAAAACTATACAAGAACTGAAGAGACAGTGGGAAATAGAGGAGGGAGACAGCTGGAGGTTCATGATGAATCAAAAGCCAACCGAGGTAAACAGCCAAGAAGCAGATGGCAACGAATAGATTAAAGACTAAGATATCTTGACAAAGTTTTACTGTAGATATTTAGGTGGACCAAGTAATTGTTAGAGTAATTCACTGATCAAAGGAAGTAATAATGTAGCGAGTAATTGTATGTTCTGATGATTCTAATGATATAACGAATGAAGGGGAAATCTCGCTTGCTTTTCGCAGTTGATCCTCTCGTTTACTTTTTTACTGCAAAAGGATCACCAGAGTATCTGAAGATCTTTCTTTCTTTGTCATTGAGATTGAATAATAGACTGAATACTCGTACTACGAACAAGCATGACAAGTATTGTCGCTCTGGAAGTTCAAGGGAATGTGTCGATACAAGTTGGCCCTCTACTGAGAGCTTTAGCACTTGCCTTTGAGATGGATGACATTGAACATTTGAAGCAGAAGGTCGAAATGACTCCTATGCTTGTGTTTTTACTTTTGGTTCTTCTAATGTCTTTTTAGTAAAATGCATAGACACAGTTGCTGATCCTGGATTAAAGGTTACTAAAACTTGAAACAGACAAACTGCTATTTGTATGACAAATTTAACACCCCTTTTTTTTCTGATCAAAAGACCCGGTTCAAAGAATTTTCCGTGAAGAGGTACCTGTTGAAATGCAATTGAAGACTTTTTGTGCAAAAATTTTCTATTCGATTGAAGAGTCTGAAGACACTTCATGGCTCAATGCTACTCTCCTTAGAGAAAGTGGATTATTCTGACCTGATGTTTATGTCTACTTTCGGCTTCTAGTAACTTTAAGTCGAGTGTCTTCTATAAGATGTCTCTGAAAGTATACCACCTCAAAAGCCAAAGGGAGAGCTGAAATATCAGAGCTGAGGCAAAAGAAAGGAGAAGCAGAGAAGAAACTTGAACCCACCACATTATTACAACTTTGTTTAGGTGTAAAGTCACTGTCACAGTCCCTAATTTGATCCACTTTTGTCACCCTTTTACACTTCATCTATTTCTTTCTTATATCCCTTTCCATCATGGTGGCCATTTTCGACAGCCATGCTTCATCATTCCCTACCAGTCACTTTGGCTTTTCAATTGAGGTGGGATCCCAAGTTAGATCTACTTTTAAGTACCTGTTTAGGCTCTCATTGCACTGGTAATGCACGTGCTCCTCATTTCAATCCAGTTCCATCTCTTTCCCTTCTGTGCATACTTTTGGAGTGTCAATTATTCACCGAAACAACCAAGCCCCCCTCCCTCCCCAAACATGAGTGCAGGCCACCAAGCCATTATATGGGGATGGGGGTGGGAGTGGGAGGGACATCCTTCCATCCATGCGCGTTGCAAACGTAAACTCGAAGTAATCCAGTTCGAATCAAGAGTGTTTTTGTTATTCTACTTTTGGTTATCTTCAAGAACGAGTTTGGTTAATAACTTATGAGCCACTTCATTGTTTAGATCAGTAACGCTCCTAACCATTTCAATGTGTTGGTCAGAAAGTGAGTAAAATGCCCTCAATGTGAAGGCTTGGTTCAAAATTCTTAGCCGCCATAAAGCCAGCTGGTTGATTCTCTTTCGAATTCTACCACTCTAAAGTAGTACATTGCAAAGCTCGCCTTTAATTTTGTTTAGAATCTTAACAAAAGTTGGTGGTTGTTAGATGAATAAAATGACAATACAAGATACTTCTCCAAAATGTGTTTAGCCCTCATTAACTTGACAGTCGATGGATAAAGGGGTCAGCTAAGCGTATGTAACTCGAGTCCGGCCTTTATTGGGGTTTATGGGGGCTAACACCACCATGTCTAACCATTCGAACTCCCTTCCCCTACCCAACAAAAACAAAAGAAAAAGAAAACAACACCCAAAGTACATTATTGAAATTGTTGTGTTGCTACACAGTAATTTCTTGAAATTTCCTTCAAGACAGAAGGAGTCCATAATTGAAGCATATTCTTAGTTGGAGACTAGCCGCATGTAGCATGAGTTCATTAGTGTCAGTCTCTTAAACTGCTAAAGTTGTCAATTTGTCATGTTTATGTTTCAAATGGGAGTGGATTAAGGAGAAATTACATTATATTATAGTCACGCTCTCGCTGCTACCTAGGCATGCTTTGATTCTCTCAGATGCAATACAACCCAATATCTCTTGCTTTGTCCAAGGTAGCTCGTAAAAGACATTCGTCTTCCCATTTCATTACCTTTCTATGAATAGCAAAGCAGCATCCATGGCTGGCAACAAGTTTGCTACTATGTTAGACAGAAACACACACAAAATTACCATAGTCTTACTCTATGCAGCCCTTGAATGGGTACTGATATTTTGCCTCCTCTTCAACTCTTTATTTTCTTATGTGATCAGCAAATTTGCCAAATACGTTGGCCTTAAACCCCCCTGCCTATGGTGTTCAAGAGTTGATCACTTCCTGGAACCTAACAAGAACACGAGTTCCTATAGAGAACTTGTCTGTGAGGCACATGCAACAGAGATTTCAAGACTGAGCTACTGTCCTAGTCACAAAAAGCTGTGTGAACCACAGAACATGTGCTCAGACTGCTCCTTTCAGCCGCTATACGATGAAAGGTCGGTTGAAATCTCACCAATTGCTTTCTTGACATGGCTGAGTCAGAGCTCAACTGAAAATTGTGAGGAGAATTCTAGTTGTTCTTGCTGTGACGTAAAACTTGAGAGAAAACTCTACCCTCCTTACTTGATGTTAAAGCCTTTTTTGGATGTTTTGGATCGTACCCAAAAACAGAACTTGATTGCAGCAGCAGCGGATGATGTAAACAGTGACACTGAAGAAAGGGTAGCTGATGAACATCGTTCATTTTCTGATGCTGATAGTTTCTGCTTTGGAGGAGCAGTTGATGAGGACTACTCAAGTTTCAAGGGTGATGCAAAAGACGGAAACCATTTCAAGAATGAAGGTGTTTCTGAAGCTCAAGATCCCGATGACTCCAGCCATGTAGACTTCACTCACAAGTCTCCTAATGAAACCACCATCACTCAAACATGTTATAGTGATGATGAGTCTTTTGATTTCTTCAATCTGCCTCTGCAGAATAGTGACCCCTCTTCTTCTGATGGCTTAGTCCCAGTTGAAATGGTTGATTTCCAAATATTTCCAAGGCAGAAAACACGAATGCACAGAGAGGAAGATATGGTGGAAAGTTATGACCATTTTGATAAAAATCTTTTGTCAGAGCAAAAGATTGAAACACAAGTCAAATTTGTCGAAGAGGCTGCTTCGCACGTCGTGAATGAGCACGAAGTAAACGAGAGCCATGGAGAGCTGGAAAGCTCGGACAATGGCGGGAGTGAGAACTCATCAGTTCTACTGGTTGAGCGGGACAAACAAGTTGTTGGATCAACATCCAAGGAAGAACCAGGTAATAGTCTTCTTTTCTTTTTTCAATTTCTTGAAGGCCACTTTGGCCTGTACTGCATAATGGGAACTTACCCAGCTGAAGTAGCTGACATGTCTTTCTCTGACTCTTCATTCTACGATTTTATGGACTAAAAGCAGCAGGCAAACATGAAGATGCTTGTAATTGGTTAGGCGGTAAAAACACACCTGAAACTATGATAGGCGTAGAAGCATCGGATTATAAGCCAAGTAATCATGCTCAAGTAATAGAACCAACTCCGCCATTTCCATACCTGGACGCTGAAGAAGTCAGAGTTACTATGTCGCTTAGTGCATCTGAAGTTGAGAAAGACCAAGGTAAGCCTCACCTATATTTCACATCCCTTTACTAAGTACCACTAGTACCGTTTAACTGATTATTTCAAAACTAACAAGGGCTTGTGAATATAGAATTCAATTTGCTACCAGGTTCAAACCAATTGGAGAAAGCTATAATTCTAGAAAGAACAAGTTTTGCCGGTAAAAATCATGAAAGGATAGATCAACATTTATCTGCAAATCCAGAGCCTATAGAGGTGGAAGAGAAGTTTCCTGTTGTACCTACTTACACCAATGGGTATCATCAGCTGCACAAGAAACTACTATCATTGGAGAAAAGGGAATCAGGAGCCGAGGAGTCATGGGATGGAAGTGTAATAAGTGAAGTTGAAGGTGAGGACGTGGTGCTGACAATTGAAAGACTGAAATCAGCACTGAAAACTGAACGAAAGGCTTTAAGTGCCTTGTATTCAGAACTGGAAGAAGAAAGAAGTGCTGCTGCCATAGCTGCCAACCAGACAATGTCTATGATAACAAGGCTTCAAGAAGAGAAGGCAGCAATGCAGATGGAAGCACTGCAGGACCAGAGGATGATGGAAGAGCAGTCTGAGTATGACCAAGAAGCCTTGAAGCTTTTGAACGAACTAATGGTGAAGAGAGAGAAGGAGAAACAAGAGCTTGAGAGGGAGCTGGAAATGTACCACAAAAAGGTTTTTGATTACGAAGCAAAAGGGAAAATGACGATGGTGACAAGGAAAGGCGGGAGTATAAGAAGCAGAAACTCTTCTGCTGCTTCTTCCATCAATGTCGAGGATACTGATGAGCTATTTGTTGATCATAACAGTAATGTTTCTTGTGAAGAAAACATAAATAACAATCCCGCTGCTGCAGTTGTAGACTTGGAGGACACGGGCTTAGACTGTCCAAACCGTTTAAGCACACTGGATGAATCACTAGAAGAATTTGAAGAAGAGAGGATGTCCATTCTGGAGGAGCTCAAGGCATTGGAAGAGAAGCTTTTCACATTGGCTGATGATGAGGAACAGTTGTTCGAGGATGTAAAATCAATTGGTCATTTCACAGACGAATACCAAGAAGGGCATGATGAGAATTACAACTTTAGCAGTCCAGAAGAAGATGGGGGTTCACACGGTTTTTCTGAGGATCTAAGCGGAAATCAATACCCAGAGAGAATAAAAACGGGACTTAAGGCAAAGAGACTCCTTCCTCTTTTCGATGAAAGTGGAATTGAATCTGAAGAATGGGAATTTAGTGAAGGAGAGGTAAGAACTCATTCTACTCGGATGTTAAATGCGGTGGTAAACAGATTTGAATTGGAGGACAAAAAATTTGCGATTGAAGAGGAGGTTGATCATGTCTACGAGAGGTTGCAGTCTCTTGAGGCAGATAGGGAGTTTCTAAAGCACTGTCTAAGTTCCTTGAAGAAAGGAGACAAGGGAATGGAACTTCTCCAAGAAATCTTGCAACATCTCCGTGACCTGAAGACAGTGGAATTCCGAGCGAGGAACATTGGTACTGATCCTTTGTTATGTTCCAACACTTAACAGCAGAAATTAAGAGAGAGTTGTGATAAGGTGGAGTTGCATATAAGCTTCTTCCCTGAAAAACATTTGCATGACGTTCCATTGTTATGTCAAGATATGATATCCTTGATGAGGCTGATTGTTCATTATAACCAGCAGGTAAGTGGCTTGAGACAATGAGACTGCATTGCTCAACTGAACACTTCAGGGAGCTCTGCAACTTCATGATGTGGCCCAAAACGTTTGGATGGAATTATCCCGACGCAGGTTAAAAGCTTAGAGTTTGAAACAATTCCTCGAGGACTCTAAAGTATCCCAGGTTTTTGCCGGTTCAGTGGCCATTTCCTTATTTGTCATGGTGGTAACGGGGTTTGGGTCGGGCGGGGCGGGGTGGGGGGGGGGGGGGGTAACGGGGTTTGGGTCCTAATAAGGAGGTAAATCCTATTGTCATTTGCTATCTTAATAACTTGGATTAAAAAAGAAAAGTAGCTAGAAATAAAGGAACAACTATAATTGCTAAAGATGATTCTGCTATTTCAGTAGTGAAGGCTATGTAAATTACTCCAATTTTTTTCTATTTGTTTTTCTTAACTTTAGTCCCCCGGGACATGAAACATTTTGATATGTCACATGGTTCTTGTGACAAAAAGCTTCCAATATATTCAGCTGATGAACCAAAATTATCTGTTAAGAAGGTACCTGTGGAGCTTTACATTTACTATATTAGATCATTTTTGGCTTATAGTACCGGCGATGAGCCAAAGGACATTAAACAGCTGCTGGAACAAGGAGGACATTGTAGTTTCCAACTACAGTTGTCGTGCATCCAGCAGGCCTTCAGAGAGCTCAAAACATAATCGCCACCCCTTAGGCTGCACATCCTATAAATACTTCCTCCCACTATGCACAATCATCACAGCGAAAGGTACTCAACATCGTAGAACAGTAACCACATTCACAAGTACCATGGCAGCCAGACTTTTCGATCACGCCTCCTTGTTACTACTGGTGGCCTCTTTCGCCGTAGTCCAAATGGCAATGGCCGGGGATCCTGATATCCTCACCGACTTCGTGGTCCCAGAGAATAACAATGGCAACGGTAATGTCACGAAAATCGACGGAAGCTTCTTCACATTCACAGGCATGAGGGTGCTTGTTGGGGGTGGCCCGCCCCCGGCTTTCAAGGTTTTGAAAGCGGCCATGGCCGAGTTCCCAGCTCTCAATGGGCAGAGTGTTTCGTATGCTGTTCTTCAGTTCCCGGCTGGCACTCCCAACCCTCCTCACACTCATCCCCGTGCATCCGAACTGCTCTTTCTCATCGATGGTTCGCTAGAGGTAGGGTTTGTGGACACAACCAACAAGCTCTTCACTCAAACGCTACAACTCGGTGACATGTTTGTGTTCCCCAAGGGACTCGTGCACTTCCAGTACAATGCTGATAGCAAGAACCCTGCTATGGCAGTTTCTGCCTTCGGAAGTGCAAACGCGGGAACCGCCTCAATCCCCAACAATGTGTTTAACAGTACCATTGATGACAACATCTTGGCCAAGTCCTTCAAAACTGACGTTGCCACTATTCAGAAAATCAAGGCTGGCCTTGCACCCAAGCCCTGAAAATAGTCCTCCACTGCTTTCTATATGATCTTTGTTCTTCTAGTTTTGTGTTGAATAATTATTATCCTTCTTAATTGAGAGGATATTTCATTGTATTACTGTTGCTTGTCATCATTTATGCAAAAGATATAAAAAATCATTTCTATACCCGATCAGTCTTCATGACGTGTTTATCCAAGGGCTTAATTAAGAACATTTTGAGCTCAATCACACTGGCAGCTAAAGTCCTACACACAGTTTGTGAGTTTTTTTAGTAATTAAAGAAAAGCAAGAAAGGAAAGTGGCTGCTTTCTTTTATTTTCTTTAGTTTGTAAATTTTTGGGAGAATAAAAAAGAAGACAAAAGAGAAACAAGTCTAGGCCTCTTTCTCTATAAATCTTTCTTTTCAAAATTAATAAGAATTGAAGAGAAATGAAAACTATGACAAGTAATACTTATATGATGTCCGTATTACCCTTGAGATAATAGATAATGTAGGCCAATTTTCTAACGACCTTTTTGTCCTAGGTTCAATACAAAAACTTAACATCACAAGTGAGATAGACAAACGTTAATTTGTTTCACAAAAACTTTAACATCTCGAAAGTTGATTTATTTTCTTGTTAGAATCGTATTTTTTTTTTCTTCCAGAATCATGCTTTTGTGGTCTTCATAGAATTATGGAGGAGGGTATATTACTAATGTGATGTATTTTCTCTTCTTTTTCGGCTGAACTTACAAACAAGAAAAATGAATGAACTTTCTTCTCTCTTTTAGCTGACAAACAAAAGGAATGAAAACCGTTTTTTCTCTTCTCTTCCTTTCTCATCTCTTCCCTGCTCAGTCATTTCCCTTCCCTTCTCTCTTCTCAAAACTCAAGGAACAGGTTAGAGTTAAGCCCTCAATAATGACCAATTAGAATCACAACCCTACTAAGGTTATTGGTTAGGTTAATTCTTACCCGCAATAATATTTTTGGCTACACAAGGTTTGGCTGACTATAGCAATTATTGCTCAAAGATATACCATAAAATTTAACTATAAGCGATGACTCTCGAGTGAATTAAATAGAATGAAACATGGATAAATTACTCCCTGATTGTAAAGATAAAATGGCATTTTATTATATGTCTAATACGACGGGTATAAGAGAACAATTTGAAGAATAATGAAATGATCTTGTTGCCATTCTAAACAATGCTGTTAGAAGTTCAAAAATATTAAGCTCTGAAACTGGTTGACCACAAATAGAGTTGAAATTTTAATAGGAATAATACCATTAAACTCCCTAAGTTTATGAAAAATTTACAGTCGATGACTGTGTTTTGCAACAATATCACTTGTGTCCGCCGATCAAACCGATGGCGATAGCATTAAAGTTTTTCATAAAAAGACGTGATTGCCCTCGAGCCTCTTTCTGCTCCTTTATCTCCCATGCTCAGAGGAGGTTAATGGTCAATGCCAATGGACTATTTCTTACTGAAAAATTGCTTTTGGTGGATTTGATAGCGGCGCCAGGAGTGATGGCAGTGGTGCTGGAGTGATGGTGGTCGATGTATACATATGGTCGCTGCTGCAGTGGAGCCATATGCCTCTTGTGTGCGTGCAGTGGCAGGTACAGTGGAGCCGGGGTTATGGTGACTGTGGAGAAAGAATAAGAGAGAGGGTAGCACTGGTTGTTGCTAGCCCATCCTGCTACGCACCATTGACCGCACTTGGGTCCCGCCTTCGCAACATGTTGACAAACATTTAACGGTCAAAGTTCAATGCTACCAATATGGTCAACTTAGAGCGCAAGCTTTAAGTCGTGTCATGCTTCCTACACCAAAAATATTCTTGGTGTTGTTATCAGTGCTCCGAGGCCTTCCCTTTGGGAGTCGGCTTGAGCCCCTCCCTTTGTGTGTGTGTGTGTGTGTTGGGGGGGGGGGGTGTCGATTAGAGCCTCTTCTTGGGATCTCACTCTCCTTGGGTGTTCCTTGCCTCACCCCTTGGACTCTACTTTCCTTTGGGACTCATTGCCTACCGCCTTGATTGCTCCTTGCCTCACCATTGGTCTTTCCTCTCCTTTGGGACTCTTTACCTTCCCTTAGGGCCTTTCCTCTCCTTGGGGCTCCTTGCCACACCCTTGGTCTTTCCTCTCTTTGGGGACCTCTTGCCTACCTTATTTGTTTATCCTCTCCTTGGGGGCTCCTCACCTCACCTCTTGGTCCTTCTCATCTCCTTGATGACTCATTGCATACCTTTTTGGTCTATCCTCCCCTTGGTGGCTACTTGCCTCCCCCTTGATTTCTCCCTCCTTCAGGGCTCCTTGCCTCACCCATTGGTCTCTTCTCTCCTTGCGGGCTCCTTGCCTCCCCCTTGGTCTTTCATGTCCTTGAGAGCTCTTTGCTCCATCATTTTTGTCACCACAACTAAGTGCTGCAATGCCCAACCTTGCCCACTCGCCGTCTCCGCACTATGTGCCCTTGACACTATGCCCGTTGCAGCACTCGTGCTCTATGATGCCCAACCGCACCTGAGCGCCACCTCTTTCTATACATGCCCTCGGCACTACTTCCCCGAGCCGCTTATATGCACTGTCGCACTGTCTTGTGCCCCCACAGAACATTTAGTGATCGCGACCCTGTGATATCTCCAATGAGAGTGTCCTCGACACCGCGCACACTCGTCACCCCAATGCATTGCGCCACTTCTACAGTAATGCCCCCAACAATCTGTCATACTTGACTTAGACTTAGACTGTATTATTTGTAAATTCTCCATTGTACTGTAGATCCACTTTTTTGGTGTCATGGACATTTTTAGAATACGAAATAGCTACACCGTTAGTTAGGGTCACGAAACCCTATAGTTGAAAGAAATCTACAATATATTTTTTTCACTTCAAATATGGGTTTCTTCTTGTAAAAAATCTGTTTCTAAGCGTGTTATTATTCCAAAGCTTATTCAATAATGATGTTGTCCTTTTTAATACCAGGGTACATAAAAGAAAGGTTTCGGCCTGCTCTTTCGGCTCCTTCATGGATTTCGACACGCAATCCTTAGGTCACAACAACAATCTACAAACACAGAGCCTCCTTCCCACATCCACGTCATCGATCCGTATGACCCCATCACTACCCTACTAACAACCGTTCGATCATTACTCCCTTGCGGGATCCTGAGCCGTCCATGCCCTCCCAAAGAACCAGATTTTCATGTTTTTCGTCTCTTAAATTCTCCCTATAAGCTCCCCCATCTCCTCACTGTGCTTTCGAAGCTGACACTCCTTCACTTCTCCCCTCTCTCTCTCTCTCTCTGCAACACTCCATGGCCACTGAAGAAGTTAGCAAGCCCCCATCCCTCCCTCCCTACCCTGAGGTAAACTTTCAACGTTCCAACTTTACCCCCCAAACCCCAAAATTATTCCCCTGTTGACCAAAGCAAACCCTTATCTTCCATTTTCTAAATATGTGTTCATATTCTTGAGAATTTGCCTTATATTCTTCTATTTCCTCCTTTATATTCCAAGAAAACCACAACGTTTTTCAAAGATCTGACCAAAACCCAATTTCGTGACCTCATTTTGCATTTTGGGTCTTTTGTCCTTTTGAATTGTTAGTAACTTTTTCGTGTGTGTTGGTGTTTTCAGATGATTTTTACAGCCATTGATGCACTGAAGGAAAAAGAAGGCTCAAACAAGTCATCTATCTCCCAGTACATCGAGTCCACCTACGGGGATTTGCCAGCTGGGCACGCCAACCTGCTCTCGGACAACCTGAGCAAGATGAAGGAGGCCGGCGAGCTGGCGATGGTGAAGAACAACTACCTGAGGCCGGACCCGTCTGCTCCACCGAAGCGGGGCCGTGGACGGCCGCCCAAGGCCAAGGATCCGTCGTCTCCTGAAGCGGCTGCCCCCGCGGCTCCCGCCGGGCCGACAAGGGGCAGGGGCAGGCCGAGGAAGGACCCCAATGCGCCGCCGGCCGCGAAGAAGGCTAAGCCGGCTGCGGCGGAGCCGTCCAAGACTGGGAGGCCCAGGGGCAGACCACGTAAGGTGAAGCCCCAATTGGCACAAAATGCTGTGGAGGCAAGCTGAAAAACAAATTTTAGACCCCCTTTTTATTAAGTAGTAATTGTTGTGCGTCTCTCTCATAATTTCTAGGGCTTGTGGTTCCATTTTTCAAGTGTTTCTGTGGTTGTTGTAGGGCCAGTGTGCAATGTGTAGTTGTTGCATGTAAATCTGTTGCAATTGTTAACATCAGTAGTTGAGATTAAATGCTAATTTGGTGTTTTTTATTGTGTGGTCTTCAACTTGATGACTGCTACTGTTTTCATGGGAGGATTGTTCCAAATAGAACCTTTTCCTTCGGCTTCTGAGACTCGACATCTACTTGGAAGGTTCAAACAAAAAATTCGGATGAAGTGAAAGGTTTATTAGGCTTGTGGGGACTAGTTGAACAATTGTATGGCAACAGTTTCCTTGGACATGAACTTGATTGGAAGAAACTTGATTGGTCATGCTGTATATGTGCAATATCTATCAATGAAGTCTAAATTTTCTTTCTTGTTGGTGGTTGGTACTAAGTAATCTAGTCAGCGAAGGTTACAGGAGTTGAATGGATGGAAAGATCCAACCCAACTACCCAAGGGATGTTTTACTTGTATTCTGTAGCTCAAGCGACTTTATGGCCAGTTTGGAATCTCAATTTCTTTCTGGGGGGCATGAGATGGTTGGAATCTTTGCTCTTTTGGTTTAACAGTGAGTGAATGATGTTTGGGATTTATGCACCAAGCTGAGTGTTTGGCTCAAGGTTTAACTAAGAAGCTATTGAACGAATCTTTGTTACTGCGGGTAAAATTGAAGATCACAGAGTTATTGACTAAGATTTTGAGCTATCAATGCTATGATTCTCTTTTGCTTAAGATATGCCAACATTTAGATAACCTTATGTTTTAACGTTTACTTGGATTTCTCATAGTACTTGTTTCTATATTGAAATCCTGGCTTTCAGCAGGGAAGAAACATGCGCGTTTCGATAGCAAGTAACGCCTTTCTTTTTCTTTTCTAAAGAAAAGCAGTTTTATTGATCAACATATTCATGGACGTTGTTGTGTCATTTGTATGAAGAAATATAGTTACCTTTCGTATATATCAGTACTTGGTGTGTTCTCATAAGTAGAAACAGTAATCAAGACCATTTATCAATCATGTTCAATCTATTTAATTCCTTCAACACCCACTTCTACTGCAACAAACAAGGCTCCCATAGGTCTGTTTCCAGCTAACTTGAATACCCAAAATTCAAATGTAGCTAGCGCCAAATCCCAACCCAAAGCCCGCCATTCTGAATTTGGTGCACCTTCGGTTATTGGAGTCACTGGTAGTATTATGGGAAATGCTTTACTCTGTAAAGTGTCTCTTAAAGTCGAAATAGGTGCCTTACCTAAAGCTTGTCGTTGCTAGTTTTTGTCCTCCACTCATCCCTTCTGTTTTCCCTAGTCAACCGGACATGTATACCGTCAACGCAATAACCATTACACTGGCACGCTTGAGCCAGTTACTATAGAATAAAACCCAGCTCTACCCCGTCATTTTGCTACATTTTGGTACTCGGTTTCCCGACACACTGTATTAGATGCGCAGGACCCAGTTGTGTTGAGAAACAAGCGCTCTGGTGATATATATATCTTGATAACATTGAAACAGAGTCTGCTATAAAATGGAGTAAAAATGGAAATGCGAGTCTGCTAGGAAAGTGTTCTGAGTCACACATTCTGACATGAAGATCCATGATTCTGAGATTGCCGGGCATCCACGAGATTCAACGGTAGTATAAAGCAAGCAAAGCAAACAAGAATCAAAATATAAGGCCAGGGGCTGCATTACAAGAAGAAAATGGCAGCTATAAATTGATTCTGCAGCGAAGGCATTCTGTTCTAAAACTGCCCCAGCAAAAACAAAAAAAATAAAGAAAGAACGAACAAGCACTGGTACACAACTTTCTTCAAGATTATTTACATCATACTTCTGTCACATCATACCAAAATAATCAGGTCAAAGCTCACCGAGAAATTGTTTTTCAGCTTCTATTATCACGAAGCCTGCAAGGCATGGCGTTCACTGTGCTCCCAAACCCAACCACAAAGACAAGTAAGAAAATTTGTTAAATTTAGTCACTGTTGCTACAACTCCTCCACTTGAATCCGAAATCCACAGCGACATAGCTTAGTCCGTGTGGAACTCTCTTCATCAAAAGTCTGGTCATCTGTTAAAAATACATGTTCATGGTCCTGTGTGGGTACTGGTGGAAAAGCACCGCGCCTATTGTCACATCTATTAGTTTGCTGGCCTCCAGAAGCTTGTCTGTCATCCTTGCTATCACCAATCTGAGCAGATAAATTTTCATCGAGTTTTCTAATGGCATTTGAGGCATGTGATGGCAAGCTTTTCCCATAGCGCTCCTCCAAGTCTTGCCGGATAACGATGGATGAAAGAAGCTGATACCACCTAGAAAGAGCTTCAGCTTCAGTCTTTTTTCTCTCTTCAGCTTCTCTTCTCTCTTCTACTTCTGCATATGCCTGGAAAAGAAGAGCCCAAAAATCAAGAAACTCCCAACATCTGTTGCAGAGAATTTTGTAAAAGAAGGTATCAGATGTGTGACATTGCCGCGGGGATATTCAGGGAGGAAAGGGTAAGAAGAGAAGAAATAAGGCATGTTTCAAAAATATGCTCAATACTTGGGAGACGTGAGGAAGATCTAACATAATCATAAACTAACCAAAGAAGAGATGATAGCTCTAAAATTGATAACATGTTTGAGATAATTTTACCTCTAAAATTGCATCCTTGAACTCGGCACACACCACAATGCCATCATATACAGGAATGGAGCGACCATGTTGAAATTCAAATCCCACCATAGCAGGGGCATAATCAATTCCCAGCCTTTTTGCAATGTTAAAGACCCTTGGCAGCCCCAAGTGCACGGTTCCTGGGGGAAGGCACTTCTCGGACCACACGTCTACCTGGCCACGCTCATTCTAGTATAGGAAAGTAATTAGTCACCCAAAACCCAAATGCTGGGGTATGAAAATTCCTATGATAAGAGAAACTCAAGTAGCAATAACATCTCCTCGTGATATTATGTTGTACTACAGTAAAAATCTCATAATCCTGTTTTCAGCATGATGCAGCCCTAACTGTAACTTGCACGATTTTATTCTTTTTTGCTTCTTAACTCGGCCAACCAAAGGTCTTCAGCCCATGTATCAGGAATAGGGCACTTTAATCATGTTTTATTGATGGACAAATTTAATTTAACAGTTTGGTGCTGCCACCTGCGACTTTATTATATCAACCTGCATCTATATTCTGTTCTGAAAGAACTCATATTTATATTGATCTTCCCCTACACGACAGTCAACTCTGTTATACGATAATAATCTTGGGAAATTGGAAGTTTGCGTATTAAATTTACTCATAAAAAATTGTAGTGGAAAAAAGTTCCTTTAACAAATAACAATTTCTTAATTTTATCGTCAAGAAGTACAAATTGAATCTAATTTGAATACAAAAGAGCCCCTGACATCCTTCTGAACATGTGCTAGTAGGTCACGTGTTTTATTGGTACAATTTTTAGAGTATATGTACGTTATAACAAAACTATGTAAACATATATGTGTGTTTTCTCTCTGATTATTAATTACAGTAAATTCAAAAGAACCCCTGACATCCTTCTGAACATGTGCTAGCAGGTCACGTGTTTTATTGGTACAATTTTTAGAGTAAACATACGTTATAACAAAACTATGTAAACATATATGTGTGTTTTCTCTCTGATTATTAATTACAGTACAAGAGATTGTCAAAAACATTCATTATGAAGTAATAGTATACATTAAGTATACAGCATGGAATGGAGTTGGTTCCTTGACAAATTATCCATTAATAAAGCTTAGTAACTTACTGAATGTTAAATATTAGAGTTTGAACTATACCCTTAACAATGACAAGACCACCCTTCCTCGCATTTAAAAAATTTAGTATTTTTGCAGTGACACCGTCTTACTTGCACTATCTCAGGAATCACACTTCCGTATTTCATTCTCTCATGTTATCATATATCCATGTGATTTCCCTTTTAGAAAGGGGGTAAAAAACTCGATATCAATGGTGAAATTGAAGTCTCAGAAACATAGAGGGACATTTAAATGCTTTCAAAAAACTAGCAGCTAAAATTGGTTAAACAAGCTGTTCTAATTGTCACATAATTTCGAAACATGCTTAACTGTCGAAATAATTTACTCTTTCCATATGGGTGGAAGAGGACTTTTAAGTCTCACCTTTGGCACAATCCCATCTACAGCAGCAGGCAGACACAATGGCTCTATTTGCCACTTCCCATAAAGAGCAATAGTTGGATCCCTGTCTACTTCACCACAGTCGTCAGATTCAAAAGCCTGCACTTTGCTAGGTTTTAGAGAACGCTTCAACACCTGAAGGGAAGAGAGAACTTATAAAGAAATGTTAAGTGTTGAACTATCTCAAATTCACATGCACATCGATAAGCAAAACCAGACCTTGGCTGGAAGCTCGTTGCCTTTAACTTGCAGTCCCTCACGCAGCCATCTTACTTTTGTATGGAGTGTTTGCACACAAGTTCGTGGGTAAACTGGATGACCAGAACAAAAACCCAAAACAGGACCCTTTGGGTGTAGTATCTGATATTTGGTAAGCCATCTTTCAAGAGCATACAGATGGTGGTTTTTATATGCCTAAGTGTGACAGAGAAAACGTTCAAGATTAACAAGGATTTTAGGATCGTATTGATACAAGCACACACTAAAACACATAACGCATACATAAATGTGTATATATTTATATTCACACACCTGTTGATTGGTTGGAAGAGGTTCAGTCAATGCTCTAGTTTCCAACTCCATATCCTCAAGAGACGTCCTGTTAGCAACAAAATTTCTCGCAGATGTCTCTGCATCAAAATTTTCTTCATCCTCTTTCAAGACTTCCACAGCTGGATTCCCAAGCACATTACTAGGGTCCGATGATATCTTTACCTTATCATGCTCTTTTGAAACCGCCTCTTTCAAGTGCACCAGTTCTCCAGTTGCTCCTGATTCCAACTCTTTTAAAGGTGCCAACACTGCATCCCACCACATAGGGTTAATTCTCTGGGATGCTATCTTGTACCATTTCATACAATACCTAAAATGTAGATCAATTAGGTAACTCATAGTTATTAGCTCCTTGTAAACTTTCCAATCCAATATCTTATGCAATTCAATTAAGGGAAAAAAAATTTATCCAAAAACAAGATTCCCAGTGTCATATGTTATCAGTTACTAGGTAGCATAACAAGGCAATATAACCCTTAGCCCTCACTCTACATGTTCAGTTTAAACTGTTCCAAATTATTAACAAGGCACACATACATGTACTGTCACAATAGCACACGCGTATAAGGAGCTTTAAGATTGCATATTACATGCGTCTAGTCATAGCCTTCCCCTACAATATACGTGTATGTTAAATGGAACTGACACTTCGAGCTGCCATTTTCCAGCGTAAGACAAGACTTTAACAGTCCAACACTGACTTTTACTCAAAACCCTCTCCACAAGCTTTTTACAGTCCTCTATCTTCGAACCTGGTTGATATCATGGGCATGCCAAGGTATTTAGAAGGTAGAGATTTAACTGATCGACCGCCACCAAACATAGAGCTCTTGTTCAGGTAGACCTTTAGCCCCGACTGGACACCAAGTACATTAACAGCCTTCTACCCAAATACCAGGAGACTTAATTACGGCTCCAGAGAGGATAAAAGATCATCAGCAAACACCAAACGGTTGATATTTGAGAACTGTCATATAGGATGAGGCTGGGATACATGATCCAAAACATTTCCAAACAAAGACCTTCACCAGCTGGATGGGACTACTGCAACTTTCCTTCACACAAATAGGTCCTATTTGCGACTTCTCTTAGAGATCACCCATAAAACTCTGTGCAAGTGAAGTATAATTATAAAGTAAACCTCCTCGGTATTCATGTCTGGATAACTATGTCATAACCTTTTTCTTAAGTAGCTTCTCAGGGTAACTTCACAGCCATGTACCACTTCTACCATCTAAGTGGGACACCGATCCTTCGCCTCTCTATACTTGCATGCCCTAGTCACTAGAGTCCCTTTCCTATCCTACCTAAAACCCTTTCTTAAAATCTTTGAAGCTTCAGCATTTTAATGGAACTCCATTTGACCAATGAACAGGAAATAGCCTATTCTACTTCATGGCCAACAAGCTTTCACTATAAGGTTCAATATCCCCTTCATTGTTTCTGATCGTTTGCATGTGAGGAGTGTTCATCGACTATCTCATCACGCTTAATCATAAAAGACACCATTGGTTAAAATTGCAGCACAAAACTACGAAAGAGTGAAGCTTAGAAAGATCCTACTTCCGCGTGACAGCTTGATCATAACCCGCAGAACACCGCCTTCCCACCTCTTCCCCTCCCCACATAACCACCTAAAAAACAAGAAATTTATCATCGCATTGCAATTGATGTCAAAAATACTACGACCCTACTGCTGAGATTGGTTTCAGGCTTCCTTATCTGAGCACAAACAGAAAAACGACATTAGTAGATCTATTTTCCACAATTTGATAAGTATATCCAAATTGATGTCATTTCAAACATCACCCCCAGGAACCAAATAAGAGGTACAAAAAGTGAAAAGAAAAAAAAAACACCTTCACATGTATGAGACTGAGAAAATATTGCAAGAATCAGCACGCCATTAGCGAGTAACATCTCAAAAACTTCCGTCAATTACAGGACATACTTGCAATCAATTTGCTACATCTTTCAGTACACTGTTTTGAGCAAATTTCATGCAGCTAATATACTACATAATCTACGAAGGGAAAATTAAACATCAAGAAGACAATGCAATTGTTGTTTTTCTTCTTCTTTTTGGGGAAGGGAAAGGGTTGTGGTAGGCTTCAAATCCCCTGAAACAGCCTTTGGCACGTGGAATCTAAAGTTTAGCTGTTTTACCTCTGTAAACTTTAAGTTTACACAACCACTTTTACCTAGAAAGAATTATATCAAAATGTATAAGGATCGCGCTGAGTTGTAAAGAGCATATTTAAACTGATAGCATCACAGAAACAGTACCCGCACCTATTCAAATCCTTATAACCTCAAAGAACTCTACACAAGCACCTAGAATACAAAATGATTTGTGGCTTCTCTCTATCCTCATCATGCAAAACAAGAAAGGCAAGATGGAAATGTGCAGGGGTCCGAGTGGGGTGTCACAACAGTCAAAGTCTATTCCATCGGTCTCACGAACTTTGATTAAGTGATGGTGATGGGTGGTAATTTATACGTAATGTTTTCTCAGTGCCCTTCTCACAGGAAACAGAGACAAAGAAGATCAGTCCGAGGTAGAAGAGATATCATATCAGAAAGATCAATAAAGAAGAATATAACCGTGGCAAACCAAATATCAGATGACTCCTGAATTATTAACTGTCTGTCAGTTTGATGTATTTGCTAACCATACGCCGCTAGTTTATGGGGTTGACATTGCTATGTTGTGGTCCCAGTCAGAAAAGTGTAAAGGATCTGTAACAGATGCCTCAAATTGATACACAACCACACATCACAAAGAAACACAAATTTCACGCAAAGCCCCGCGCAGGGGTGGGGGGCCAAGGGGCAGTGGTGGGGTGGGGGGAGGAGAAGGCTGCTAAACCTGCGTGTGACATCTTTAGCCCCATGTCCAGCAAAAGCAACAACATATCTCAGGAACGTTTTGCATGCAGCAGCTGCAGCTTCTACTTTCTGCTCTCCATCAATAAGTGCATTAACAGCATCCACATGCATCCATTTTCCCGTCAAGTTTGCTTGGCTACAGTATACTTCAGCCCAGTGTAAAGGAGGTCCTACTTTTCTCGACCCAACAGCGGTAGAAATTCCAAAGAAGGAAGATGAAGATTCTTCACTGCTAATTTTCTTCACTCTCTTAAAAGGAGAGGAGAGAGCTGACGAATTACTGTGCAAAATTTTCGTATCTGATTCCACATTGGACTTAGAAATCCCAGCTGCTGTTGCTGAAAGAGCCATTTCCAACTGCGTCGCAAACTCAACGTCACCTTTCCGTTTTGATCCCCCAGTACCAGATAAACCATTTTGTGCCTCACAAACTAGTGAATCCGATGTTTTCTCATCCAACTGCTCAGCAATGACAGACTCTTTAAGTCTAGATACACTCCTTGTTGGCTTGCCAACCTTAGCTTCGCTACCCCTCAGAGAAGTTTCACAGACACTGTCTTTTTCATCATGTGCAGATTCTTTACCAGGAGATACCAAAACCTGATTTGGTCGAGCCACCATCAGCGTCGAAGACTTGAAGATCCCGGTACCTCTTCTTCTTGCATCTGGGCTGATGGATTCAGACTTGCCAGCATCAGGTTTCAAAGAGGCCACATCCAATATGGACACAAACCTGAAACCAGATAAATTCCTTCACTAAACGGGATAAAATTTACTTATCAACAAATGCAGACTTAGAACAATCAGAGAGGTAGATTTCTCAAGCAAAATTGACACAGGACCATTCTTAATAACAAATATACATTGATCCACAAAAATTCCAAGCGAGAAGGATGAAAACCATATCACTCAAACCTTGCCGAGGACATATATCACAAGAAAGGAAGAAACTTCTTGTTCAGGCACCTGTATCTTTGCCACACAGCTAAAGATGTGATATAAACATACACACAACTAGTACTGCTGAGCTAAAGTAAGACTAAAACCACACGAACGATCATCACAAGAGAGAGCTAACGGGGAAAAAATAAATTCAAACAAGAAAGTAAACCATGACTACGTCATTGTCAACTTATGAAGCACGGACAGTTCAAAAGGCCAAGATTTAGAGTCATACATGTCCACACCCGCCAAGATGCGCCCCACGAGCCCGACACATACCAAACACCGATGAAAGCTGCCAGACAATTTCTTAGATAGCTGCCACGGCTTGAGAAACACCATGGTAAGGCTGGGAGCATCTCACCTACTTTATAAGCCAAATATTGGAGCTGAACGGAGTAGGAATGATAGTGATGGAGGTGAAAGGGCAATTGAAGCTATGTTTAATGTTGGGATAATTTAAAATGTTATCTTTCTTACTGTTGTTAATAAATCTGGTACACATAATACTTGATTAACAACTGTGTTACCTTGACTCTACTGATCTGTTGACTACTATTTTATAAGATGATAAAATGTGGACTGCAAAATCTTAAATATACATATTGAAAGGCGAAATGCTAGTGTAAAATTCCATTGCAAGATTTTGCGTTCCATGAATCTTATAATTAATAAGTTATTGGCCATTACCTGGTAGTTAACCACTTTTTACTTGATGGACCCTATGTTTGCAATCAATCAAATTTTCAGAATGGATCCTTTAATCAGTATGGACCACAGAGGTATGGTCTGACGTGTGTGCCGGTTGCATCGAAACATAAAGTCGTGTTATCTGTTGTGATATCACTGCTTAAATGTGTGGGGCGCAATTAAGTATGCTATCCATGAAGTTGTATTATTTGGAATTCCGAACTCAGTTTATAGTGCTCCAACATAAATTGCTTTCTGTTGCTTGATTGAAATCATTTTCTATATTTGCATTGGTTACAACCTGAATATCGCCTGGATATCAGGTCGCCCTTTATCCATGCCAATACATCGGAATGCTAAATAAATTCATGAATCCCTTGTGCATTTGAATTTTTGTGCAACATGGTTATTCTGTCCCAGAACCAAAACAACCTGTAGGTTCATAAAGAACTGCTGTAGGTCGAAAAGTGAACGTTTCACTTTCAGCAAAATTTCAGTACTTCCCATGCAACGTCACATTGTACATGAAAGTCGGAGGATATCTTGACTACAAGTAAAAGCCAATTATTTGGCTGTCGAAATAATACTATTTAAACAGGCAATCTTGGAAAAAACTGGGCTGATACAGATTCTAAATACTTAGTCTACAATAGTTAACTACGAAATATTAACTCTGAAAATGCTAAAAAACTTGTGCCTTGAGAAAAAAAATTGGTCATTCAATCAACACATTTTGCATCAAGGCTTACATAAACATCTGCATGGCTGTTTATAAAACAAGTACATCCATAACAAAAACATAAACAAAGAAATGAACATATAGAAGACCTTAATGTGTTCCAACTTGCAAGTATAATGAATGAAAGGAACTAACAAAGAAGCATTTGTTGTTGCAAGCCAAATATAACATCCTCTGCTGGGTTGTAACATCATACCTTGTTGTAAGATTCAAAGCTCTGAACAAAGCTACAGATAAAGCAGCAATCTGCATCAAAAGTAAGCCTGTGATTTTTCCTCAGAACACGGAAATATGTACGTCTAGTGAATCTACTTTAAAACTACCATATTCAAGAATCTCTAAATTTGTCTCTTTCCAAGAGGCACATATATGTCGATACTAACTTCTTTAAAACGGTGCAGAAGAAAGTATAAAAAGTTCAGTACAGTATGTGCAAAAATAACTTGGAACGTCGAAGTAGCGTGATGGTGAACCCAGACTGTAGAGGGAAATAATTGACTTTTGAGGAGTTTATCTTAAGTCCATCACTCTTTCTACAAAGATGAGAGATGATAAATCTGGAACAGGCAGGTACTTCAAAGAACTTTATAACATAGATGCATAAAAGAGCTTGTATACCAAGTTGGATATCCTCACCTATGTAGCAATATACACTACACAGCCTAGCACCCACCCACACACACTCGTTGCACACAAAATTCTGCTCACAAATTCAATGTGGCTGGAATTCTGAAAAATATCCTTGAAATTAAGGGAAAAAATTCATGCAATTGAAATCCAAAAGCTGAAATGATGCATCCAGGCTTAAGTCATCTGTTGCAAAGACCTGTATTTTAATCCATAATCAGTAAGTGATAGGTTTATTCGAAAAAAAGGCCATAAATTGAGGCGCAACCTACATGCACATGAGGAATAAAGGAAACCAAAAGTGCACACATGGTCATATGGTTATACCCCGCAGCCCTTTCTGAACCGAAAAAAGGACTAGCACAAACAGAGAGTTATATCCCCTCCTATTCTAAAAGGGAGCATGAATCTTATTTATAATGCTGGCCCATATATTGCAATCGGCAATGGCAAAAGCCGTGTGCACTGGGGCCTTGCTTAGTAATATTCTAGAGCACAAAAAGGCAATGAAAAGATGACATAACTTACAAGAAATAGTATCAGTCCCTAAGTTTTGCAAGTAGAAAGTTTTACAGTCAGCATATACATCTTTCAAGGACCCAAAAAAAAAACGTAAACGAATTTCTGCAGTTAGGCATAATAACACACACGAGGTAGTTCAATGAAGTCATTTTCTAGACATTTATGAATATAATATTACCTCCTCTGGAGTTCCTTCTCGGGTCTCAATAGCAAAAGCCAAAGCTGACTGAAATGATCTGTCAGCAGCACAGCTTGAACTTCTGACACGGAAGTTATTATGGAACTGCAGGTGATGTCAATGCGGCTAAAAACAGGCAGGCAGAAAGGGAACCCCCCCCCCCACAGGCCCCCAAAAAGGAAAAAGAAGGAAAGCTAAAAGAAACCATACAAACTCGTACCCAGTTGACTAATGGAGCCAAAGCATTTGCAGTAAGTTTTGGGACCTCTGATACCTTCAGCAAGTATGTTGGTACAAGTGACAGTAGGGAAGCCTGCCATGAGAATCTTATCTCAGATTAACAGTCGATGTTTTCTTCCACTCGAGTGGAAGAAAACAAAATACGAAAAAGCTACGAAATAATTTAAAAGACAAAAATTAAAAAAAGTGGAAGTTCAACGAAACCGGAAACATCCTATTACTCTCGTTCTTATAGAAGTAAAAATTGGAAGTAACCCTCTAAGCTGCCAAAATGCATACTAAACAAAACCTAAGCCATACCTTCACATCTTAAAGGCTTGCAGGAGAGGATAGATTAAGACGGTATCCCAAGTACGTTCTGTGTATTTTGTATACAATAGTTCGACCTGGAATTCTTACTAGTCAAGATAAAAAAATCCTACTTTCTTTGAGTAGACAGACCAGAAAATTACTTCCCCAATTCTCCAAAGGGGAAAATGGCTTTTTGTAATTTAAAAATTACAAAAAGCCATCGACGCAGATATAACTAAAAGTTGCCTGGTGTAGGTCGCAATAAAAGGCCTTATCAAGTTGCAATAAGGATATGGTCTAGATGCAAATAGGTCGACTTGGAG
This sequence comes from Escallonia rubra, assembly GCA_033065855.1. NCBI lineage: Eukaryota > Viridiplantae > Streptophyta > Magnoliopsida > Escalloniales > Escalloniaceae > Escallonia > Escallonia rubra. Next base: position 676,254 of record JAVXUO010000622.1, on the reverse strand, counting down.
GGCTATGAGCCACTAAAAAAACCTTGGATTTGGAGATAGCATTGCTGAATCTTATCAACTTAATACTGTGGAGACCGAAACGTCATTAATGGCTTGAACAGAAAGGTAGCAATAAAACTTTTGTATCAACAATCACACATATTCAGTGCAAGGAAAACAGCACGCCAAAGTAGCTGGCAACATCTAACTGATACAGGCAGCAGTACAAGAAGTTAACATGGTCAATTGCAGCACTTGGTAGCCCTGACCTGATGCGGTCCTAACCTAAAAAGTTAATGGAATTACATGACTCAAATTCAGGAGCTTTAAGAAAGCCCTAAGCAATCAAGTTCAATTTCAAAAGGAGTTAAGAAACTAGTCGTCAGAAGCAAACTTCCGGGCCGGGAAGGGGCCAAAATACATGAACCCACTGTACAAGCCTTGTTGAAAACTAAGGCAATGTTCGAAAATTGAAAGGGAAACTGTTCTTATGTGATCTTAAGCCCAAAGAATCTCACAGCGTAGCTGTGTGCATATTTGTAACTAATCATTCATTTTTATGGAAATTTATCAAAAGCTAACCAGGTAAAAATTAGATGTCTCAAAGTCCAACTATATTCTTCACAGCAGAGAAAAAGGGCCTGCCACAGGGATTCCTAGCTACCAGCATCTTGTAGTTTAACACACTAGGATATCAGCTGATCCACTACAAATCATGATTTTCCTCACTCTCACAACGGCATCGGCTTTCTTGTTTACGCATTGATGAAAGTAAACAGGAACAGACGTGTAATTGAAAAGACTGGGGAGTTAAAATGCATACAAACCATCGTGTTCTCAGAAAGGTTTGGCGTCCTTCAAAAGTGACTGATTCCTGTGTCTTTTACTGACCTACATCGCATTTAAACTAACAGCCTCATCACCAGATCGTAGTCGTCGAACCAGTCCTAGCATCAATCTTAGGTTTCATAAAACAAGGATGCTTCAAATTCCTTTCATTTGGGGATTGATGCCGTTATTGTAAGTAAGGTCCCTGCTTCAAGTAAAAATTTAATACATAACTTCTAAACACCATAACCTTTTAAAAACAAAAATTATAGAATGAAGTTTCCAATAAACATGTTGTAACTATGAGAACTTCTTAATTAACTAATAAACACTCAAACTACTCAAAGCTTCGGTTTCCACCAAAAAGGCTATGGAAGTTAAAAACAAAGAGAGGTTAATAGAATGACCTAAAATCTTCGAGACTTTCTATCAGATACTTTAGAATTCTAAAAGACCCTAAGAAGACGTTAAATCACCTAGTAACTTGTGGCATCACTTTCTCTTTTTGTCACGTCAGATTTTCCATAGCGCATAAATCCTTACAATTCACCCCCATCCACTAAATCGGCAGGCTAGTGGACAGTGCAATTTCTAATACTTTTAAGCGTCAAGGTTAGCGGAATCAGTAGCCTTCATATGTACTTGGAGGCTAACTAGGGTTAGTCAACTGGGAATCTAAAATACTTGACAACAATTCGCTTAACCATGATCTTCAATTTCATGTTTCAACAATAATCTTGAAGGGGAAATAAAGAAAGAGAAAATAATGTTGAGAAAATAAAGATAACAGTATGACTTGGAAACATGAACAGAAAATGCAAAAAGAGGATGTTGCATAACACGCTTCTCAGGAAGTGAAAAATAACCTGAATAAGAGGATCGTTGCAAGCAATGTCAATCAATCTTCCCCGTCCTAGTAAACAAAGCAAATGAACCTTGTGCACAAGCTCAGCCAATTCCTGTAAGGATAATAAGAGATCTTTTCATGCAGAAGGCAAAGAGGGATTAAAAAAACAGTGTCAAATATAAGTAGACAATGCAATTTGACTAACCTTTTCTTCAGCTGAAGCTCGACGAATGTTTTTCCGCTTTCCAGAGTCAGGTGTGTTATCAAATTCAATAGTGACGCCCCTGACTATACCTTCCGCGTGACTGCTTGTAGACTTCAAAGTGGCAACAGCTCCATCCTCCCAAACTGACTCGTCCATTTCATCCTCACTAGCAGGACTAGAGTGCTGAAAACTCCCCCCTTCAGCTTTCTCATTTGGAGCAATATTTTGCGATGCATCTCTGCTAACACCCTTAGCTTCTGAGGAACTTCGTGTATCTGCTTCATGTATAACTTGATTGTCATTTCCCATTGACACACCCTGTATAAACAGGGGCAGAATGCTCAAAGATATCTCATCATCCATAAATTGAAAGATAAACGGCAAATCTTATAAAGTACTTACATAGAGGAACTTTACAAGGAAAAAGATTGAACATATATCTCAAAGATTGAATAAACCTTTCAGGATCCTTAGTCCCATAGTCCATGGGTCATGCTTTTAATACTTCTTTTACATAAATTCCAAGCTTCTGGTAAGTCGTAAAAGTAACTTAATTAAACTAACCTTTCCCGCAGAATCACATTGACGGAGGTGAGTGTCTTGATTCTTCAGCCCTCTCGAGCCACGTGAACTTACTCGTTTCAAGAGTCTGCCAACAGCCTTTTCTGATATATCCATAAGGGTTTCTGAAAATCAAGTAGTGGAGTTAATGTCTGATCAAAGACATCCAGTCTTTCGTACATTTGTTTGCAATCCATTCCATTGAATTTTCCCTTGACTTCAGCGATTTCCTAATAGAAGTTAGTACCATGTAACCATCGAATTGTAACTCAAAGAACAGTACTAAATGAAGAAAGCATCGTTTGGCAAGTCAAGCGAGGGTAAAAACAATGAGTAAAGTCAACATTTACATGTACCGAATCTACCCTAGGAACTCGCAGAAAGTCAAGCGGGAAAAATCAAATGGAACGTAGGGAGTATAAAAAAAAATAGAACAGACCGCTGCCATTTATCGACGCCAAGTGGCAGTGGCTGTCGGAGTCATGTGGAGGCTTCGTAACGTCTTCCTCACCTGCGGGCCCACAACCGATACTAAGTTAAATAAGAACCCCTTTTGATACCACAGCCAAGACAATAAAAGGACGCATTGAACAAGCAGATTATCTATCAGAATTCAATGAACCGTAAGGAGACACGCGGCAATGCAGGGAATGTTCCTTAAAATTCCGCTCAAGGAACCACATTTCTCATAAGCTCGATGACTCCTGTGCACCAACTCTAATTAGGGCAAGTTTTGAACTTTATGGCAATGTCAAAATGAAGTTAAGACAAGCTTCCTTCACGCTAATCAAACAACATAAGAAAGGTAACGGTGTCTCATACTTCCACTGTTTTTGCCCTAGCAAGACTACATGTGGTTTGATTGAGGTTAATCTTAGAAGTGGGGTGCCACCAAGTAGTTTCAGTTCGCAGCCGCGTTTCTCAGCAACCGAACAGAGCATCAGGGTTAAAGGAAAGGACTGAAACGAAATGCATCATGAGAAAACCAGTTTCTTTCAAAAACATGTAACGGTACATGCTAAAATGTGCTAGCGCTGGAAATCGAGAGAGTGAGGAGCGTACCGGTTGACTGATTCGGTCGTTTAGCCTGGTTCCTGGTTCGCATATTCGTGATCGATTGTAAGGAAAAAAGATGTGTGTGTTTGTGTGTGCTCGAAACCTTGGCGGTTTGGAGTGCTCCCGCAAAATGCTGTAAAGTACTAGTTCGGCAGGCAAGGAGACAGCAAACGCTTTTACTTCAATTTTGATTAAATTTTTATACGTAATAGATAGATACATAGATAGATTTTAGTACTCATAGTCAGGCTTTGAATAGAACTTAAATAATCTTATAGAATAAATATGTGTTGTTTAATATGTGTTGGTCTTTATCTTTTAAGAGTTATATAGCATCAAGATTCTAAAAAACGGATGGAAATGAAATTACTATTAAGGATACGGTGAATTTTGGCAGACGGGCCAAAAGGAACAAGCCTTTGTTTGATTTAAACAAATCAAAGTCAAGAGTAGAGAAGTCAATATCTCGATCAATCTCAAAATTTGCAACAAAAAAAAAATTTAAGCAAAAATATTTATGAAGCGGATGGAATAAAATAAGTTATAAATAAGTTTAACTTGAATGTTCAATATTTGTAGCCATTTGGTTTGGGCTATATCCGCAACATCCTTCTTGTCCTTCTCTTTTTCTTTCTGCCTCTTCTACCGTACTTGTATTGTATCTCTCCACTAGCAATGGCGATCATAATCCTGTTTCATTTTAACGTGAGAATTTCGAACACAGAGCATGTCATATTTGCTTCGGAGATGGATGAATGGAAGTGGGTATCTTAGGCTCCTCCGTTTGGCAACACTTATTTTTCCAGTTTTGTAATCTAGAGAAAATAAGGCCCGTACGTTTACGGTATTCGTTTTCTGTTTTCATTTTCTGTTTTCGTTTTCACAATTTTCGTATTCACTTAGAAAATTCATTCTTGTACTTTTATTATTTTCACAATTCATCTTAGCTACTTTTTTTGTCGGATTTGTGTACTTATATCATTTTTATTTTTGTATCCTTATTATTTATAATAATATATATCCTACATTTCTAACAAAGTCCCCCGCCTCCATCCCCACTCTTTTCCCTTTCCAATAAGATCTACCGCCCATTTCCAACGATCTTCCCAATCTACCGTCGCCCTGCACATGTGCGACTTTCATGGATTCCAATCGATGAACGCCTGAGCTTCAAGATGGGCGACTGCCAGACGGGCTTCAGGATGGGAGACTGCCAGATGGATTCCAATCGATGAACGCCCGGGCTTCACCTACCAGATCGAGGCTCTTCGCCTACCAGATCTCTTCAAGATGGACCGCTTTTCATGGATTCCGCAAATAATACACAGAGACGTCAAGGCTTTTCACCTACCAGACCTCTCTCTCTCTCTCTCTATTTTTTTAGTTTGAAATGGTTACGGTGGCTAGATTGGCCATCATGGGTTGCAATTGGAGGTTGGTTTATGGTGGCTGTGTGATGTAGTGGTGGTTTATGGTGGCTATATGGTGACGAAATGGCCGGAAGAGATAAGGTTTGAGTGTTGAGTGGTGGGCATGGTGGCTGTGGTGTGATTCTTTGTGGTGGTTCAGTGACGGGTCTAGATAAACGCGGGTGGTGCATGGTGGTGCTAGGGAAGAGACGAGGTTTGAGTGTTGAGTGGTGGGCATGGTGGCTGTGGTGCCTTTCTTTGTGGTGGTTCAGTGACGGATCTGGACAAACACGGTGGTGTATGGTGGTGCTAGGGAGGAGAGAGAGGGAGGGAGCAGGAAAATGTTGTGTCAGACGGGCTTATGACTTTTTTGCTTTTTTTCAGACATTGCGTTCCATTTTTTGGAAAAAGGTGAAAACACCCCAAGGGTGTTTTCATGATATTCGCTACTGTTTGGATATTTGTATCCAAAACGGAATTGAAAAAAGATAAAAGTACACGAAAAAGACATCTTTTTTATCATCATTGCTAAAAACAAAAACGAAATGGGGTAAATGTACAGCCCCTAAACGCGTTTGACACACAGTTTTCGTATTTTTTTTCCTTCAATTTTTAAAACAGGGCTATTTTTGAAAACTCCAAAAAGGAGTTTTCAGTCTTGGTTTTATTTTGAGACCACCACCGCCGCCCACCACTGCCCACCGTCTGCCAGAATGCCCCTTCTGGAAAGAGGGGTCGACGGAGCTTTTTTTGGCCTTGGAATGGCCTAGGCCTTCCCTTTTTGTGGGTTGGCCATGGCCTCCCCTTCAGGAGGAGGTTGTGTATGGCCTTTCCCTCTCCAAGAGGTTGGCCTAGGCCCGATCTTTCATTCCTCTCCTCCTTTATTGGCATGTGGGGGGGTGAGGGAGATGGGGCGGATCTCCTTTATGTTCCTTGAGTTACTTCTCCCCGTCCCTTCAAGGGAGGGTCTTTCAGTCCTCGACGGTCTCCATCCCTTCTTAATGCCTTCACTTTTTTTGGACGTCTTCTCACTTCCTCTTATTGGGTGACACACTCCTTAGGTCATCCAACCACCACTAAGTAAAGGCTTTCATCCTCAGCCAATACTTGGCTCATTGGGAGCTCTGTGCTCCATGAAAACTATCGTTGTGCCCACACACTGTAACGCTTTGATCATGCCCAAGCGTCATCTCTGCGCTACTCGCCTGATACTGCGTCTATCGACCATGTCCATATGAGCCTTCATGTTATAGGCCCCCACACAACATTCATTGTCCGCACATCTCGTTATCTTCATTAATCGTGTCTCGGCACCACACATATCCCATTGTGCCAATGCACATGCCGCTTATACAAATGTGCAACCCATGGTCCATCATATTACCCCCCCCCCCCCAACTACGGGTTGATCCATTTCTTCACCACGCCATGCGCACCGTATCTTGGTCGTGGACATGCTTCAATCTATTATTCTGTGTGTGAAGCGTCCCGTATGGTATCCTCTGGGGCACTACCTCAAAGAGCTTAAGTGCTAGCATATGTATAACTTTTCTTGCAAGGTAGGCATCTCCTTCGGTATACTACCTCAGTTTGTCGAGTAGCCGACTCCTCCGGGATATTACATCGGCACATTCTGAGTACTTTAGTAGGATTGACTGCTGGATAGACGGCTCTTCTGAGACATTATCTCTGCTAGAGCAACATATGCGATGGTGTACAAGCTCCAACACTGGGACTCTTCACTAGCATCTTTAAAGATTGTGAACCCGAGGTAATTTCAAGATATGAGCAGGTTTTAGGAGGGTACCATGCCTAGTTTGTCTAGTAGTCAGGTGTCAGGCCTTTTGCACCACTACTAGGTTCGGTACATCACTTGACAACTCTGTGGGGCTTAACAATGGTTTTGGACTGGTAGCTAGAATGAGGGCATTCTTTAGCCACACTAATGTTATGTATGCCAGTCTTCCTAAACAGGCAACGAGGTTGTTGGGGACAGGCTGAGTAAGTATGGCAATATGACGGTCTAGCGGAACACTGATGTATAAAGCGCTATTGACAAGGTGGCACATCCGGAAAGCGCCACGTGTCACTAAATGACAAGGTATCTTTAAGTGCCTATAAATGGTGGACTTGAGGGCACATTTTTAGTAGGATTGATGATTGATGCAATTGAACATCTTTTCATTTTCTCACTCTAAATATTCAGGGCTTATGAATTCTAGAGAAGAAGATCCTAAGCATTGGACCCGACTCTGGGTCTTGACTTCTGGACCCCAGCATTGGACCTCTGACTGTCACTTCATACTCATTGCGTTCCTTCGCCCGTTCTCTTATCATTACTCTGTCCCACACTATCATAGTTTGCAAATGACGTAGACTACTCTCTTTGTGGTACCTCCACGAGTATTCCGAACCCACTTCCTTGACATCAGTTTTTGCCTCGAAAAGATGAGTGGTACTTCTTCAAACTTACAACGGGTCTATAAGGTGTCTCACCTCACGAAGGCAGCTAAAATTTTCTCACCCTCTATGAGTTTTCACGATGATGACATCTTATGCCCGAAATTTATGGATCCAATTCAAAAAAAGAGAATTGCATGCGCCGACTCCATTTACGCAACATGAAAAAAGAACCTTTAAAAGCGAATTCAAAATTTATTGAGATCAATGTGATAGCTATGTGCAAGGTAATATGTTCGAATCTCATGGTTCGAATTTCTTGGACTTGGGGCGAACAAAAAAAAAAAACAAAGGTCTCGTTTACTTTGGATCGACTATAATATGGGCGGCTGCGTGTTGTCCAGCTCGGCCCAAAATCAATATGACCCAATTAAAGCTCTTTCCGTATTCGGGAGATGCCCAATAGCAATACTCATAGACTCGGAGCTTCAACAGGGATCCTTTTGCAAACCCTAAATCTGCTTAGTAGCTCATCCACAACCTGATGCTCCCCGTCCCGTCTACACTAATACGAATTCCCAAAATCCCTAATCAGATCTAATCTACCGTTATCCTCTTTATTCTGTCCTCTACGCTCTCCCATTCAAAATAACAGATTTGGTGTTCGTCCTGCTTGTTTTGCGACCCGATCTGCAATTTTCGACAATTTTCAGGTAATTTGCTCTCCGTCATTGTTATTACCTTTTTCATATCTTCGCTGGTTTAACCGCGTGAATAAATTAAAAGATTTAGGTTTGATTGCGTTGATTGACGGTCTCTGATCTTTATTTTTTGCTGTGGGAACCCTAAGAAGAAAATTTGGATGTAATTTGACTTTAGTCTGTTGTTTCGATTACTTTGTTCGTTTTGATAGCACTTGAAGCCAATTATTTGAGCTTTTTTATCTTTGAATTGGGTGTGGGTGGATGTTTTGGCCTATTTTTAACTTTTGTAGTTGATCCGAGAAACTTTTGTTTTGTTTTCAATTTAGGCTGATGCTTTACGTTTTTCTGACTTGTTCTTGTTTGGACTTAAAATATCTTTTTGTTATCTGAAATTGTTAGGGTTAAGCTCTTATACTTATAGTAGCCTTTTGGTTGTGTTAACCTGGATTTGCAGTCACTAACAGGATCTCTTTTGCTTATGCGGCAGGTTCAGTTTTCGTGTGATTTGCGTATCCAATGGCTTCTTTGGACATGTCGCTTGACGATAGAATAAAGAGCGGCAGGCGTGGAGGTGAGAGAGGCGGGAGAGGAAGAGGTAGGGCCCGAGGTGGTAGAGGGCCAGGAGGGCTGTTCAATGGCCGAGGAGGGTCATTTAGTGGTGGAAGAACAGTGGGTGCACCTCGTAGAGGCCCACTTGGAGTGAATGCTCGGCCATCAGCTTATACCATTGCCAAGGCAAGCTCAAAACTATGGATGTCTTATGCATTTCGTTGAGAATCTGATATGCTTTAGAAATCCAAATAAATGGATCTCTGACCTTAAGATACTTACACATGGGAGGACCTGTGACATTACGGGAGCTCACTTTAGCTCGAGAAAAGCACTGTCATCAGTCAGTGCATTTATGTCATGCTCTTCACGATTTCCCGTCCTTTTGGGTTGTATTTGGCGACTTTGCAATGGATCTCTTTCATATCAGGAGGAGTTCTTTGGTGGGGCCTCATTAAGTTATAATGCTACTTCGTAGCATGTTATGTACAGAAGCTTCATTACTTGAACATGCGAACTTCGCTTGAGCTTTCACCAGTTAAAATCGACTAACAATGAAGGGCTGCATTTTATGTACCCATTCTAATCCGTGATAATTAGCTGCAAGCACTTTACTTTACTGAATACGGGTTGTTTAGAAGGCGAGTTTATGGTGGATCCTATTGCTATATTTGGAATTTCTACAAGGCGAGGTTTTCAGTATATCCTAGTTCATCGCCTTTTTGCAAGGGACTTCCTCTCTGAACTTCAAAACTGGAGCTCCCTCTTGTAGCGTCTCACCAGTATATATGCAGTGGGTTAAATTCTCAACTCCCATCTACTATCCATTCCTGTAGCTGAATTTGCCTCGATGTTGCATTGCTTCACTGTTTCGATGTTTCTTATTTTGGATCCCCCCTGTTATGGTCAGTTATCTCTTATTTTACAGTAATGTGCTGACATTAACTTCTGCCAACCTGGATTGGTTGTATGGAATGCTTGCATCAGTCTGTCCGCAGAACCAAGGGTTTACCATGGCAGCGTGATTTGCTTGAAGAGAGCCTTAGAGCTGCAGGGATACCAGGATTTGAGAATGGCACGAGGTTGTATGTTTCCAACTTGGACATTGGAGTGACGAACGAAGATATAAGGGTACACCTTGAGCCATTTTCCATATTGTCCGCTTGTTTGTATTGGAATTCTCACAAAGTTACTGTTGAAAATGGACTTGAATGTTCAGGAACTTTTCTCTGAGATTGGAGAACTGAAACGATATGCAGTTCACTATGATAAAAATGGTCGGCCAAGTGTAAGTTCTATGGCTTTATATCTATATCTGCACAAATATCTTTGTGTTATCATATAGTAATAGATTTAGATCCCTTGATTAGTCAGATAACTTGTTTGAGCTTTTAATGCATCAGTATTTGCTATGACTAGAATATGCTGTAAACATGGGTCTGTGCTTGTTTCTGGGGACTAGAACTATACTGATGGATGGCTAGAACTTTTAGGAGTTAAGGGATGTATAGATGCATGCATAGGTTTTAAATTAATGAAAATAAGTAAATGTAAAGAGTAGAATGTCATGCATAGTTTTGTGCACAGTCATGTCCTTATTAAGTTTGATATCTTCTGTTTTACTTACTGTATCCTTGCAAAGCTGTACACTTGAATTTTGCATCTACACATGATTGTGTTTTATGCGCGGAAAAAAATCTAATTATGACTGAATGTATTACACGGACTTTGTTTCCACTGGGTTCTAATTGTATGTATACACTACTATTATTTCATTGGAATCCTTATCACTTTTGTTGTTTTTTCTCTTATAGTTATGAATTGTGTCTTGTTGCTGAATTCATGTGGCTAAAGTAGGAAATGGCATTATGGCTTGCTTTAAACCATCATATGTTGATGCTGTTTTACTTTCTAATTCGCTTACAGGGCTCCGCTGAAGTGCTGTTTGCCAGAAGAAGTGATGCATTTCAGGCCCTTAAGCGCTATAATAATGTGCAGCTGGATGGAAAGCCTATGAAGATTGAGATTGTTGGTGCCAATTCAGATGTCCCCGTTTCGGCTCGTGTAAACGTGATCGGAGGAGTAAATGGAAGGAGGACGGTGGTCATGACGTACGTAATTCTATTTCTGACTCTTGCAAACAATAGAAAATCTGGTGTATACACGGGCCAAAATTGGTTGGTACAGCCGCTATGGACAGGCATTGTATTGGTAAAAAACAGGTTGCAACTCGTACCGTTTTAATGCCAAAGTGGTACGTGCCGGGTTGTACCAGCCGATACATATTGATAAGTATGGATCGTACTGCACTACTGCCGAACAAAGTTCATTGTTGCTGGAAATGCAGTTGTTTTAGTTCGTGTATTGACTTTATTAAGACAATTGATTCTTAAGATCAGTGTTTTCTTCAAGTTTGATCATGTCAAGATTAAGTGATCTTTTTATATATAGCTGCAGTGTTGTATTAACTTCTCTGAGACTTCACATTACGCAGGCAAGGAGTGGGTCGAGGTAGAGGCGCTTCTGCTGTTAATCGTGTATTTGGGTAAGCCTTTTGCTATTGATCGTAACAATTTAAGTGCTTTAGCAGGAAAACCCTTCTTAGGATGCTCGTGTAGCATGTAGGGTTGACCAAAATTAGGAAAATCAAATCTTTGGCATTTGGAAAGTGGAAGCTGGTTTATCTATGCTATCACCTAAATGGAGAGTAGACTTTGGTGTCAGGGTCTCCAATTTGGGCTCCTCTATATTAAAAATCAAAATTATTTGCTTGGGATAAATTGCAACATCGATAAGGAAGTTCCCCCACTTTTTAGTCCTCCGTTTTTGCACTTTACACATATCAGGTGTCCCACACTGCTTCATATAATCGGGGTACTAGTATACACTTAGACTATCGAAGTACATTACTGTCCTACATCCATCAATGACATTGTTCTCATTCGCTTAGATTTCCTTATAACGTCCTCAGAAAATGCAGTAAACATCTTTACTTCTTCAAAATATATTAGTCAAGATTGCCAGTTTTATGCATGTAATAGTGCCCAAGTGGCACCTTGATGTTTGTACAATCATTAGACGACCTTCTCTGTAAGCCCTCCTTTTCTTATTACTTGGAATGTTCATTATTTGTAAAAAATGTACATATTGACATATCTACATAATGTCAAACCATAAGATTTTGTACTATTTTTGCCGTGAATTTTAATGTTTCTTCTTCGTCAGAGGTGGTGCACGTGGCTAACGTGTGTTGCTTTATGTTGTAGTCAAGTTAGCCGTGGGGGTATGAGAGGTGGTCGCGGTCGTGGTCGAGGTCGAGGTCGAGGTCGAGGCGGTGGTCGTGGTCGAGGTCGGGGCCAAGGCCGTGGCGGGAAACCTGAGATACTTGACAGGGAGAAACTTGACAAGGATCTGGATAGCTATCATGCTATGCAGACTTAAGAGAGGCTTCTGGCTTGTGGACGTTGGAGGCATAATTTTCCCTGAAGTAGCAATGTTAGTTGTACAAAAAATTTACATGCTTACTGCTGCAGTGGTATTTTGTTCTGGTTTGTCTCGTTTAGATGGAGGAATGTTGGATTGACAATCGTACTGTCAGTGGGGTATTTTGGTAATGTTATGAAAGGCTGGGTATCTTCAGTTGGGTTTCCTTGGTCTGTCTCTGTTCCTATGCTTGCGTTTTATCATATTGAAGATTGCCATGCCTCTGATGCCATAGTTATTTTAAATTGCAACTTTGCCCGGTCTAAAGTCTGTATCTCGAGTAAGAGCAAATGCTCTTTCAGTTCTTGAGATTTCAAAATCCTGAAATTCAAAACCTGAAAATTGGGGCTAGCATGTTGGAACCCATTTGACCCCAATCCTCTCAGTTTCTTGCTCTGTGGCTGCCAAGACTGCAAGTAAGTTGGCATCACTGTCGTGCTGCACAACTCATGCTCATGGACAGAAATGGAGATACGTACACTCACCGGTACTTGCACATTTCTGTTCCGCCATTGTTGCCCGCCGCGCAATTCGTGATACTGAGCGTTGCGCCGTTGCGGCATGTTTGATGAGAATGGAGGTGACGGAATGGTTACACTGCCCCATAGATGGAGGACCATAAGAGTTATTAGCATCGCTGACAAGTAGCTGGCCTTAGAACCGAAACAATTTCCGACCGAAATCGGAACACATACCTTAATACACATGGAAATCAATCGTATGAATCTGAAGAGTTTCATATGTAAGAAGCTCAAACCGAGCTGTACATGCCTGGTATTGCCGAATCTTCGGACAATGATGGAGCCACCTTGAGGGAAAGGTTTATCGTGGTCCTCCAAAGTTTTAAAATCACAAGGGTTATGTGTTATAGCCTTTTTTGGTTTACTAGTATGGAGTACGTGCATTACATGTAGACATGGTTAAAAGTAATTTTGAGGTGATATCGTTAGGTTTTTTTGGAAACAAATAATGTAATTCAATTATGTTCTTATTTCTTTTGTGACTTGTTTTATAAGAAATATATATTTGATACTCACAATTGTGATCAGTTCAATGCTTAGAAATCTTCTTCTGGATTGAAGAGATGTTTGATGCTGCTGCTGAAAAGAACAAATGGAGAAATTAAAAGAATTAATCTACGTCCTTATTTTTGTAATTTAATTTAAAGGTTAATGATAAACACTTAAAAATTTGTAATTTTCATCACTTCATTGTAATTTGGTTTGGTTTTATGAGATTTTTATAATTTTTTTTTTCTATTCACAACAAGACAAAAATAAAGCTTTCTTTATTCATTTGAAAATAAGAATTCCATTTAATAATAAACAAGAAAGAAGAGCTTCGAACTGAACAAATTACCAAAAAGTCTAATAAATTGAACAATGATACGAGTTCTATTTATTATATCTAATGATGATACAACAAAATGAAGATGTTATACAAGATTGATTTTTTTTTATATTTAATGACATCATTTAAAAGCAATTGAACCATGCTTGAGCAAAAATATGGAGCACAAGCACCCAGTAAATAGAATCAAACGTATTTATATTTGATTCCCTAAAAATAGAAGTTTAAACATACTTGAGTAATATAATTATGATGTAAACTCTAGCTCAACTTGATTTAGGAGTTTAAACATACTTGAGTAATAGAACTATGATATAAACTTCAGTTCAACTTGAACTTGTATGAAACTTCCGTGAATTCGACAAAATAAATAAGGAATCTCCCAAAAACACCGATTCATAATTATAATTTTCTCCTCCCTCCCGCCCCTCGAAAAATCAAAAAACAAAAACAAACAAACAAACAAACAAACTTCACAAGATACAAACCATATTCAACTACGACAGGTTATTTGCCATTCGATTACAAGTAATATGTGATCATGTTTGGTTTTTATAATGTGCCACAAAAATATAATTAACCATTAAATCTAATATTTTAACTGAAGTCTTCATTGCAAACTTGAATCCAAAAACTATATAATATGCCAAAATTCTTATTAACATTAAAAGCTTTGCAGTGAACAAATTGCTACAAAGTCTTAGTAATTGAACAATGATACATATTTTATTGTAGCTTCACATGCCTGAAAAATGAAGATGCTATACACAATGTGGTTGTTTTGGTAATCAAATGACATAGATGACATCATTTGAATCATGCTTGAGTAAAAACATCCAGCACAATCATTTAGTAAATTATCTTGACGTAGTTCATTCAATTTCAAGTATATTCTTTTGCAGAATACTGTAGCATTTCAAGAAGTGTATTCCTTAATCCTGAAGTTACTCCTTTCAAGTTTCTTCTCTCTAATTACCTCCATTGGTTTTCTTCTTTTTAGATTTTTCACGTCTAAATTTAATTTTTTTGGGTATATTTCAGTTTATTTGTTTTTTAGTTTTTCAATGCGTTAATTGCTTGTTAACCCAAAAAATGCACGGCATATTTCAACCAAATTTAAACAAGAGTAATAAATGGATTCGTTTGCTTTGTTTTTCTTTCTCATCATACTTTTCAATTCTCAATGTTTAGAACAAATTCATTACCTATGTTCATTTTATTTTAACCAAATTAGAAAGAGAGTAATAAATGGAGGGTAGAAGTGTTATTCGCGTAATTAGTGGATGACATAATCGTCCAGGAACTATTTACAACATCCGTAGTATTATGGGTAGTATTCTTTCTCATAACACTTTTCATTTTCCAATGTTTAGATTCATTTCCTCGTGTTTATTTCATTAGCAAAATTAAAAAGGAAGTTATAAAGGGAGGGTAAGAGTGTTATTGATGTAATTAACGGAGGATATAATCGTTCAAAAATAATTTTCAACATTCATACTTTTATAAGTAGTATAAATTTAGATATGCACGGGACCCTTTTTAATACTTGATTTAAAACTTTTTAAGTCAAGAGTCAAAACTTTTGTATAGGGATGGCAATTTAAATCCGGCGAATATTCGCCCCGTTAGGAGCGGGTTTTTTTGACTTTGATCGGACTACGGGGCGGGTATGGTATTTAAAAAAAAAAAAACCCGTAGCGGGTTAGGACCGGGTATGGTATTTTGCCCAACCGCCCCGAGACCCGCCCCGGTATACTTACCCTAATATATCATTTGATCTTAGCCATCCATCCTGTACTATATATATGTTCTTTTCCTCCCAAACCCTAGATCTGTCCCAACCTTATCTCTGGCTCTCTCACTCTCACGATCTGTCCCAACCTTCTCTCTGGCTCTCTCACTCTCACTGGCTCTCTCACTCTCACTCAGCCACCGACTCAGCCCACTCTCCACCGCACGGCGACGAGCTTGCGACGGCTCCACCGAAGGCTCTGCCGAAGGCTACGCCTGCGCCGCTGCCTTCTTCTCTACCGATGACTACGCTGGCGCCTGACTAGGGATGGCAATGGGGCGGGTCGGATGCGGATTTTATGAAATCCGTACCCGCCCCGGTAATCCTAACACACTGCCCCGCCCCGGTACCGGGTCAAGGGATGGGAATACCATCCCCGATCCGATAGAGTATTAGAAAATCCATTCCCGCCCCGATCCGCCCCGACCTCTATAATTTTGAATTTTATCTCCAAAGTTCGTATAGAATTCTTCTCAATTGCATTATTGCAGTATTATCTTCCCAAATGAGAACTATATGCAGCTGGAACCTAAGAGAAATGATAACTACAATAACTTGGGTTTTCACTTTTTCTCATTTCAGCAAGGCCTTGAAGCAATTCCACCCGTAAATCTTCTAACTAGTGCTGTAAACATAAAATCCAAGAAATAATAAAACTAAAATTTCAAAACTGCAAATCTTCACACTAAGAACACAACCCATTGCTTTGACTCTCTTGTATGGGATCGTAACATCAACATTTGGGGCTTTCGATTCGGCGCATCACAGTCGCAACACTTGGCGAGCAGATCCCTCCACGAGCAGAGCCGCAACTGAAGGTATAACGGTGGACGGTTGAGAGGTGGTCCGCGGAGGAGAAGACAGGCGGTGGGAGAATTGGCCAAGGCTGACGGCACCGCGGAAGTGGCTGTCCGGTGGAGACGGAGAGTACTGGCCGTGCGCCGACCACCGTGCTGTACTGCGGTGGTCCGTGGGCGTGGAGACTGGAGAGGTAGAGAGCCAGCCGAGAGTGGAGAGCCGTGAGAGTGAGAAGGCAGTACAGCCGCACATATTAGGGATTTTAGGGTTTGCAAGAAAAAAACAAGGAACATGTATATATATGGTATCCTATTGACGGCTAAGATCAACTAAAGAATTAGGGTACGGCTAAGATTAACTAAAGAACTATGGTACACCGGGGCGGGTCGGATCACGGGGCGGATTTAAGGGTATACCATACCCGCCCCTAACCCACTGCGGGTTTTTAAAAAAAATACCATACCCGCCCCACGCCCCGGTCAAAGTCAAAATAACCCGCCCCTATCGGGGCGGGGCGGATATCCACGGGTACGGATTTTTTTGCCATCCCTAGGCGCCTCTGCCGTCGAGCTTGCGACGGCTCCACCGAAGGCTCTGCCGAAGGCTACGCCGGTGCCGCTGCATTCTTCTCTGCCGAAGGCTACGCCGGCGCCGCTGCCTTCTTCTCTGCCGAAGGCTCGTGTTTCAGGGGTGAGGGGTACATGCTTTTCGATTCAGCGAGAGCGGGGCGGGGCGGGGCGGGTGCGGGTTTTTTACATTCTCATAGGATCGGTTATGGTATTTCACATAAATAACCCGGTGGCGGGGCGGAGCGGGGCGAAGTTCCATGACGAGCGGGGCGGGTTCGGATTTTAGAAGATTCGCATCCGACCCGCCCCATTGCCATCCCTACTTTTGTAGTTCTATCATAGGGTTGTCTTTTCTTACGCGCTTAGTTTTAGAGGCACAAGAAAAGTACAAACTTGATTTGCTTTTATTGGTGGTCACATAGTATATAACTCGCTTTTGATGGCTATTAAGAACATTACGATTCGCTATAATTTTTGTGCATTCTCAAGTAAGAAAACTTCGATCAAGGTCCTTGCGTGTATTAGGTTTAGAGCCTCTTTGGTATTGATTGTGAGATGATCAAACTTAATTTCATCTGGAGTATAACGGGTTGATAGGTGTTTGGCAAACATACAAAACTGAGTGAATCAACTTTTAGAAATTAATTTAAAAAATTGATGAAATCATGATCTAAATAAACGAGAACTAAAGATTAATCACATTTACGTAATCAAGTACGGCCACATAAGGTACCAGAATATATACTTATAAATTACAAAGACCTTAACACAGTTTATTCAAATGCTAAAATTTTAGTCATTTTACCATGTTGAAACTACTTTTAGTATGTTTTATTCTCTAAAAGCAGTTTAAAGTCGATTTTGGAGGTTGAATTAACACTTAATCTGAAAAATTACTTCCCAGATCAATCCTAAACAAACTCTAAAATCCGATTAGTTTCTCAACACTTATTTTGGCCATCAAGGTCCCATTTTTATCTCATTTGCCAGCCCTTTCGCCACTTTCGTCAAATTTACCGAGTGTCCTTTATGCTTTCCTACTTTGCTGCTCCATTCTCCACGTTGCAAAAGTTTGAAAAATCTTTAACCATGAGAAGGAAGCAACCCAAAAGCTCAAGTTTCCTCTTTGACTTTTGGAGTTCCCGCTTAGGCACAAATATATATTTATGGTGCAAAGAGAATGAGAGGTGCTGCCCTATGGTCAGGCAAGTGTTTGGTGGTTCTGACAGTGGTTGGCAGCTGTGTTATAGAAGGAAGAAGATCGCCAGCGGCAGCACTGATGGATGCAAGGGTGGCAAAGGGAGGGCCTTGGCCCCGGAAGTGATCGTTTTATGGATTAATTGCTCGTAAAATCCATAATTTGGGCCCGTTTACACGAAACACTCCAGGCCTTTTTTGGTTCCCGCCACCGTACGTTTCTATTTTTTTCTCCCCCCAGGTAGCAACTGATGGATTTTCTGGTTATTTCTTTGATCTTGAAGGGTAATATTAAAAAGAGTTAATTACGCGGTTGACCACTGTACTATTAGGCAAATTTCACTTTGACCACTGAACTTTGATTTGTGTCAAAGTGACCACTGGACTCTCAATTGCTCTCAATTAAGTCACTCTGTTAGGTTCCGTCAAATCTAAGTCCGTTAAGTCCCCGCCACCACGGAACAGCCACCAACCGCCCACCGCAACACCAACGCCGACCGACGATTCGGTTGGTTGGTCAACACCACCGCCAGCACCAATATCGACCGAATAACTAACGACCAGAACACCGGTGCCCAAAGCCACCAGATATGTTACCGATGGGCCACCACACTCCCACCGACAGCCACCACACTCCCACCGTAAAAAGCCACCAGATCTGTCGCCGATGGGCCACCACACTCCCGCCAACAGTCACCCCGCCGTGGCGGAGGAGGAATCCCCATCGATCGGCTCGACCTCCTCAATCTCCGATGGCATCTCTCTCACCAAACTCCTTTCGTGCGGTCAAACGTGGTTTGACTTCAGATTTGGGTTGCGATTCAGCAATGTGTTTGAGTTTGACTCAGATTGAAGGGATGTTGAAGAGATCCGCCAACGGGGAACCAGAAGACAATCTTCAGAGGAAATGGAGGTTGCGCCGGAATGAAAAAGAAGAGGAGGAGGAGGAGGAAGAAGAAGAGGAAGAAAAAAAGAATACAGACTGACGGATTTGCCCCTAAATTAAATGATTTAACGGACCTTTTGTTAACTCAACCTAACAGAATGACTTAATTGAACAAATTAAAGAGTCCAGTGGTCACTTTGACACAAATCAAAGTTCAGTGGTCAAAGTGAAATTTGTCTAATAGTACAGTAGTCAATCGCGTAATTAACTCTATTAAAAATTTGCAACAAAGGCTTATGCGGCAAATCCATGGAACAGCCACATCATTAAAGTCCAATGCTTGTGACAGCCAGATTATATTCTTTTAAGTGAATCGGCATTAGAATCCCTTGAAGACTTTCCTTGTGCTTTTGAGTTTGTTAACTCGAAGTGTGAATGGACTTTATCATCATCTTCTTTGTCATCACCTTTTTAAGTAGAGTGGTCAGTGGCAGAGGCAGAGGCAGAGGCAGAGGCAGAGGCAGGGTAATTATTCAAGGTGGGGCCCGCACAAAATGCACAAGAGAAAAATTGATTGTGTTGAACCATGAAATTTTATAATTAACCACGACGATGTCGCATCTTCTGAAAGCGATTAATAATTACATCATTTTGAATCGACATAAGTAATCATACAATCATTCATAAACTCATCTTCAATTGAATTGCGCAATCGGGTCTTCACAATACTCATAGCAGAAAATATCCTTTCCACAGTTGTGGTAGCGACATGCAAAATTAATGCCAAAGTTATAAGCTTGTAAACTTATGGATACAATTTTTTTTTCTTCTTTTCAACCATTTTCTCTGCAAGACCCATGATACCTTTCAGACTTGAAAACTCATTGTTATCACGTACATCCATGACGTAGGTATCAAGCTCATAGTTAAGTGTTAAGAGTTCCATACTTGAAAAATCGGCCAGATAGAAGTTGGTGACCCGAATCAACTTTTTCTTGTCAAAAGCTGAGAAGGAATCACTTGGACTAAGAGTTGCCATGTAAATGAGTAATTCGGTGTTCCCTTCGTTGAAACGATTGTTCAACGAGAAATCCAAATCAAAGCTAAAACCAACTAATCAAATTCTTTATCCTGTCTAGACTCTGACTCTGACTAACCAACTTGTAAGAACTTACAAAGCTTTTGGCTCAAATAATTAAAATCAGGCCAAAAATATATAAAATAAAGCTTACAATAAAAACATAAAATAATGCCTACAAAAATAGGGTGTCTACATATTTAATCAGTTTATTAACTTGGGATTTACTTAGTTTTGAATGTTTGTCAAATACCTAGCAACCTAATTTAACCAATATTAAATCAAGTTTCATCATCTCAGAATCAATTTCAAACAGACTCTAATTGTCTGAAATAAATAACAAGTAGTTTTACTTATGCTAATTAAGTGAAAGCTGGTTTACACCCACATAATGAAAATGATACATAAATTTAAGATTTGCTAAAAAAAGGCAATAATATTTCACGTTCTAGAACCACTTTTCTATATGCAAAGCGCATATTTTTTTACTAGTGTATTGAAAACATGATGATATGACATGTGAGCCTCTTTATCGGGATTAAGAAACAGAAAAACTACATTTTTTTTTCCCCATCGTTTGACACTTCATTGATATGGTCTTGTAGATGTTACAAGGGTATTTGCTACACCACTTCTTCTATTTGCAATACCCTTCTATACATGCATGACTATGAATAATCACGCTTGTGTGGGATAAAATCAGTCCATTGGATATGTTATCCACCCCTTAACTGCGTAGTCGAAGTGAAAAAAGATTTATTTTATCTTATACAGAGCTTTTATCCATCCAACGCCTAAAAGTAAGATCCCTCCCAAGTCACCCCCTCCAAACCCGGAGCTCTGCCGGCGTGCTCCGACGCCCGAACTCCTCGTCACGTTGGTATTTAGGTAACCTCCCCTGGACGCTACCTCGCTCATGGTGCATGGCTAGTTGCTTTAATCCTGGAATAGCACCAAGGTGGTTAAATGAAAATAGTCATCAAAGTACTTCTGTTCTGCAGACTGCAAGGGTCGAGATCCTTCTTTCCTTAGGCGTGTGTCAACATCCGGTGTCACTAAAAGGTTTACATACTCGGCGTAGTTGCTTCTGCAAGGGTTTATATCCTTCTTTCCTTAGGCGTGTCAACATCGGTGTCACTAAAAGGTTTACATACTCGGTGTAGTTGCTTCTATATCCTGTAGCCATGTATGAGACGTGAGGAACATTTATGTGTCGTTGAGGACTTGATGGGGCTTCTAGTTGCCCGGGGTACTCTACTAACTCGAAAGATCTCCTTTTATTGCGGCCCCCATGATTGTACCTTTTACAAGACGGAGTAGTATACTCCACCCTATTAGCGACTAACTCCACTATACAGGAAAATCCGTCCCTCGAGAACCTATCGATTGTGTCTACACTCACCCAAAAAATACAAGATTTTTATGTTCTTTCTTTGTATGTTTTAAGGGAACCAAAGGAAATTTAAGGATCACTTAGGTGCAGTTGTATCTCTCCTCACTAGCAGTTCCCCCAACTCATTCCTTTCGAACAGCTTCTCAACCACTTCATTCCAATTAGTTTGTCCTCCAGCAGGCTTCCGTTTATTTTTCAAGGAATCTTCACTCTCATTTTGAATAGGCTCTGCATCGTTGTTCACCGAGGAGGATTCCTCTCTCTTTTCCCCTGCGGAGGGTTCCTCTTTCCTATCCACCGTGGGTTCCTCTTCGACACTGGTCACAGCATGAGGAATGTTTAAACTAACGGCTCTTTCTAATGCGTCCTTGTGTTCTTTTTCCAGCGTCTGCAACCTCTCAAGTTTCTGTACTTTTGGGGCAGTTGTCGTCGTCGTTTCAGAACTGCTCTCCCTTAATCTCTGCAAGAAGATACGTGATCAAGCACAATCATGACTTTTCAAAAGATCTGAAGGGAAAGTGATACAGATACAAGGTCCCATACACGTTGCTGTTCTACTTCTATTTTCTTTACTGGCATTGGAGACAATGCACCTGGAGAAATGTTATAAATTTCATTGCTACTATAAGATTCCTGATAGGCATATTAGGCTAGTTCTCGAGCTGTCCACTAGACTTGTACTTTGGAGCATATGAATTTATGAAATGAACACGTTATGAAATTCATTGCTACTATAAATTCCTCATCGACACCATACTATACTAGTTCTGTAGCTTTCCAGTAGATTTGTTCTTTGGAGCTTATGAATTTAGGAAATGAAACATATCTCACTTCAGGTAGGAATAAGGATACTTTAAAATTAATAGAAGGTAAAAAGACGGCTTCCCACTTACTTCTAAAGCTTTTTCTGCTTCTCTTTCTATCCAAATAATTGCATGATCAGATGTAGCATTGCATGACAAGACGATGTGTTCAAATCTTCCATCAACTGGGATTGCAGTTCTAACCTCTGGAGGATACCTCCCGCATCTGTATCGGGAAAAAAAAAGCTATTGTTCATTCAATAATAAATACAATTACCTTGGAAGCAAAGCTAAGATTCTCAATATTCAGCCGCACTGCACGGTTTTAACTGGATTCATGGTTTCCAATCAGTGGGGATACTTAGACAATAAGATAATACATGCCATAGCTTTCTTAACGACAATGTTTGGGTTGCATGGTACTCGTGTTCAATGCATTTGTGGCCGCGGGATTTGGTAGCTGACTCCAAGCATGATTAAATTGTTAAAAAGGATGTTCCATTTTCCCAACCCCAAACTAGGAAAATCACAAACAAAGGTCCCGTTATCTAAAAGATAACAAAAGGAAAAAGCAAATTGAAGCAAAATCGAATCATGTAGAAATAGATTACACATCATAGCAATCAACAAATCACCCTCACATAAACAAGAGATAATCACATAGGGTTTAAGACCTCGCATAAGTAGGAGTTCATAATAACTAGGAGTTTACGAACCAACGCAGAGGCAAGATTCTGCTGTTCTGAAAAGAACTCAGAAGACTTCAGATATCATTACTGTTTATTACCCAAAACCCAACGCTAAATTGATCTAGCCATTCTACAACTACCAGAAGCGGAGGTAGCAGGGAGAGCACAGGGGGGCACGTGCCCACCTGCTGCCACGAAACAGCTTCCTCTTTTACATGGTGCCCCTGCCGCCAAAGTAGGTGGAGAGGAAGTCTAGGTGACTGCACCTCCATCGACAATTCCATTGCCAGAATCTGTTACCTCAAGTGGAAGTAAAACAGAGATTTGATCTCTCTTTCTCTCTCACCATCTCATCCCATTTCGGGCATTTTCCATGTGGGTCCATCGAGAGGTGGAAATTCATGGGTGACTCTTAATTCAGGTGACTTGCTATAGGTGTTGGTTTTTGATATAAACCTGGATCAGTCAATATAAAATTGTGCCTTGATTTCTATGTTTTTCGTACATGCCCACTATGCATTCGACCAAAGGTTTGAGAGGTTTTTCCTTTCAATCAAGCACGGTGAGGCGTACTTTTAGTCCAGGCTGTTTTCCTTTCACTCTAGCGTGGATTGGTGAGCCTTCGGTTGGGTATAGATAAGTAAAGTGTAATTTGACCCAAACTTTGTGTGTTGTATGTGTATTTAAGCAGACGAGACAGGCAGGAAGACCATCAAGACGGGCTAGGAGCCACGGGTGTATGAAGTGGCTACCCAAAAATAGCAGGCAAATACCGCCTGTGCCCCTTCGGACCACGTTCATTCAGGTTTTCAGTTTGTTAGGACTAATTCATTGATGACGGTATTTTAGGCTTTTGGCTATTCGGTGCCCACTTTGAACTAAGTTTTTGGCTCCGCCACTGACAACAATCTATATTTCGTTTTGATTCTTAGTTCCACTTTGACCTACTCTGTTACTCCCAAGACCAAGAATTAAGATAGTGCTCTTGCCTATCAGGTGTAGCACTTTTTACATAGGCCTAAGTTTATCCTAGTCCCCTGATAATGAAAAGGGGCATCACACTAAAACACTAATATGATCAAGCAAGGACAGGAAATATGGCATTTTATAACCCCCCGGTAACGTGTTAAAAGTAAATTTTCGTATGCTCAATGAAAATGATAAACAGAATCTGGCAAACAGGTTAAAAACTTAGTACTAGTAGTAACACATAAGAATAATCCAATTATTGAAAAATAGTTCAGATGATGTTTCTTGATCCAAAATCCACATGGTGACTAATGACGTGGCAATGGAACATCCCTCTGCCCCTCCCCAACCCACCCCCCAAAAGAAGAGGGAAGGAGTTATGCAACATATCAACTATTTGTTCCAAATCGATTGCTAATCGTAAGGGTGGGAGTGAAACTACTTTTGCGCAAAAAGAAAAAGGAAAACCATTCGTCCCAACAATACGATTTATGCTGACGAATAGCTTATTAACTTGACGTGACAAAATCACAGCATCTTAAGTGCTTGTGTCTTTTCCATGATAGATTTGTTTTATTAGTCAAATACCAGCGCATGTCTCTTTTCCTTTACTAGAACTAGTCACCATGGCACACGCGACGTGCATGCAAAAATAAAGTTAATGATATGAATTTTGTTGAAAATAATCCAGCACCACGTATAAGTATCTATTGTCAGATTCAATAAAATAAATTTTAAAATGTGAAAACCAAACATGTCCTTATAGGTAGTTATTTACTATATAAATTTTTATTTGTGTCACTTTTTTAAAAATTTTCTTGAGATGCCACATGTCACTATTCTAGATAGTTAGTTATGTAACACCAAATGAGGTGTTACACCAGAAGGCCCATTCTCTTTATATATAGTATAGTGAGGTTCATTGAGACCACTTAACCATCATCAACTAAGAAGCAGTACTACCATTACTTTCGTAGATTGTGTCATTTTACTTCCAATACCCTAGTAGGAACTGATGTATTACCTCTACTCTCGTCTATGAAGATAGGTACACTCTTAATTCTTGCCTTATTATCACGTATGTGAGAAGTGGAAGTTGTAGATGCTAGAAGTCTAGTAGTAGGAACTGATGTATTACCTCTCCATCTCGTTTATGAAAATAGGTACATGCTTAATTCTAGCCTTAGCATCAAGTATGTGAGAAGTGGGAGTTGTAGATCTTCTAGTCTGGGAGTCTAGGTAATTTCAACTACTTACGTTTTTTGAAGTATAAAAAAATCGCAGAAGCAATATGGCCTCTTATTATTAGAATTTAGATGCTGTTATATGCAGTGACATGTGCAACAAGGTTGAAAAACCTTGCACTAACTTTACCTGCAGAACTTTCTTTCTACGATGTGATACATTCGCCCTGGTGCATATAATCTTCTCGGATCCCTGAGCTTTCTACCTTCTGGTATGAAGGTATCCCTCAAGCAAATTAAAAATAGTAAGCACGGCAAGCTGTTCAAAGCATAAAGGCCTGGTTTCAGAGATAATAATAGCATATGTACTCCTCTACAAAGCAGAGAGAGAGAGAGAGATGGTTGATGAAAGGACTCCCACAGCGTCTAAAAGATCAAGGAGAAGAGACAACTAACCAGAAGAGTGATTTAAATATATCTTCCAGTGGGGTGGGTGTTCTGGGTAAGAAATCATCCTGGACAAATTTAACGTTACACGGCATTGTCAATTCTACATCATAATGATTCCCCAATTTTCAGATCTAGAAGGCAATAAAATCAATTACAAGAATAGCATGAATTCAAAGATGTAGGCAGGAAATTAAAATACATTAAAAAGCAGCTCGCATATAGTGGATCAGATGACTAAAATCATGTATTGACCACAAATCATGGAAGCTAAGGTATAAAATTCAGAAATTTTGCTTAGACATTCATCTAATTGCTCCATGAAAAGTGATAATCATCTTGGGGAAGAAAACAGTTTTTTCAATAATCTCACGCATCAGCATCAAAATGACAATCAAGACCGCACAAAAGATCTCTGCAACTGAAACATGTTCTCTCTCTCTCTCTCTCTCTCTGTGTGTGTGTATATAGATGTGTGTATATGTGCACGCATGTGTTTTACCTAGCAGTAATAATTTACAGTTCTTCTTCATAGGACAGTCACTCTTTCGCATTTTGTGGGCGATGCCCCACAATTAAGAATTTGTTACTCAGTTGGCGGAGAATTTTAGATGGAGAAGGACTGATAGTTTTGGATGAAGGAAGGGTGCTGTCAAGAGTGCTTGTCCAATTTCCCATTTTAAATACATTTTCTTGGGAATAGACAAATGTCTGAGTATCGAGTCTTTAGTCACAATTTTGGACAGTTTTAGTTTGATGTAGTTAGATCTTGTGTGTACGAGTAGAGATCAACCTCTAGGACAATTAGAGTGATAGACCTCCACAGCAGAGCACGTTAAGAACAGAAAAAGATCCTACTAATAAACGTGTTAACACATTAAATAACATGGGCGCCCAATTAAAATGGTAGACACGATCACATATGTCTTTATTGTAAATCTTAAGCCTGAGACCGAGTGCCTGTATCTAAACCATGGCTGAGTTAGTGTCCAGATGTCAATCCTTCTTAGCAATTAAATCTTAGCGTTGGCAACCAGGATAACTACTTCGGACTTAGTTTCTTCTAATTACTTTACGTGACTTAAATTTCTTCTAATAACTTTACGTGTCAAGTATGGTGAAACCAGGAATGCATATGCACCTACCAAACCTAGAAATAAGTTCTCTAATAAGCTATGAGATAATATTAAACATTTGTTCTGTACAAAATCGTATTACTAATTGAGTGGAAGGAATAGACTGCACGTTTTTCTGCTTAGGTGTAGCAAGAATGGGAGAAGATTTTTTTGATAATCTTAGAAAGCAGACAACAGCTGAAACAATACAAAGAAAACTGAATGATTGTTCTTCAAAGGACCAGAAATGTAAGAAGTGCTCTTTGAGTAACTCCCCTAAGAGAAGAACTGAATTCCTGCAACTAAACATGCTGTTCAGCTCCTTTAAGACTTATTCTTAAATTTGTTTTAATGTCCCTGACCAATTAGAAAGAAAATAAGTCGAAACATAGTTCAGTACAAGGAACCTAAGGACCAATTTGGGTTTTGCTCACATCTCCAATAAATTCCAGGACATATTCTATGAAACTATGACCACCAGTCAGAGAGGTTTGAGTACCAAACACAATATGATTATTCTAAAAACAAAAGGGTAAGATGAATATCTAAAAGTAGGGTGATCTGTTTAAGTATGAGTACCAAATTCAAGATGATTTTAATTCAGATAGAGGGATTTCGTTTCAGGTAAGACTTTGGGCACAAGCCTAGAAAACATTGACTGATACAGACATACATTACTGAACGGTAAGGCCAGCCCAAATAAAAGTTAATGCAACTTGGATAAGACGACTAGAGTTGTGAGCACATGATGGTTTGCGCTTTGCACCATTTTGTTATGACCGAGTTCTTCATGATCACCTCAAGAGCATCACATGAAATGCATTAGATAACATGCTAATCATCAATGAGACACACATTTCTTTTTTCTAATATGGTTCAAAATTTAATAACAACAATAAGCCTATATCAAAACAAGTTGGAACACTGCTGCAACTCTGAGCATAATGTTTCATGCAACACTGCTGTGCCTCCAATCTATTCTTTACATGACAGTTGAGACATCAAGCAATAATACAAGGTCAACTAGTGTAGGGTAGCTTATTTAAGAAGGGCAAACCTATATGCCTTTGCATCCAAATGTAGACGTACCTAGGCCTTCAATACCTTCATTTGCAACATAATGCAGAGTACTCTCACACAATATGTGACGGCCTAGAATATCCAGATAAATGGACTAATCTTTTCACGCCTCTTTGAGATTGTTAATATAGATTTTCTCGAGGGGTGCGCCAACAGTAAGACTAACGAAACTGAGGATTCTATAACCCCATTCCTAAATCTGAGTGCCGCATTCTGCATAAAATGCGTCCAAGGAAACTACACAAAAATCTTAATAGGGTGAGCTATCCATCCAGCAACAACAAGCCTAGACAAACTAGGAGTCTAGGATCCATAAACTTATTACAAATACAACATTATTAACTACTCCTCCTCCTTAATAACATGACAAAATCTACATTGCCAGCACTAATAACATGACATTCTTGCAATTCAACAAACAAATTATACCTGCAGGATGACCGAGTGTATAACATCCGCATACTTGACCGCCAAATTGAGCGACATGCACCGCGCCGGGGCGAGCGCGTAGCACCGTACCTTGCTCCTCGGCACCCCGCCCAGCAGGCCCCCGTGGTTCACCATAATCACCGTCAGCAGCGCGGCCACGCCCGACCCCAACGAGTGACCCACAAACACCATCTTATAATCCGAGCCGTTTTCCACCCACAGCCGCTTTAAAGTATCTGATTCCTGGTTCAGTAACCAAATCGCGGATTTCAACAGCCCGTGATGAACGTACCCGCCGTCAAACATCTGCATTCCAAGCGCGTTGTCGAGGAGGAGCTTGTAATCGCTCTCTTTGACTAGGTTCAGGCCGCGTATGGCGAGTACGATCTCGCGGTGTTCGTGGTCGACGTAGATTAGGTAGGGCGGCGCGTGGCCGGAGGTCTGCTCGTAGGTGACGCGCTTGACGACCCAGTCGGGGTTGAGGCGGTAGCCACCGTGAGCTGGGGGGCACTGTGGGTTGCGGAGGTCTTCCTCGTAGACGGCGAGGATGAGGCGGCAGACGCGGGGGACGGGGGCGAACTCGTCGGCGGTGGCGGAAGCCCAAGTGGCGCTGTCGTCGGAGCCCACGTACGTGCACCGCTTCCAGCCCCATCGGAGGAAGCCCAGTGTCAAGACGCACTCCACGCCGCAGCACACCGACATTTCGATCTAATCGTCGCTGTTTGAATAGAAATGACGTAATCGTCGCTATTTAATATCAAAGGACAAAGATGGTGGGTGGTTGGGGCTGAGCTGGGGTTTAAACATTCGATGGGGGAGCTGGTGGTGCGAGGCACGTGTGGGTGAGGCTGGACGGTGCTGGTGATGCCTTGCTGGTGGTGGGGTGTGTGTGACACAGAATGTGTGTGCTTTGAGCAAAAGTGGAGGGAAATGGTCGAAGGTTCCACGTTGATGTGTGCAGATGTCAATATTCCGAGCTCCACTTTTAGCTTTATTTATTTACAGCGTTAAAAGTTTTGATGAATGTTTTTGTATGGTCTTTTTGGCAGCAACAGACAAGTTCAAATGACTAAAATTACCTTCTTTAATGGCGTGTTTACTCAACCTTTGCATTTTGGCGTGAAATTGTAAACTTGTAACTGCAGTTGTGACATAGCGCTTAGGAGGAAGACGGTGAATAATGCAGATTATGGATCTTTATAATGTGTTTTTGTGTATCATGTGTAATGATGAATCGGATAAATTGGGTAGCATGACGAAGAAGAGCCTAATCTTTGAAAAATTTATTGACCCATTATGTCTTCATCAGTAACAGTTTGACATTTGTCAATTTGTGAATTCTTAGTATGTCTCGGTAGGTAAGCAACATTACTCTGTTCACTGCACTAAAAACAAAATTTCTTGTTTTCTTATTAAGTTCTTGAACCTATATGTCCAAAAAGTCTCTATGAAAAGTGAGAAAGATGGGAAAGTACATTTACATAAGAAATTGAGAATTCAGCCACGACCTCTGAACAGTTCTATAAAATCGCTATCAATAAAATAGCAAAAATATTTTACCTGTGCCCATTTGACCATACCTATTTGGGAGGTCCACTGAGCAATTACATTTTCATTATTCGAGTTTAATATTTTTTTTCTTTTGTCTGTCAAGTTCCCTTCTCGTGCAATTTTTAAGGCTCCGCCACTGCGTTAACTTATCAAAATAATATTTTGATGCACCAACATATGGCACGATCCTGGGGAGTACCCCTATTAGTTTTGTTGGTTTAGTGTGAGCAAATTCCACACTTCACTTTTTGCCGGGTT
The DNA here is from genome assembly GCA_033065855.1 of Escallonia rubra. Classification (NCBI taxonomy): domain Eukaryota; kingdom Viridiplantae; phylum Streptophyta; class Magnoliopsida; order Escalloniales; family Escalloniaceae; genus Escallonia; species Escallonia rubra. The sequence goes on along the minus strand of JAVXUO010000622.1, from coordinate 646,645 downwards.
ATAAAGATGCAACAAACATGTAATGGGATAATTACACACACACACACACACAAAACGAGAAGCACCGCCCCCTTCCTCGGCCACAGCCCCTTTCCATAGCCACACGCATCAAAGAGATACCTAAACGCACCACCACACCCACCCACCATCGCCACACACAAACGAACAAACACTCATCACCCACCATATTCCCCGCCACACAAACACGCACATAAATTGTCGATCTTCCCCCCAACCCAATTGAACCTATCACCACGCCCACGGTAAGAGATTTGATGTTTATTAGGGTGGGTGAATATCTCGTATCAGCTATGCACTAGGGGAGGTCCTGAGCTGTGTATGATATAATGTTCAAATTGGATCTTGTCCCACATCGGTAGTGGGAGAGAAAGAATTTGGCTTATAAGACCTTCTCGATGAAGTTTTAAGCAACTATTGGCTAGCCATTTTTTAGGGAGGTGACGCCCCAGTAGTGGGGTTGTGAATCAAGTCGTTACAAATAGTATCACAGCATGGCCCTGAGGGTACTAGAAGTGTGTATGGACCATAAAGTTACAAATGGTAATAGAGCAGACCCTGGAGGTACTAGCGATGTGTCAGAGTATGGCCCTGGGGGCACACAGATCGTTACAAATGATATCAGACCGGACCTAGTGCGGCCCTAAGGCACACGGATCATTACAAATGGTATCAGACCGGACCCTGGAGGTACCAACGATGTGCCAGAGTGTGGCCCTATGGGCACTAAAAGTGTGCCAGTAAGGGTGATCCCACATTGGCTTTGTACTAAGGGAGGTTCTGAGTTATATGTGATATAAGGTTAAAGTTTACTCTTGCCCCACCTCAGAAGTGGGAGAGAAAGATCTTGATCTTATAAGACCTTCTCAATGAACCCTTAAACACCTACCGGCAAGTCCTATGGTGGGGCTGTGAACTGGGTCGTTCCAAATAGTATCAGAGCGGACCATGGGGGTACTAGCAATGTGCCCGAACATGGCCCTTGGGTATTGAAAGTGTCCCTGTTAGGACGTGGGGTCCCAAAGAGGGTACATTTTGAGATCTTACACTTGCTCCTATATTAACGGAGACAACACACCTATCACCTACAATGTCCCCCGACCGACCACACATACACACATGTTAATCCCCTTCCCCCCATCCCACCACCACTACACCTACGTCGTCCCCCCTCCCCCAACCCACACGCATGATGTCCCCCTACCACCCTACACACCCACGTTGTCCCCCCACCCACACCACCTTATCCACCCACCATGTTCCCCTTCCCCCTACCACCCTACACCCCCCTCCATCACCTACCATGTTCCCCGACCACCAGCCCCTTCTCTAGTGACCTCTCCCTTCCGCTGCCCCATACACACACGTCACACACTAATTTGGGTAAACTTATGTAAACCATAATTTTTTTTTAATAAATTGGATGAAAGGTATTTGCAAGATGTGGCATAGGTTTATGTATAAAATGCTACTCCTTTCATCCCACATAATTTGATCAACTTTTCTTTTGGGCTAATTACACTTATGTCCTTGAGGTTAGTGTATAATTACAGGTAAGGACAATAGTTTGGACAAATAACACTTATGTCCGTTGACCCAACGGAATACAAAAATACATAACGGATTTGACGAAAAGACTTCATTGCCCCTCAATAAAATTGAAACTCCAAATTTGTCCAGGGTCTTCTTCTTCAACCTTACACACACATACCAATTGGCAGCTTCGACGTAGCCGCTGCCTCAACCATTTACGACACCCCCTTCCACCACGACCTTTTTTCTTCAATCCCAAAGGCCTGCAGCCTGCTAATCCAAAGATGGCCTCCACCCAAGACTCGAACGACACCACGCTCCTGGTACTGATCCACTGCCTCCCACGCTTCAACGTCTCCTTCACCCACTAGCTCAGGCCCAGGTTCATCTCGCTCGACCCCGTTTGCCACCCTGGCACCCTCCGCACGGTGGGTAAGACCCTAGTCAACTCCGGGACCTTTGACAGGTTCCCGACGGTGGAGTGCGAGATGCGGTCCTTAATCACATCGATCTCGTCGTCTCGGGATCGAGTCACTAGCGTCGAGGGTGGGTGCAATCAAAGGCGGAGGGGAAGATGAGAGTCAATGGAGGTGGGTAGCCACAGGGTGAGGCTGAGGGAAGAGGCGGTGACGGTGGCGTGGGTTAGGGGAAGAGGGCGGTGACAGCGGCGTGAGTTAGGGGGATGAAGAGAATGAAAATTAGGGTAAAGGTGTTGGGGAAATATGAACATATCAAAATTTCCTAATTTTGAAAACCTGATTTGCAGATTAAGAAATTTTTGAAACCCTAACATATTGAGACAAATTGATGAAAAAGACTGAATAGAGATAGGGAACTCACCAATTTTAGGGTTTTAAAACCCTAATCTTCAAATCAAGGTTCAAAATTTTAATTTAAAAATTTTAAAAATTATTCGGTATATACAGTACAAGGGTAGTTTTGTCATTTTAAAAATACATATTGATGACATCATTAAAAAAATACACTTTTTTGACGGGTCCCTGACGGATGGACACGACTGATACATTTTAAAAGTTTTTGGTCACGGTATGTTATATTTTAAAACTCATTATCCTCGACTGTAATTATACCCTAACCTCAGGGATACTTGTGTAATTAGCCCTTTTCTTTTTGAGTTGTCCCACAAGAATTGCTCATTTTCAAAGTAAGAAAGATTTTGTAGGTACTTTTACATATTTACCCTTTTTACATTTTTTATTTATTCTATTCTCTCTTCATATTTAAATCCTATTAACTCATATTTGCTCTCATGAGTCATGTCCCACTTTTTTATTCATTTCTCTCTCCACATTTAACACTCCACAAACTCATTTTTTATTGGCCCACTTTCTTCTCCTCCTCTCTTTAAAGGGTAGAATGTAAAACACACAATATATCACTTAAATTCTTAATCTGCTTACAAAAAAAAGTTGATCAAATTATGTGGGCGGAAAGATTATTTTAGCATCATCTTGATCTGCCATATGTTGTTTAGTGAAAGGATATCATTGATGAATATAGTTACACTAAATCATGAAGATGTGCTTGAAGAATAAAACAACGTGCACACTTGCCCAGAGTTTTCAGTGCTCACTCAAGTTTAGCCTTTCTGGTTAGGGCTGTATACGAACCGAGTTCGAGCCGAACATGGGTGTGTTCGAACTCGGTTCGTTTAACTTTTGGTATGTTTGAACTCGACTCGAGTTCGTTTAGAGTCAAAATATCAATGTTCGAACTCGGCTCGAGTTCGCGACTACGAAACTCGGGCTCGACTCGTTCAACTCGTTTAATAATACGAGCCGAACACAAGTTTGCAAACTCGGCTCGAATTCGTGTTCTACCGAACAACCAAATCCCTAAATTTGCTAAAAAATCTCAAATCCTTCAAGCTATAATGAATCAAAATCAAAATACAGAAGATACAAAGGGAGGGATGCCGAATAAAAAACAATGAAAAAAGGTCTTGATCGCTTGGCGACATCACCGCTTTTTCCCCTTCTATTCCTGTCGAAGCAAAATCTGGCGATTCCTGTCGAAGTAGAATCCGGCAGAGATGCGCCATGGGCGATCTGTGAAGGATGTGTGTGCTTCAGACGAGGGAGGTGACAAGAGAGAGTGCGGTTGTTTCCGATCTGTGAGGGAGGTGTGTGTTTGAGTCTTTGAGATGAGGGAGGGGCTGTGTGTTTGAGACGTGGGAGTGCCGAGTGCGGCGGCTGTGTGTTTGAGACGTGGGGCTGTTTGTGATTTGGAGTTGTTAGGTTTAGATTTTAGATTATATAGTAAGGGCTTTTGGGTTGTTGGGCTGGGCTATGTAGAAATTAAACATATGCTTTGATATATAATCAATCACATGGGCTTTATGTTAATAAGTGGGCTTAGAGTTATGGGCTAATTGACTTTAAGACCACTAGATTTAAATTTTAATTTATACAGTTTAGGTAAATATTAATTATTTAAACATATTTAATTAATTAATTATTTAGACGAGCTGTTCGCGAACACGTTTGTGAACATTTTGGAGTGTTCATGCTCGGCTCGTTTATTAAACGAGCTCTAAAAACTTGTTCATGTTCTGTTCGTATATTAGACGAACGAACATGAACGAGTTTTATAGAGAACGAACGACGAGCCGTTCGTGAACGGCTCGGTTCGTTTACAGCCCTATTTCTGGTACGTGCTAGATCCTAAATCAAAAGGAAACTTGTTTTCTCGGAGGAAAAGTGCAGTGTATAGACCGTTAATCAACTTCATTTAAGTTCTATGTTTTGTTATTAAAAGTCTCAAAAGTGCAGGAAATGGAGAAGAAGCTGAGATTTACATGTAAAAGGGTCAATCTAAGCACGACAGATCAAATGTGCGCTTGCACATAACTTACTTGCTTAGGTTGACCCTTTTAAATTTGATCTTCTTGTCAAAATTTCTTCAACCTTGAAAATGAAGTCTTATGTTACATAAGACTTCATGTTCAAGGTGGAAGAAAATTTCAGTAGATGTGAACGAGCAAACAAGTCCTAGCCAGAAGAAATTAAGACATCGAGAGAAGGAGAGAGTTTTGTAGAGGTGGTATGTACTGTACATAATTGTATCGCATGTACAAGCTTACATATGATACCACTTAATTCTTGAAAATTTTCTAGCAAAAAGTTCAGTATGTATATTCTATTCGCTTAAACCTTAAAGTTGTTGAGAATGTATCAGAATTAGCCGCCCGGATCATGTAAGGAGATTACGTGATCGACACTACTTTTGTACCTCCGTTAACAATAAAAAGAGCTTATGTTGAAGTTTTTTTTCCTTAAATTACAGTAACCAAAATCGTAACTTTACTTCGAAATAGCTAACGAGTTACAACCTCTGCGACCTCATTGGCCTTCGCAATCACACCGTTGTTGTTTTTTGTCATTTTTTTTTTTATCTTTTTATCTTTTTCCAAGCATCTCGATCGATTAAATTACGAAAGAACTACTGATTGTGCATCATCTTTTGTGGCCTTAAGTTATTAGTCCTGCCAAGAGAAACCTAAGGTAAGTTGGCCAACTGTCGTAGACAGAAAGTACCAACTATGGTAATATTAAGTTACATAGACGATCTTCTCCAACCATTAGTTTGAATATAATCACCTAACAGGTACAAACTTATAGAAATAGGCATGACTAAACCTGCAACATTCAACTGCTTATATAGATGCTATAAATCCCTCCCAATGAAATTCAAATGCTTCAAAAATCCACCAGAAAATTAGGAGTGAACATGGGGAAGTTGGCTCTAGCTTTACCACTCATTCTCATGGTCACAGCCATGGGAACTGATCGACACTACTTTTGTACCTCCGTTAACAATAAAAAGAGCTTATGTTGAAGTTTTTTTTCCTTAAATTACAGTAACCAAAATCGTAACTTTACTTCGAAATAGCTAACGAGTTACAACCTCTGCGACCTCATTGGCCTTCGCAATCACACCGTTGTTGTTTTTTGTCATTTTTTTTTTTTTTTTTTTTATCTTTTTCCAAGCATCTCGATCGATTAAATTACGAAAGAACTACTGATTGTGCATCATCTTTTGTGGCCTTAAGTTATTAGTCCTGCCAAGAGAAACCTAAGGTAAGTTGGCCAACTGTCGTAGACAGAAAGTACCAACTATGGTAATATTAAGTTACATAGACGATCTTCTCCAACCATTAGTTTGAATATAATCACCTAACAGGTACAAACTTATAGAAATAGGCATGACTAAACCTGCAACATTCAACTGCTTATATAGATGCTATAAATCCCTCCCAATGAAATTCAAATGCTTCAAAAATCCACCAGAAAATTAGGAGTGAACATGGGGAAGTTGGCTCTAGCTTTACCACTCATTCTCATGGTCACAGCCATGGGAACTGTACTTTCAGCGGCATCTTTAGTCACGTACATTTTTGGCGACTCCTTAACGGAAGTTGGGAACAACAACTACTTGCAATACTCCCTCGCCAAATCAAACTTTCCGTACTACGGTATTGATTATAATGGGGGGCAGGCCACAGGAAGATTCACAAACGGGCGTACCATTGGCGATGTCATATGTATGTCTAATTGTTGGTTTACGTACATAAAATTCTCATTTAATTTCATTCGAATTATTATTATTTTTTCCCCCCTAAACTACTGCTAGAGTTCCACTCAAATTTCGAACTTTTTTTTGTGGTCATAGCTGAAAAGCTCGGGATTCCATCACCGCCGCCTTATCTTTCCTTGTCACAAAACGATGCTGCCATGCTTAAAGGGGTTAATTATGCATCTGGTGGAGCTGGAATTCTCAATGAGACTGGACTTTATTTTGTACATCACCACTTTCATCTCTCTTTTCCTGCATCCAATTGGACTATATTGTAGCTTATCTCACAGTAAAGTTTCATTTGCCTTTTTTGTTTTTTTTTTTCCGCTATTTTGAACATTATAGATCCAGAGGTTGTCCTTCGACGATCAAATTGGGTACTTTTCAAAAACAAAAGAAGTAATTAAGGCTAAGATTGGAGAAGATGCCGCAAACAAGCTTTGCAAAGAAGCCACGTTCTTCATTGGAATTGGTAAGGATATATGTACTTGCAAGTCTACCTCTCTCAGAAGGCAGTCATTGATGGCACTATGTCACGGATTAATTTTTGCCTTTTGTGTTTGCCTGTTTTGTTAGGCAGCAATGACTATGTCAACAATTTCCTCCAACCCTTTTTAGCAGATGGTCAGCAGTACACTCATGATGAATTTGTGGAACTTCTAATCTCAAAATTGGGTGAACAGCTTACGGTAAGAAGCACTCGATCCATCCTTTATCCTTCGGATGCATGGTTCCACCCATCTTTCATGTGCAATGTACAAGTGATATGTTTCTGGGAATATTCCATTTCGAAGCTTTACTAGGCATCACTAACCATGGAATGGAAAGAACAAACTTTGAAACTCGACGCAATTTCATGGTTTGGTGCACTTGATTTTCATTTCTGCTTTGTTTGGGACCATTTTTAACTCTTAGTTCATACACTAATTGGCCCAAAGACGAAAATATCTGTACTTTAAATATATTGCTCTTACCTCTCAAGGCTAAGCACCCCAAACCATTAGTCATATCTCGCAAAGCTAAACACCATACATGCTCATTCCCCGATTTTAGTTATTTTACAGTAATATAAGAGCAAGAGATTGCATTTAGAAAACATTCCCCCCCCCCCCCCCTTAACAAACTTCTGGAGATGATGCAAATTTTATATTCAAAGTGCTAGAAAGAGAGTTCATGTACTTCAATTTTTTATGAAAGGGACTCTACCAGCTTGGTGCAAGAAAGATGGTGTTCCACGGCCTAGGGCCGCTAGGCTGCATTCCTTCTCAAAGGGTGAAATCAAAGCGCGGGCAATGCTTGGAGCAAGTCAATCAATGGATGCTCCTGTTTAACTCCAGGGTTCAAAAACTGATGACCACTCTAAACCGGAACCTCCCTGGTGCACAACTAACATTTGCAGATACTTACCAAGCTGTGCTGGATTTGATCACCCACCCTACAGCTTATGGTACTTCAGCTGAATTTTTTCATATATCACAAGTTCTGCTTTCATGAGTACACTTTTAGGTCTAAACTGAGTATTCGGCCTCAAATTATCACAAGTAAACTTGGTTATGATGCTCTTAGGAAATGTGTTTGTTGTAAACCAATTTTCCCTTTACTCAGGTTTTAAGGTCTCCAACACCTCATGTTGCAATGTGGACACAAGCCTTGGAGGGTTATGCCTGCCTAACTCAAAGCTGTGTAAGAATCGCAAGGAATACGTTTTCTGGGATGCTTTCCATCCTTCGGATGCTGCAAATGCGGTGCTGGCTGAACGATTCTTCTCCACCCTTTTCCCCAGTTCTCCTTCCCCTGCACCACTTCCTCACTGATCTATTTCAGTGCAAGAAGCTGTTGTAAGTGTATAGGTCCCCAGTGGGTCTATATATCTCCCCAGAGTACAATTAAACCTTTTAAGCCAAGAGGATCTATACGAGCTACCTGTGACATTTATATGGATACATCTGGAAATTCTATTGATACACGAATAGTCCAAAATTTTGAATAATAAGAATGTGAAGCTTTAATATTCATGTTCTAGAACTTAATGATGCTTCGTGGAAGCATTGAGCAACTTCGTGTTCCCGAGTTTGTGCAAGTTCTTTTTTTTTCTTTCTCTAAATGTTTTGTTTTAAGTAGAAATGTAAGCGTATAAGTGCTGCCAATTCTGATAGAAATTATAAGAAAAACATCTACGTTACTTTGTAATATTGGGGATTTTAGTTAGGTTTTCTTTGTCCATGTACTTTTATCCTTTTTTTTGTTTTTGTGAGACTAATCTTGTAACAATCATATAGCCTAAATCTACGAGCCTCGACGCATCCAAATAATATGTTTCTTCACCCTCCTATCCCACTCACTCCACTTTTATCTTAAATGTACTTATAGAGGAGTTTTGCCTAAGAAGGCTCCCGCCATGTTCTTAGTAATGGAGAATTAAGAATTGTTAAGAGTCGGGCCGACCCTAATTTGTCTTTCCAGAGAACTCCTTCTCTCTCTCCCATAGACAATGTTTCTACCGTCTCCGCGGGTTTTCACCGACGGGTGGTGGGGTGGTATTTCCTTTCTTCGTTTTCTGGGGTTCTGTTTGCTTGGTTTTCCCCTTGGTAGGATTTCTCTTCCAATGGCTTGGCGATGCTTTTAGGATTTGATCATGGGTCGGTAGTAGGCTTGGAGGCACTACAAGAAATAAGGTTTTTAGCGACGGGAAAATCCTTTGCTAATCTGTCGCTAAAACTTTTAGTGACGAAAATACCGTCGCTAAAAGTCCCTCGTATAAAACCTCGTTACTAAAAGTTTTGCGACGGAATTTTAAACTCTGTCGGCACTACAAGAAATAAGGTTTTTATCTTAAATGTACTTATAGACCGTTACACTGGATTTTCAATTGAAGTCTAGCTTCAGAGAAATCATGAAAGGGATCTTATAATTATAACAACATGGTGGAACAAGTTTATATAACAACAACATCGTAACTGCTAAAATTTTAAGAAACTCTATGAAGCAAACAATTAAATTAACTAAACAAAATGGGCATGCATTTGTATAAATTGTGATTTTTCTACTGACAATTAAGAGCAAATTGTTAAGGACACTATGAATGAAAATGGTGAGCAGTGGGTAGTACCGTGAAGGTTGCCGGAGGTGGCGCGGTGTCGGGGGGAGGACGGATCTGTCGCCGGAGGTGGCGTTGCGTCGGGCGGAGGACGGGGATGTCGATGAAGGTGGCGCGGCGTTGAGGGGAGGACGGGGCTGTCGCCGGAGGTGGCGCCGCATCGGGGGGAGGACGGTGGTGTCGCCGGAGATGTTGGTCGTCGTAGAGGGGGTCCCCGGTGGGTGAGATATTCTAGACAAAGAGAGAAACGGGAGAAAGAAGACGTTCTGATTTGTTTTAAAGACGAGTTTTAGCGACGGAATTACACTGTCGCTAAAAGCCCGTCGGAAAAAGCTATCATTAACGACGGAATTTTTAGCGACGATAGCATTCCGTCGCTTATAATGTTTTTAACGACGGAAATTTACCAACGGGTTTATCCGTCTCTGAAAGACGTTTTAGCGACGGAATTCCTTCCGTCGCTAAAAGTCCGTCGCAAAATCATTGTTTTGTTGTAGTGAGGGTAGATCTGCAATCTGCCCATCTCAGGTGTCTAAGGATGGTTTACAAGGTGGCAAAATGATTCGGCTGTGGTTTTTGGCCCTGGCGGCAGCAGTTGGTGGTGGTTTCGTGGTCACGGTGTTTCTTCTCGGTAGTGTTTCAGGGTGTAGCGCATGGCCGGAGTGGTGGTGGCAGCAACAAAAGTGTAACGTACATCTTCTTGGTCGGTTAGAAAAAAAGGAACTTTGTGGCAGTACAATACAATGCCGATATGGAGTTTTGTGGACATTCTGGAATAGGATAGATGAAAGCTGCAATATGGGCTTGCAATAGCCAAAGATAAAAGGACTAACGAACATTTTTAAAACCCTTAGCTAATGAGAAATTAACATAAAAAATATATTGGAGACAATGGATCAAATAGGAACAACAGGCAAACATAAAAGACCATTTTTCTAAGTTATCCTTAATGTTACGATAATAGCCAAAAAAAAATGAGACATAAATTTTGACTCAAAATTCGTATTCGTGAGATCCCACAATTCCCCCTAATTTGGGTCTATCATCTAGGATTATATACAAAAGTTAGTGTCCAATTTTGGTAAACTGAACTAGACCATGTCAGTATAATCTCATGCATTATTCATCCCATCCCTGACTGAAACTTTTCTGTGTTGGAGATCTGTTGTGAATTCTTAATTTTTGTTTCTAATATACGATTTTGAATGAACGAGGCAACCTCGTTTTTAATGCCTCTTTCAGATTTCGAAACTGGATTGTTCATTAATACAAAGAGATGTCACCATTGACATCAAACGTTGCTTCACAATCTTCCAAAACGATTACGCTACAGAAACTGTATTTTCCGATCTAAATAGAGGTGAAATTGCTCTCAGAAAAGGGCCAAGGTTGTCCACATGAGAACCCTGCTGGAGGCAAAACCCCATCACGGATTACAATCCAAAAGCGAGAGAATCCACCACTTCCCAAGTGCTTGGTCAAGCCTTCGTCTTCTCTCTGTAAAGATCGAAGATTCATAAAGCCCCACCAAGCACAGACGAAGCAAATGCATAAAACACATACTTTTGACTTGAATCCAAAGAGGGTTCTAGCCTTTGACCCATCAGATTTCTCTTCGGTGTGGTTAAAGCAAATCAATCATCATCGAGCAACCCCACGCCAAACAAAACAGCAAGACATCAGATCTATTGGGTAGGTATCTAGAATGTGAAACCTACGAGAAAAAGCAAGAATCCAGAGAGAAGTCGGAATCTGCATGTCCATCAGGTACCAATTAATTTTGCATCGATTCGTATTTCCTCTGCTACCTGTAATATTACAAAACAGAGGAAATCATACTTGATTGATGCTATCTCAGAAGAAGAAGATCAAAAAGTTAAAAAAACAAAGGGTGAGGAGCTAGAGAAAATCGCTTTGAGCGTTTGATTTGTAATTGTGGATGAGGCTGCTAAATACCGTGCATTTGATTAGGGTTGGGCTGCCTATTTACTAAATAGGGCACGAGTTTCTGCCTAATTACATAAACGCGCACGATTTGTTTTGCATTTAATCAAAGATTTTGTTAGCTTTTTCTTTTTCTTTTCTTTTTCCTTTAAAATGACTAGCCGATAGCACGTGTGATGCACGTGAGTGAAAATGTGTAATTATTGGTGCTCCATTCTGAGTGAGAAAAAAACGAATAAGCATAAAATAGTAACATGATTAACCAAAGTAACAAACCTCTATAGTATTCCATCAGTGTCATGACCCTTATTGTGTATACATGTAGAAATATCATGTATTTTTCGGATATCAAACTATGTCGAATCAAGCTAGTTTAATTGTCCATGACTCTATCCAATTACATTAAATTTCAAATACTATAACATCCTTTCTTGAACATATATTAAGACTACAGTGGAATTGCTTCATTAGTCTGCTAAAGCAAACACGAAGGAAGTTAAGAGTTAAGACACCGTTACAAAATTGAGCTACAATAATGAATACGATCAATAAGAAAACTTAGAAAACAAAAAGGCACAAGCGTAATATAACCACTTCTAATAATTCTTCAAATTTCTTATCTTGTATTCTTTTAGTTGTCCATTACTTTTCTTCTTCTATTAGTATTTTGTTTTTTACGACAAGAATAAAATTTCAAGAAGGTCAGTCACCAGAGCTTGCAGGACACTGGTTTCCTTCCTCATCACATGAACAATGTTAGAGTCTCTGGCCTGAAGACGGAATTAGTAGTTGTATACCGTAGATCTTGAACGGGAGGACAACTTGAAAGGATCAATGCTATAAACCACATAGAACAAAAAGTTTCAGACTATTTTCCTGATAGTTTCGCATTCAATCTTAAATATTTTATATAATCAAAAGGCAAACCCTACAACTATGGTCATAAAGAAAATGACGACATACCAATCCAAAAGGTATTGCTTCAAATCTGCCGGTAAGTTTTCGAGGTGCGTAAGCTTTGCAGCCTATAGTAGATAAGATGCTAGTGAATTGAATAACGAGGAAGGACCTTCTTGTGGGATTGGATCCTTTATGAAGACGAAGAGTTAGTATGAAGGTGAACAGGAAATGTTTTAGATAAGGTCAGATAATGTCCACATTAATACAAAGATAAGTGTATTTAATAATTGAAGGGTAAGGATATTATATACAAAATTTGAAAGGGTATTTGTGTTCAGAAAATGATTTACATTCATTCACACTTTTAGAAGTAGTATAGATTACACCCAAGCCCCCAAGAGTTTCAGAAGTTAACAGATCGTGATCAACAATTTTGAAAAAATATTAGTCGTATCCATCTGTCGTTGATCGTTAAAAAGTAAATTTTTTTGTTGTTGTTGATACCATCAATACGTATTTTTAAAACCAATATTATCCTTATATTGTTTATAAATGGTACCCCCTCCGTCCCACATAAATTGATCATATTTGTTTGTGGACCGTCCAATAAAAATTGATTACTTTCGAATTGAGAAAGATTCTGTAAGTATTTTTACATATATGCCATTTTTATACTTTTTTATTTTATTTATCTTTTCATATTTAATTCTCCACCAAATCATTTTCTCTCTCTTAGCCCACCTTCTTATACTTTTTTTATTCTATTTCTCTCTCCACATTCAACATTCTTCTAACTCATTTTCTCTCCTGACCCATTTTCTTCCATCCTCTCTCTGATAACCTGTTTGCGAGTTTTTCTTAGGGGAGTAAAGAAAGGAAAGCGGCTCATTTCCTCTATTTTCTCTAGTTTGTGAGTTTTTTTAGGGAGAGAAAATGGATGAAATTTTGGGCTTCTTTTGCTCTAAATATTTCCTCCAAAAATTGAGGAGAAACGAAGAAAGAGGGAACTCTCATACGTAATATTTTAATAATTTCTATATTACCCTTGAAATAATGAAGCATATATATATATATATATGGTTAATTACAAAACTGTCCCCTATGATTTATACGTTTTTGCACTTTACTCCTCGTGTTTACAAATTTTGTAATAATGTCTCCTAAGGTTGACAAAACCATTGGAAACGACTCCAAAACCCAACGTCCGTAAAAAATAACAGTTAAAATAGTCATGTGCCTGTCATGTGCCACTTTTTTTTTGCTAAAGTGAAAGGCAAAATTGTAACTTTAGTTAAAAAAAAGTCCATTGTCTTCATCTTACTCCACGTGGAGCTACTCTTCTGTGCCGCAGTTTCAAAGAACCTAGCTCCACCAAAGCAAACTATAATATGGAAATGGATGATTCAATGCCTGCTGATTCTTTGACTGGAGTAGTTGACAGAGAAGATGGAAATTCGCTTGGAATTAAATCTCAGCACCTGAAATTCTTTATTGATTTTAGTGGTCACGAATTGGTTCCAATTGAATTGATCGACTCAATAAGTGAGGAAAACATAGCAGATTCAAGGATGAGGAAGGTCAGGAAAATGGTGATTCAGAAGATGATGATTCACTACAAGAAAAATAGTTTTTAGCGACGGATTTAATTCCGTCGCTAAAAGTGGCCTTTACCGACGAATTGGCTGTCACTAAAAGTCCGTCGCAAAAAACCTTTACCGACAGAATTATCCGTCGGTAAAGGTTTTCTACGATGGACTTTTAGTGACGGATTATTACCGACAGAAAATCCGTCGCTAAATGATATTTTCTCATTTTCTCATTTTTGACAATATTTTCTTTTGCCCGAAATTCTACATTAAAGACAGAAACCCTACTTTTTATCTCATTCTCCCCGTCGCTCTCCTTTTCCCATCTCCTCTCTCTCTGTAGATCTGTCTTTCTCTCACCCACACTCACCTCCGTCGCGTACCTTCACTGCCCACCTCCGATGCCATCCCCACCCCACTGCCCAACTCCGACGCCACTGCCACCCAACTCCCACACGGCCCAAACAGTGCATCCATTGCGCCGCTGTCGCCCCCTACCGCGTCCACCGCCACCGCTGCCGCCCCCTACCACGTCCACAGCCGTCGCTGTCGCCCCTTGCCGTGTCCACTACCGCCGCTGAGACTCCCAACTAGCCACACCCCTTTTCGATTGTTATTGCTGCTTCCACTACCTATTTGTATGTGATTTTGATGATTAAATTGCTTGTATTTTTCTGTCATATATTTCTATGTTGAATAATGTGATTCCACGTTCATTGATTTGCAAATAATGTGATTCCATGAGATCTACTCTTTAATTGTGACACTGAAAAGAAGAACCCTAATTGTCTATTAATTGTTCTGTTACTTAACTATGAAAGGGAAGTTGATTGCTAATTAACTATATGCAGATTTCCTAGTTGTTACTTTTGGTGACAAAAACCTGTTCTTAAGTGTCAATTATAAATTATATTTTTGCTATTGCAGCTTCTTTACCATGATATCTATCTATAAATTATCTTTTTGTTTCTTGAATAGTCTAAAATTGTTTCCTATTTCTTAAATGACGTGAACAATAACACATCTTTGCACAACCCCAAAAGGTATTTGCAGTTGCTGATCTATGATATTGGTAACAACATGTGGGAGTGATATAAGCGACATCTACAATAGGAAAAGGCAAAGATACTTTCTCTTAAGCTTTTTCATTTGGCCTGCATGAACCTCCTTTCGCCATTCCAAGAGAGCTTTATGCTTACTAGCCAATGCAGGCACATTGTGATAATTTGATGTACATTCGTATGCTTGATGGCTTCTGTTAATGAAGCCAGGAGGATGGTCATCAGATTTTGAGAGCATATATAGTTTACCTCGTTATGGCTGGCATTCGTATTGGTGTCTGGAATTCTAACACTAGTTTTTTATGCCTAGAAATCTTGGTTTCTTTGTCTAAAACTCTATTATTATTTGAGTATGTACTTTGAACATCTTTAATTATGCAAAGTTTTGCAATAATGCAGATAAATTTTAGTAACTACTATGTACTATGTGTCCATATTCATGCATAAATCGAGCACCACACGCCTTGGCATTTTCTTCTTCGATGGGAAGTGCACATGCAACTTCTCAAGGTTCGTCTACACTTTTTGATATTTCTTCTACAATGTTTACACCCTACATTTAAGTTTTAAATCCAGTAACTCACTAAGCATTTTGATCAGAACAGGAAAAATATTACCTTGTTCAACTTGCTGTTGGTCAGTGCCCAAAAAGTTCCATTCGTTTTGTTACACCATCTTAGAGAGTTATCGTAGAAGAACGGCTTGACAGTGTCCAAGTATTACATGGAATGAATTTTGGAGCCAAAATCTTCTAGTGTCTCACTTATAAAGCATTACTTTGGCAGTAATATAGGTTTCATACTTATATTCACTCAGTTTGATATGGCCCCTTTGCCAATTATTTGATGTCAACCATAGTAGTATTCTTATTATTCATGTGTTCTTTTGGCAAAAATTTATGTATCGCATGTTTCTATTCATAATTAGTATTGTTGTAATCATTTGAAATGTGGAAAATTTTGAGTCATTGATCGATAAATCTTGTTAGCTTTCTTGTTTTTGCGTTTGACCAAAGTTTGCTTGATGTGCCTAACTTTATTAGATTTTAAAAATAACTAAAAAGAAAAAAGAAAAAACATTTTTTTTACTTTTATCGATGAACTTTAGCGACAGAATCACTGCTAAAAGTCATGCAAACAGATTGAAGAAGATTTTTAGCGACTGGTAATCGGTCGCTAAAAATCTTCTTAACATATAAGAGATGGAATTTTAGCGACAAAAATCTGTTTCTAGTAGCCTTTTGCCACAGACTTTTAGCGACAGATTCCGTCTCTAAAACTTTTTTTAAATTTTTACAAAAATACAAAATTTATGAAAAATATCTAAATATCTTTAGCGACAGAATTTTCCGTCGCTAAAAGTAATTAAATCCGTCAGTAAAAGTACAAATTTTCCCGACGGATGATAAAATTCGGTCGCTAATCTTTTAGCAACGACCTTTCCTCCAACGGACTTTTAGCGACGGACAGTCCGTCGCTAAAAGTCTTTTCCGACGGAAGAGGCACTTTTAGCGACGGAAAAGACCGTCGCTAAAAGTTTTATTTCGTGTAGTGATTTGGGTCATGAAATGCATGTGGAGAGAGACACAAGAAATGAGCCCCACTTCGCGCATATGTCCATCTATTGCACCGTCAGAGTCCGACAGAATGGTATGTGCCGTAGACACCAATTAGAACAGCGGGCGCTTGACAGAGACATCAGGATCGGCGCGTACGATCATGGCGACATCACCATCACCGAAAAGAGCCTGCCCAATGAGGGAGTCCAGATGGGTGTTAGAGGGTCCACGGAAAGTGACGGCGGTGATTTCAGAGCAGACGACGAGGACGCGAGCACCGGCGTTGTTCTCGGAAAGATCCTTGGTCAGGCGGAAGACGGTGCCGCCGACGAAGTAGCCCTGTTGGTACATCATGAGCCTCTTGACGAAGGGGTGGAGGCCAAGAAGCTTGGTGAGCTGGTAGTCGGCACCGTGCATGTCGACACCGGAGGTGGTGCAGAAGACGAGGTAGGTGATCTTGGACTTGGGCTGGCCCCACTCCTTGATGGCCTTGGCGGCGGCTTCCTTACCGAGCTTGGGGATTTCGACGACTACCATGTCCTGACGGGTGTTGAGGGATGGGGCCATGTAGGAAGGGATATCGTTGACTATTGCGGGGAACTGGCCGGAGATGTTGCCCCAACCGAACTGGAGGGTGGTTATCTGCTTGGTGGTTGAGTCACATATGACGTCGTTCCAATCGCAGCAGTCAGTATTTGGCTTCCATGAAGCCAATTGGGTGGGTTTGTTTAGAGATTGTTTGATTTCTAGGAGAACTTTTCTGCATGTCATTTGGTGGGTTGCATTTGGTGGAGAGACAAGGCGATGGCAGAGAGAGACAGAGGCCATAATGAAGATGAAGAATTTTTTTGACTAAAGTTACAATTTTGCCCTTTACTTTAGTCAAAAAAATGGCACATGACTATTTTAACGGCTATTTTGGACGGACGTTGGGTTTTGGAGTCGTTTGCAATGGTTTTGTCAACCTCAGGGGACATGATTGCAAAAGTTATAAACACGGGGAGTAAAGTGCAAAAACGTGTAAACCACTGTGGATAGTTTTGTATTTAACCCATATATATATATATATATATATATATATATATGAAAGCTGAAGCTGAGAGATGTTGTCCAGTTATCGCTTACTTGGACACTCTCTTAGTTCATCATATGGACTTTCTTCTTTTGAATTTTTAAAATATTTTAAATTTATTTACCTCTATAATAATGATTTGAATTCATTCTCTATATCTCTCTAATTTAAATTCCTTCTTTCCATTTGAAATTCAACTAACTATATAGATTTTACATTTCTTTCTCTTCTATGTCAACATGCCCCACTCAAAAAATTTATTTATATCTTTACTATTCCATTAATTCCTAGATTTTG
Organism: Escallonia rubra; assembly: GCA_033065855.1. Classification (NCBI taxonomy): domain Eukaryota; kingdom Viridiplantae; phylum Streptophyta; class Magnoliopsida; order Escalloniales; family Escalloniaceae; genus Escallonia; species Escallonia rubra. The sequence continues at coordinate 628,983 of JAVXUO010000622.1, read as the reverse complement.
ACAAAAGTAATTCTCTATATATTTGTTTTTAATCTTAAATCTTTTTTATTGTTTAGAAAAACTTAATATTCTCCATCAGTTTTTTTCTTAAATTACTCTAATCTCCTTTCTTTTATTTCATTGCAAGTTTTATATATAGTTTACACTCCCATTTTTTTAATCATTTATTATGTATTGTTACTCTTTTCTTGATGGTCTTGAGTAATGCAACCTCAACACGAGGGTTATTATTGTTAGTATTATTACTGCAATTGCTTTTAGTTTGGAGATACTATTTCTATTATTTCATACACTATTTTTCATCTTTATTTGCCACTAAAAAAGAACTATTATTACTCAAGTTTATTTCTAACGATAAAAATTGGTTGGAGAACTCCTTTAAAAAGGTAAAAATAAATTTTTGATTATCTTATTATCACTACCAATTTTTTAATTGTTATTAGGCGTACAAATACCAGATCTCTCAATAAGTGTTTTGATAGTTGTTGTTCCCATGTGCAATGCACGAGATCAAAACTAGTTTTTAAATGACTTAAGGTTTTAGGGTTCCTTACAAGAATTTGTTATTTTACTTACAAACAAATGATTGTTTTAGATGTTAGAGTTGATGCATGACTGATTGATTTGATTTTGGTGTGACATAACTTAGATTTGGATCTTTGGATATTTGTAGTCAACTAATAGATAATTTTTATTCTTTCTTTTGTGACCTTAACAGTGATGTAAGGCTTTTTATATTAGTATTGTATGATGTCATTGATGACTAACTTGTTTTCCCGTTAAAATCATGTTCCTTTTTAGTATTATACATCATAGTCTTTGTTAGAATTGTCACAATATAACATAAGAGTATGTATGTAATAGGATGCCTTTTCTTTTTGTTTTTGCAGAAGTCACAAACAAAGGAAATGAATGATACTTTCTTTTATCTCTTAAACTCACAAACAAGAGGAAGAAAATTTGTCTTCCATTCTCTTCCTTTCCTTTATTTTCTCTCATCTCAATATTCACAAATGGGCTGTAAAAAGTAAAATGGAAAACACAATATATGACCTAAATCTTTAATATGCGTGCAAAAGAAAAGTGATCGAATTATGTGGGATGGAAGGAGTATGTACTATATACAAAATATGGAACCAGCATGCCCTTCCTTTTCAAATTAGAGTTTCAAATTCTAATTATCTATCTTTCCAAATCTTCTATCTCTAACAGGCGCCAAGAACCAGCATGCCCTTCCTTCCCTACACCATGCCGACGCCATCAATTGACCAATGGCCACCCTCTCCACCTCCACCCCACCCCACTACCGACATCATCACTGACTTAATGCCTCATCCCTCCCCCCCTCACCCCACAACCACCATTATCAATCAAGCGCCCATTCCCTCCACTCTCACCCCCATCATCATCAATACATTATCCCTATTCCTTCTCTAACTCCTAAAATCTCAAATCGAATATGTTTCGTTAGGGTGGGCAAGTGCGCTCGTTGGTGTTGGAGGATGATTAGTCAGGCGACAGGTGGTGGTAGTGGAGGAGGCGGAGGGATTTAATGGTGCAGTTGGTGGTTCTGGTCTAACAATTGGATGCAGAGATTGTGGTGGTGTCGGGGTGTGGGGGGGGGGGGGGGTTGTCCGTGGTGGTTCCATCCTCTGAGATGGGTTTCTTTAGAGGCGACAGTGAGAGTATAACGAGGTGACGAAGGCAAACACCGCATGCAGTGGTGCTGGGGATAAGTGGTTAATTATTTAAGAAAATTAGTCAACTAGATTCATTGAATCTAATGCATGTTGTTTAGCAACACACCAGCCTATGATGTCGTTAATTGTATGTTCATGTCTCCACATCTAATGATGTATATATTAAAGTCGAAGTTGAGAGAATGTTGTCCAATTACCGCTTACTTGGATGCCCTCTCCTCTTGCCACGTAAATTTAATATGTATTTTACATTAAACCAATCTTTATCTCATTTATCACTTTCTTTTTATGATTTTCAAATTTAATTTTCACCAAGTTCATTGATGGTTTCTGTTAAAACTTATCTCCTCCCAGGTAATCAACTAATTGCGCTCCTTTTTTTTTAAAACCTATTGATTTCCTCTCTCACCCCCACTTGATTATACTAAAATTCAGAGTGAAATTGCTCAAATGTTTCCCTCTCCCATCTCACTAATTATGTGATTGTCATCCCTTAATTGCGTTAAAATTTTTTCAAGATTCAAATAACATTATTCTAAGATCTCTCCTAAATTTTATCTCTTCCATCTTATAAATGATATGTTCCTGAGTCATCAAATTACCTCTAACACCTACATTTAGATTTTATGTCAATAGTAATTAGTATTCGTCCAGATTTTGCTTTCCGTTTTTTACATTTTCATGATAATACTAGCTTTTAACCCGCGCGTTGCATGCGAATAAGATTTATCAAAATTACGACAATCTCAATAAAAAAAAAAGGAATAACAATATGTTTTGAAGTCATAATAAGTTCAACAAAATTTTTACGGAAGTAATTTGATAAATATATCCATCCAACCCATAAAAGTTAATATTGTAGTTATCTTCTTCCCTTTTCTCTTTTAGGAGATAGAGGGAAAAATTCTGATAAAGTAGGTGCTGTAATTAAGCAAAGCCAAAAAAAAAAAAATATTCCAATTATCATAGACTCAAGAAAATGGTTAGATTTATTGCAAAGAAGCGGTTTGGCTTTTTGCTAAAGTAAAGTGTGCTTTGATTTTTATTGACACCTGCTTCTGAAACTGTATATTATTTTGGCAAAAGTTATATAAACTTTGTCATTATGGCTAGCCAAACATATTTAAGCACAAGCAAGCCCCGATAGAAGCCATTGAATCAAATAAGTTTAACTTAACTTCATACATTTGACAACTTAACTTCATACATTTGACTAAAGATTCAAAGTTAATCAAAAGTCAGTCTTTAGGCAATGAAATGGTAACAAAAATTGATAAATCGATATAAATTGTAAAATCATGAGCAGAGCTTCCTTCAGACTTTTCCCATATATAACTAATAAAAATAATATTAACCCTAGGCAGCTTAGAGAAATTGATGTAGAAAAGAGCATACACAATGTTCTTATATGATAGACGATAAAAGAATTATATAAATGCAATGCTTGCCGTATCGTTTGTGAGAGATTCCATACAACATAAATGTCTTCGTTTGTAGGAAATTACAGATTCCATTTCGCATACGCGCTTGTAGGACATAAGATATCAATATGTAATACTGGTCAAAGTATAAATCACGACATTAAGCAAACGGCCAAAAAATAAATAAATGCATGGAAGTGATCCACAATTAATTGAGGATGGTATCTTTGAATTCTGTTGCGCAACCTTAAAGCTTCTACAATAGCAACCACATAGGATTAAAAGGGGGAAATGAAAGTATATCAAATTGTCTAAAACCACCTAAGTATGTCACATAAGAAGTACAATATGACACATTAAAAATTCTATTTTGTTCAGAGATAGGAATACTTAATCCAATTAAATACTCAAAAGAAAAAGAAAAAAAATTCAAGAATAGATTTGCAAAAAAATAGAAATATTTATACCTGCTTTGAGTTGAACCTACTTATAACAAAAACTAAAGCACAAAAAAATGGCATTAAGAGCTGCTAAAATTTGCATCAAAAAATAAATGTAAAACTTTACCATCGTATTGTGATGATGCTATAAAAGGCAGCAATATACTTTTCTGGAAAAACAATGCCAATTCCTGGATAAAGGATATTAATTTTTAATATTAGCAAACAACATCCTCGATCATCAAAAAATAATATCATGAAAGAGTAAAAACGGATAGCAAAATCTAGAAGAATATTAATTACTATAAACAAAAAATGTAAAGATAGGTATTAGAGGTAATTTGGCATGAGCCATGTGATTACTTACGGACGTACCATTTATAGGCTGAAAGATAGAAAAATTAGGAGAGATTTTAGAATAATTTTATATGAATCTTGAATTAACACTAAGGATGACAATCACATAATTAATTAGATGGGAGAAAGAAACATTTGAGCAAATTTACTCCAAAAGTTTAGGCTAATCAAGTGGGTGTGAGAGAGGAAATCAAGGCCTTAAAAAAAAGAGGAATGCAATTAGTTGATAAGGTAACAAAAAAAAAATTCAAATTAGTTGAATAGGTGAGAGAAACATGTGACCAAAAAGGAAAAATTAAATCTATTAAAATTAAATCTTTTTTATCCACATGGCAATAAGAGAGGGTGTCCACGTAGGCGGTGACGTAGACACTTTCTCTCAGCTTCGACTTTCATATATATATAATTAGATTTTTTGATGATTGAAGATGTTGCTTGTTAATATTGAAAATTAATAATGGTTGAAATTGGCATTGTTTTTCAAGAAAAGTACACTTCTGCCTTTGATGTATAGTATCTTCCCAATGCGATGGTAAAGTTTTATAGTATTTACTTTTCAGATTGCAAGTTTTGGCAGCTCTTAATGCCAATCTTTTTTGCGTTAGTTTTTTGTTATATGCATATTTTTCTAACTTTTTGCACACCTATTCTTAAACATTTTTCTTATTCTTTTGAGCATTTAATTGGATTAAGTATTCCCATTATTTAAGAAAAAAGAATCTTTAATCTATCATATTATACTTCTTATGTGACATATTTAGGTGGCTTTAGACGATTTGATGTACTTCTTTCATTTTCACCTTTTATGTCTCCTTTTGGTTGCTATCCTAGCAAGCGTTTAGGTTGCGCAACAAATTACAAAGATAACATGCTAAAATTGTGGATCATTTTCATGTTTTTAGTTATTTTTTTGGGCATTTGCTTAATGTCATGATTTACACTTTGACTAGCATTATATTATCATAGCTTATTTTCTACAATGAAAACAACTTCAACCGCAAGCCCGCATGCGACATGAAACTTGTAATTTCCTTCAAATAAAGACATTTATGTTGTATGGAATCTCTCACATACAATATGGCAAGCGTTGCATTTTTGTAATTCTTTCACTATCTATCACATAAGAAAATTGTGTCTGCTCTTTTGTACATAAAATTCTTTAAGTTGCAGAAGTTTAAAATTATTGTTATTAGTCTTCTCAAATTTTTTTTTTGAAGAAAGCTGTGCTTGTGATTTTACGATTTAAACTCATTTGATTCAAAAGCTTATATTGGGTTTGCTTTGCTTAAATATATTTAGCTAGCCGTAATGACAAAGTTTATATAACTTTTGTCAAAATAATATACAATTTTAGAAGCAGGTATTATGACCAAATCGAAGCAGACTTTGCTTTAGCAAAAAGTCAAAACTGTTTCGCAATATATCTAGCCATTTTCCTGAGTCTAAATACTGTGATTCCAATTTTTATTTTTTTTTGCCTTGCCTAATTGCAGCGCCTTTTTTGTTAGAATTTCCCCCTCAATCTCTTAAAAGAGAAAAGGGAAGACGATAACTACAATATAACTTTTATGAGTTGAATGGATATGTTCATCAAACTATGTCCGTAAAAGTTTTAACGAGCTTATTATGACTTCAAACCATATTTTTCAATTATTCTTTTTCATTTCAGATTGGGGTAGTTTTGATAGATATCATCTGCATGCAACGGGCATATTCAAATCTAGTGTTGATTATTTGTCCTTTTTTTATATATTTGGGTACATCATCTGGTAATGTGTGCTTAAATTAATTACTGAATAATCTTTTACTTAATCATGTACCTTGTATGTCTAGTAGGAACGAGATTTTCGAACAAAGGAAAGATTTCATTTCTGTGTGGATTAATTGAGTTAGTGCTTTCCTGTCTTAGGTTTCACACTGTCTTATAAGGAAATTCAGTGACGTCTTAGTTGTTTCTTGGCTTAGTGTTCTAGATTTTCATTTATGTAAAAAGAGTGGTATTACTTCACCTAAAGAATTATATAAATATTGTTGTTTTTACATTGATTTTCTTCTTTTTCTTTGTACAAATGAATGTGTGTGGCAGGGTGCGTACGCGTGTCTACGTCACGGGGGTGTTTGTGTGACAATGTGCATGTCCGTGTGTGTTATGGCAGTGTATCACGAGATGTGTGTGTGCGCGCGCGCGCGCGTTACAGCGGTGCATGTGATGGAATATGTTACCGTATGTGTTTGTTAGCGCGTGTCTATAAGTGTGCTAAGGTTTGTGTGCGTGACTGTGTGCATGCGTGTCTCTGTGTATGTGTGTGGTTTTAGAATGGAAATTATATATATATATATATATATATATATATATATATGGAGCTGATCCCTTGACCGCGTAGGCAAAATAGGATATCTTGCCAGCGCGATCTGGCCGTCCATCCCGAAGGGATGGACGGTCCAGATCACTTTTTTTTGCGGCGCTGTCAGTCGTCCGCTACACAGTCTCGCGGACGGATCTTTTTACCATCTTGCCCTCGCTCACCCGTCCGCTACACAATCTAGCGGACGAAAACAACCTGCGACAAAAAGTAGTCCGCTACACTGTCCAGCGGACGACTGTCATTCTGACACAATTGTGACTTGTCTGACACAAGTGTGACTTGATGTCGGCAATTCTGTCCGCTACACAGTATAGCGGACAGTATTGCCCATCCCCTTTCTTTCAGCACAATTTTCTTCTACTCAATTCTTTCCGCACAATTTTCTTCTCCTTCAGACTCGCTTCCATTTTCAGCTGCCTTCAAGCTTCGAGTAACACTTGCTTCAAGCTTCGCTCAAGCAAGGTAAGTTTGCTTCAAGTTTTCTTGATGTTCTAGAAATTTGTCACTGTATTCATCAATTTGTGATTTTATACTCTAGATTTTTTGTGATGTTCTAGACATGATGTTCATCAAAAAGGTATAATTTGTTAACTTTATATTTAATTCATTATAGTTTAATTCGATTTTTTGGCATGATGAATTTGTCTATTTATCTTACTAATTTAAATTTGTTATGTTCAATAAATTAGTAATTGTTAATTTGGAGACACTTTTGAGATTATGCATACCGTATGTTTGCCATCCTAATTTTTAGGTAATATTTTCAGTTAGAAATGCCATTTGATTGTTAAGCGTAGTCTATTTCTACACAGCTCTTGTTTCACAATGTCTGATTTCGTGTCGAGCTCCAACGTCCCCGTAGATGCTAGTGATCGGTATCTAGGACGAACATTTGCTACGTTGGAAGAAGCTGAAGCATGTTTTCGAGCGTATTCATTGAGGGTTGGTTTTGGCATTAGAATAAAGACTTCAAGAACGAGCACCATAACGAGAAAGATATGCTCTCGCTTATACGAGTGCCATAGGAGCAGAAACCCAGTGCAAAATGAGACATGTGTAGGCAATGATGACAGTGAGGACGAAATAGGATATCCGCGTAGAAGACGGGACTGCTTTGAGCGCACAAATTGCCAGGTCAAGATGTTCGTAAGCTACAAACCCAAACAAGACCATTGGCTTATTACCAGCCTGGAACTGGCACACAATCACCCGTTAGTAACCCCTTCTAAGGTGAGTGAGATGCATCAACACAAGAAGATGGGTAAGGTCGCAAGGAGCCTGATTCAGACAATGAGCAATGCGCGACTAGGACCTACCGACATGATTAATGTTCTTGCTGAACAGGCTGGGGGAATTCAAAATTTGACCTTTAACACGACAGACGTTCGTAACGCGGTCCGAACCCATAGACGAGCCGCGTATGACCTCAATGATGCTCAAGCCACAATGAGCCTATTGAAACGGATGCAGATGGAGGACCCGCAGTTGACCTTCGATTATAAACTTGACGACGAGCATCGAGTTAGCACAATTTTTTGGGTCGACGGTCGTTCGAGGCTTGCTTATAAGCATTTTGGGGATGTCGTGACGTTCGACACCACATACCGTACCAACAAGTACTCGATGCCGTTCGCCCCTTTCACGGGGGTCAATCATCATTATCACTCCATCCTGTTCGGGTTCGCCTTGTTAAGGGACGAGACCGAGAGTTCTTTTGAATGGTTGTTTAGGACGTGGCTGGAAGCAATGAACTTCAAAGCACCCAAAGTGATCATCACCGATCAAGATTTGGCAATGAAGAAGGCTATTGCGACCGTCTTCCCAGACACTCGGCACAACTTGTGCACCTGGCACATAAGCAACAAATACCCGGAACGGCTGCATCACGTGTACGCAAAGTATCAAGACTTTAAACAGGATTTTGACAAGTGCGTCCTCAAGTCGTTAACGATTGAGGAATTCGAGGAGAGGTGGGAAAAGCTTGTTCGGGATTACTCATTGCAAGACAACGAGTGGCTCCAGCACTTGTACGAGCGCAAAGAGCAATGGATTGGCGTTTACACGAGGAGGTATTTTTCAGCGGGCATGAAAACGACGGGCAGGAGTGAATCCATGAATGCCACGTTCGATAGTTATGTGGGTACAGCTACCAATTTGAAGACTTTCGTTGCATCCGCACAAAAAGCGGTAGCTTCGTTGTTCGTAAAAGAAAGGGCTGCCGACTTTGCAACAACGTACAAACAAAGGAGAACGTTGCTCGAGACCCCGCTGGAGATGAACGGTGCCAAAGTCTATACGAAGGAGATCTTCTTGCTATACCAAGTAGAGCTGCGAAAATCCGGACGATACAGTATAAACAAGGTGGCAGAAATGTCTGCGCGTGAGTACAAGGTTTATTCGCTCGTGAATGACCTAGTCCCTGAGAAGCTGCGCAGAATGTATACGGTGAGCCACGACACATTGACGGACTCGGTGACATGTGTTTGCAAGAAGTTTGAGTTCCATGGCATCCTGTGTAGACACGTTCTGCGGTTTTTCACCCAGAAGAATATCAGGACAATCCCCGATAAATACGTCTTGCCACGGTGGACAAAAGGTGCAAACAGGTTGCACGGTACCATTTCCTTTCCGGAGCACCCGTATACTGACTTTGAAGAATCAGAGACGTTGCGGTATAATCATCTGGTGACGATGTTCACCCGTTTGTCCGTAAAAGGTGCTGCTACAATGGTCGGTTATAAACATCTCCTCGAGGTAGCTCAGCAACAAGAGCCCATCGTCGACCAGTTGGAAGCAGCTTCAGTCACCAATGCGATTGACACCGAGCCTACGACGGGGGTATCAGAAGATGACGAGCCGGAGGAGGAAGACGACAATGATATCCGTTTGTTGGATCCAATTATATCGCAAACGAAAGGCCGCAAGAGATCTATGCGGATGAAAAGCTCTATTGAAACGGCAACTCAACCTAAAAAGCTGCGAAGGTGTGCATTGTGCAACAAAATGACCGACCACGACAAGCGGAACCATTACAAGGCACTGGGGATAAGTTCAAGGGGTTTGCAAGACGGGGAAGAAGGTGACGCCGAAGATGAGGACGAACAAGCTGCAGTGGACCTTTAATTTTTTGTACAACTTTATGACATTTGTAATAATATTCGAGGGATAATTTTTCGACCGGGTACTGGAATTTTTTTAAAATGGACCTATGAGAGGCCATCGAATAAAATCTAAAGTCTTTATTACGAGATTTTTTTTTATTTTGTAATCCCCGTCCGCTATACAATGTAGCGGACATCATTGACTTTGGTCTTTTACGTCCGCTATATTGTATAGCGGAGGGGTGGCATCGAAGTAAAACTTTTGGTCTTTGTACGTCCGCTATACAATGTAGCGGACGTTAGAGCAGGCAAACTTTTGGTCTTCTTTAATGTCCGCTATATAATATAGCGGACGTCATAACTTTTGGTCTTATTTTATGTCCGCTATACAATGTAGCGGATAAGTCTATATGATATATATTAATCATATCGGGCAATCGGCTGTTATCAGTCCAATCTGATAACAGTCTCTCTGTCTGGAACATCTAGCCCAGGCCCTCCATCTCCGGCGACCCACAGGTGATCCACAACTCCGGCGATAAACCGTCACCCCGTCAACGCCGACCTCGATGGCTTCTGGATCGGAGACCACCTACGATTTTATTGGCAACTTGCACCTGGCAGGCAAACACTTTTTCAAAGTCATGATGCCGGGGTTTGAGAATGAACTTGTACGCCATCCCTCTATGTCTGTATTTTCGTGTGTTAAATCTTTTGGTTAAAAACTAACCTATTTTTTGTGTATTGTGTTTGTTAGGACATACCGGAAGCCTTCACCAATCAATTTACAACAATTCATGACAGTGCAAGATTATATAGCCGCAAGGGGGCATGGCAGGTTGAAATCAAGCTGAAGCCCGGCCGACCCCAAAAAAAGCAATTCGCAGAGGGTTGGAACGTCTTCGTGCGCCAGCATGGCCTCGAACTCGGGGACTTTGTAGTGTTTGAACACCTTGGGTGGTGGGATTTTGAAGTTGTAATCTTTGATCGGAGCACTTGTGAAAAAATTTCTTTCCCCCAATGTGAACCCTAATTTATGATTAATAAAATAATTTGAGTTCTTGTTGATTGTGTTTCGAAATTTTTCCTCGCTTAATTGTGTCAACTGAAATAGCCTCGATATATTGAGATACCCTCGATAGTGAATGGTAGGTTGAAATAGCCTCGATATATTGAGATACACTCGATAGTGAATGGTAGGTTAATTGCAGGGATTTTACGTCCGCGATACAATGTAGCGGACGGCGCAGCAGAAACTTTTGGTATCAACACTTAGAAAAATTTGGTCTTCATTTTACGTCCGCGATACAATGTAGCGGACGGCGCAGCAGAAACTTTTGGTATCAACACTTAGAAAAATTTGGTGTTCATTGTACGTCCGCGATACAATGTAGCGGACGGCGCAGCAGAAACTTTTGGTATCAACACTTAGAAAAATTTGGTGTTCATTGTACGTCCGCGATACAATGTAGCGGACGGCGCAGCAGAAACTTTTGGTATCAACACTTAGAAAAATTTGGTCTTCATTGTACGTCCGCGATACAATGTAGCGGACGGCGCAGCAGAAACTTTTGGTATCAACACTTAGAAAAATTTGGGCTGCAACGTCCGCGTAGCGGACGGCGCAGCAGAAACTTTTGGTATCAACACTTAGAAAAATTTGGTGTTCATTTTACGTCCGCGATACAATGTAGCGGACGGCGCAGCAGAAACTTTTGGTATCAACACTTAGAAAAATTTGGTGTTCATTGTACGTCCGCGATACAATGTAGCGGACGGCGCAGCAGAAACTTTTGGTATCAACACTTAGAAAAATTTGGTCTTCATTTGACGTCCGCGATACAATATAGCGGACGGCGCAGCAGAAACTTTTGGTATCAACACTTAGAAAAATTTGGTCTTCATTGTACGTCCGCGATACAATGTAGCGGACGGCGCAGCAGAAACTTTTGGTATCAACACTTAGAAAAATTTGGTCTTCATTTGACGTCCGCGATACAATGTAGCGGACGGCGCAGCAGAGAAACTTCCAAAATTTTTGCACCATTTCGTTTTCCACATTTCAATCATTCCCAATGAGGCCAAAAAACCAACAACGTTCATCAGAAAAATAACACAAATCAAATCACACCAACGACAACAGAAATCAACACAAATCAAATCACACCAATGGCGTACGGTTTATGTAAAAAATACTGTTATGATACAATTTCAACTGGGGTCCGCATGTTGGGCCGGATTCTCGTCATTAGCCGGATTTTCTATAAACCTAACCGCTCTAGGCCGGCCTTTCATAATTTGCCAAGCCATTCTATATCTATAGCCTTCAACTTCTGCTTGGCTCCAGACGGCCGCCTTGAGGCTCTCAGAGCGACAAATGAAATCCATGTACATGCAAAGGAAGACGCCGCAGTCCGAAGTGTTACGTTGCTTGGGCCTCCTCTTCTTCAATCGCCTATTGAGATTTGGCCGCGCCGGTACGGGGACATCACGGACACGATTGACCATTGCACAAAAAATATTCTGCGAGAAACAGAAAATGGCGTAAGACACGAGTTAAAATTTATGGCAAGATAGAATCAGAGAATTATACAGCGATCGTAATATTACCAACGCGTCCAATTGGGCTTTGTACATGTGCAGCACAGGCATCTGATGAGTATCGTCGTGGAGACTGTCGATCACCGATACGACTTTAGTTGTTGGGGAGTAGCAAACCAAGTACCAGTGGCTGTGCCCTAGAAATGGGATTAGAAACACATCGGCAACACTTGCGCTCACCGGACTATCCCTATTAAGATACGCTCGTAGGTTAAAGGACGGGCTCCACTGGGCCAACTTTTTCTTCCCCCTATTTTCGACCCACTCATGCCATTCAGACACTAGCATCTGATGAAAAAAGGCATCGAACAGAAAAACGGCCGGATAGCTCGGCTGCTGCCGACACCTTTCCCTCAGAATCTCCACGTAGGTGGAGACGACACCGGTGTCTAACCAACTCCCCGGAGCCAGCGAGGCCAGTTCTCCCCACGAGCAACTGTAATCCATGCCCTCCGGATGATCCACACTATACAACGCTTGGTCATGCGGGACGCCGCTAAAATAACGCTCTCTGATTATCTGGCATTTCTGCGGCTTTAGGGGCTTCAACGGATGCCCTTTGCGATATTGCCCTCGGGGGTCGACCGGGGGGTATTGCACTCCTTCGGGGGGGTCGACGGGGGGATATTGCACTCCTTCGGGGGGGTCGACGGGGGGATATTGCACTCCTTCGGGGGGGTCGACGGAGGGATATTGCACTCCTTCAGGGGGGTCAACGGGGGGGTATTGCCCGCCTTCGGCAATAGATGGTCCTGCCCACGGGACAATGGGCAGACTGATGTTTCCGAAAATCCAGTCTTGCGTGACTTGACTCTGGGAGAGGGGTTGGGGTTCCGAATCCAATCGTAAAGAGAAGGAGGGCGCACTGTAATAATCCCACGGCGCTTGAGCCTGGCCCATGGTGCTTGGCGGTCCCCAATCACCAGCCATCTCTGGTACAGAGGGAAAACCATATCCCTGGCTCACTCCCGAAGTCTGTCCCGAGGGATCGGTGCATCCCTCGGGAACAAACGGCCGCTGCCACCCCGGATAACCCATTCCCGGGTTTGGCTGTCCCGATGCTTGCCGCAAAAAATTCCCGCAGCCAACCGCCAACGCTTCAGCCTGTTGGCGAAGCTCCTCGCCCATGGCATCCACCAAATCCTTCCGCTCGCTCAACTTCTGGAAGAAGGCGAACGAGGCATTAACCTACATCCAGAGAGATAATAAATAAGTAACTTCGTACACACTTAGAATGATCAAGTTCAATTAGAAGCACTGGTTGGGCAACTTACCAGATTGTATGCCATGTGCTCATCGATCTGACCCCTAGGGTGGTACTTCTCCCCGCGTTCAAACCTTACTGGAGCTACTCTCCTCCGGGTGATGCGGTAGTACCACTCGTTGTACTGTTCGATACTGATGACGGGGTCAGGCTCCGACACAATGGCCGCCAGCGTGTCCTGCCAAGAATTCCAGACCTCAATTTCACGCGCGCACAACTCGTGCGCATTCGCCCTGCCAAACAGTCCGACACCCGGTGGGTTCCTGTTAAGCCTCATATCTGGCGCGCCGGCTGGCAACCCCTGCAGGCAGTCAAAATGGCGCATAGCGCGATCCGGCAGCTGCCACTCTGCGACCTCGAAGTGGATCAGGGGTGTGCGTTGCAACCCGGAGAGCGTGAAGACGAACGACTCTCCCACCCGTCGCGCCAAACGTTTGTACGGTGCCCATCGCATCTGGCCAGGAGATAACGAGTCGAGCTCCCCCCGATAGTATGAAATGTTGTGATGGGGATCGTCTCTCCTCTCGTAGTGGGTTTCCTTCCGGCTGTACTCCCAGGCGCACAACCGAGGCCACACATTATCTGTTCCGTCCCTACGCCTGGGTGCGCCGGTAGCAAGGTGTTCATAAGACCACACCTGAGAGCAAAGACATTGAAAAAAGTATCGTCAACATTTATTGTCCATTCAACAAAAAAAAAACAACAAAGAGCACGTAATGAAGAATTGTATGATATACCTGCAATAGCGAGAGACATGCACATATCGCTTTGGAGTCGGGCCTCGTTGCCTTGTGCAATGCTCGGTACAGGTATGCAAGAGTTGCTGCACCCCAGGCATAATCCCCAACCTCAGCCAGGTTACGCAAAAACGGTATATATTTGACGCTGACCGTGTTCTTCGACGTCGTTGGGAATAATATTGCCCCCATCACCCACAAGAGGAAGGCTTGTGTGTACAGCACAAGGTCATGGCCCGTATAGTTTTCCGGCAAAACCCCGTAGGTATCTACCAACCACTTCAACTTGATACCACCACTGCTAAATCCATCCTGGGGTACCGAAGTAAAGAAGTCCCTAGCGGTCCTCTTATTCGTTGCTTCGGACGGATGAGCTATTACCGGCCGCCCCGTCACCGGTAACCCTAAGATGAACCCTACATCTTCTAGGGTAATTGTCATCTCTCCGAGAGGGAAGTGAAACGTATTCGTTTCACTTCTCCACCTTTCAACAAGGGCACCTATTAAGTGCCGGTCAAGTTGTTGAAAGATCTGCCCATGCGTGAAAATCCCAAACCCAATCCCACGCAGTAATCTTTTCTGGGTTCTGTTCAATTTCCAGGCGTTGAAATTATCGCTTACTTCTACCGTGTTGACAAGTGCTCTTTCCTACGAATTAATAAATATTATTTAAGCAAAATAAACACTATACAACGTTCGCAATTGAAATACGTAAGCAAAATAAACGATATAAACGATAAAATAAGTATCTTACTCCACCATCCCATATGAGCGTACTGATATGGGATGCTTGGTCATATAATACGGACGAATCTTCTGGTCCAGGGTTGAAATCCATTTTTTGCAACTGAAATAATGGAAAGAGGGCAAGGTTGGAAGCGTAAACATTCCCAAACATACAACGCTAGCATATTCAGCGCTAGCATGTGATCAGATAATACGCAATACACATATATAATATATATGTATATACATTGACAAACGCTAGCATAGTGCCTATCTACTTGCCAACGCCGCAAGATGAACTCTAGATTATGAACAAAGTAAGGATTAGTTTGTGAACTTACGTGATTGATGAGACGATTAAAGGATTTCTTGCAAAGAAATTGCGCCGATCTACTTGCCAACGCCGCTGGTTTGATCGTGAGAAGAAGGAATAGTTTGATTGTGAGAAGAAGGAATGAATAGAAGTTTAGAAGTATTCGAATGCTTGCCAACGTCCGCTACACTGTGTTGCGGACGCTGGGATAACGACAAAGTAACAGACGTGCATCGACTGATGTGACAACTGTCAGGGGGAAGTGGGTGGTTTGACGGAGACAGTCGTCCGCTAGACAGTGTAGCGGACTACTTTTTGTTGGCCCAAGAATGTCGTCCGCTAGACTGTGTAGCGGACGGGGGAGCGAGGGCAAGATGGTAAAAATTTCCGTCCGCGAGACTGTGTAGCGGACGACTGACAGCGCCGCAAAAAAAAGTGATCTGGACCGTCCATCCCTTCGGGATGGACGGCCAGATCGCGCTGGCAAGATATCCTATTTTGCCTACGCGGTCAAGGGATCAGCTCCCATATATATATACATATATACATATACATATATACATATATACATATATATATATATATATATGAAAGTCGAAACTGAGAGAATGTTGTTCAGTCATCGCTTACTTGGATAGTCTCTTAATTCGCCATTTGGACTTTCCTATTTTGAATTTTTAAAATAGTTTTACCTTTTGTAATAATGATTTGGATGCATACTCTCTCTCTCTCTCTCTCTCTCTCTCTCTCTGATTTGACTTCTTTCTTTTCAATTGAAATTCAATCAATTATATAGATTTTACATTTCTCTCTCTTCTATGTCAACACGCCTCACTCAAAAAATTTATTTATATCTTTACAATTCCATTAATTCCTAGATTTTGACAAAAGTAATTATCTATATATTCATTTTTAATCTTAAATATTTTTTATTATTTGCGAAAACAAAATATTCTCCATCAGTTTTTCACTAAGGGACTGTTTGATAAAACTGAAATTTAAGTGCTGAATTCGTAAAACTGAAAACTTTAAGCGACTGAATTTTTATTGAAAAATAAGTTAACCTATTTGGTAAACTAAAAGCAAATGTCTATAAATTTTTTATTTACAAATTTATTCATTTTACCAAAATTATGCATTTGTTTATGTATTTTATAACTTTTTTGGGGGGCTAAGATCGTGTTGGTGGTGGTGACAGTGACGATGGAGTAATACTAGAGGCGATGGCTGTGGCGGCAAAAAGGTGTCAATGGTGGCGATAATGGTGCGTGAAGACGTGTTGTTGGTACTTATGATAATAACGA
This sequence comes from Escallonia rubra, assembly GCA_033065855.1. NCBI lineage: Eukaryota > Viridiplantae > Streptophyta > Magnoliopsida > Escalloniales > Escalloniaceae > Escallonia > Escallonia rubra. The sequence goes on along the minus strand of JAVXUO010000622.1, from coordinate 612,653 downwards.
TAGGCGGCGACATGGCGGTCATGGCAGTGGTTGTAGTGTGATGGATATTTAGATGATTTTAATGGAAATGGATGTGGTGACGATATCGATGGTATGGTGGAGGTGGCGGTGTCCTTGTTGTGGTGGTGGTGATAATGGCTAGGTCATGATAATTGTGGTGGTGGTAACAAAAGGAAATAATGGTTGTGGTGGTGGTTGTAATGTGGTGGAGGATCGTGGTGGTGATTTTTTTTATGTAAAAATATGTTAGATAACTTTTAACCATCTCACTTAGAATTAAGTGATCAGCATTAAGGGGCTGTTTGATAAAATTGAAATTTAAGTGCTGAAAAAATTAAGTGCTGAATTCGTAAAACTGAAAACTTTAAGCGACTGAATTTTTACTGAAAAATAAGGGGTTGTTTGATAAAATTAAAATTTAAGTGCTGAAAAAATTAAGCGCTGAATTCGTAAAACTGAAAACTTTAAGCGACTGAATTTTTACTGAAAAATAAGTTAACCTGTTTGGTAAACCAAAAGCAAATATCTGAAAATTATTTATTTACAAATTTATTCATTTTACCAAAATCATGCATTTGTTTATGTACTTTATAACTTTTTTTGGAGGTTAAAATTGTGTTGGTGGTGGTTGCGGCAGTGACGATGGAGTAATGGTGGTGGTGGTGGTGGCGGTAATGGTGCATGAAGACATGGTATTGATAATTGTAATGATAGCGATAAGCGGCGACATGTCGGTCATGGCAGTGGTTGTAGTGTAGTCGATCTTTAGATAATTTGAATGAAAATGGACGTGGTGACAACAGTGACGGTATGGTAGATGTGGCGGTGTCCTTGTGGTGGTGTTGGTGGTGGCGGTGATAGTGGCTAGGTCGTGATAATTGTGATGGTGGTAGTAAAAGAAAATAATGATTGTGGCGGTGGTTGTATTGTGATGAAGGCGGTGTTGCCAGTAAATTATTGAGACGACATCGTGGTGGTAATTATTATTTTTTGTAAAAATATATTAAATAAGTTTTAACCATCTCACTTAGAATTAAGTGATCAGTATTAAGTAAGTCCACCATAACTTAAAATTTTAGTCTATTTTTAGTAAGAATTAATTTTTTAAGTGATAAAAGGTTTAATGTTATCAAACGCACTTAATTGATAATCATTGAAACTTTTAAGTTTTAAGTGCTTAATTGTGTTATCAAACACACCTAGTAAGTCCACACTGACTTAAAATTTTAGTCTATTTTTTGTAGGAATTAATTTTTTAAGTGATACGAGGTTCAGCGTTATCAAACTCACTTAATTGAAAATTATTGAAAACTTTAAGTTTTAAGTGCTTAATTGCGTTATCAAACACACCCTTAAACTATCCTAATCTCCTTCCTTTAATTTCATTGCAAGTTTTATATATAGTTTACGCTCCCTTTTTTTTACAATAATTTATTATGATTGTTACTCTTTTCTTGGTAGTCTTGAATAATACAATCTCAACACACGGGTAATTATTGTTAATATTATCACTGCAATTTCTATTAGTTAGGAGACACTATTTCTATTATTTCATACACTATTTTTCATCTTCATTTGTCACTAAAAATGAATAATTATTACTCAAGTTCATTTCCAACAATACAAATTGGTAGGAGAACACCTTTTAAAAGGTAAAAAATAAGTTTTGATTATCTTATTGTCACTATCAATTTTATAATTGTTATTTTTTTTTATCAAATGTCCTTTTCATTCCATTATGTGCAAACATTACAATCTCAACTATATGTACACAGAATTAATCTGTCTCAATCTTTGTACATTCCTCTATCTATTACATATTTTAACTATATATTCTCTATCTAATATACCTTCATCAATTTCCCAGTACATAGAGATATATTCCTTGTTGTAGCTGGTACTTTCTTCCATGTCATCACTCTATACTTCATCCATTGCTTGATCACTACCTAACATCCCTGCACATTTGAGCTCTCCTTTTCAAAGATTCTTGCATTCCTTTCTTGCCAAACTCCATAAACTGTTACAACCATCATTAGTTTACCTAGCTTGGCTCTGAAGCTTTTCCCTTTAAATATTGCTGCAGCATCTGTCGACACTTGAGCCCATGTTGCCAGATTGATCTGTGTTTGCATTTTCTCAAGAGCTATTTTCCACAATTCTTGCACATAGGGGCACTGGATGAAGAGATGGTCTTTAGTTTCAGTCTGCCTTAAACATAAAACACAATGTTCCTCCTAGATGAGATTCCATGATTTTAGTTTTGCTCTAGTTCTGAGACCTCATTTGCATATCAGCCATATAATCATTGAACATCTGGATATCTGCCCTGAGAACCATATAAGATCCATTTAGGGTCCTTTATGCCATGAGTTCTTAATCCCTCCCAAGCTGAAGTTATGGTAAACTGTCCATTTGTTGTTGGTTTCCACCATACTCTATCAGGTCTCTCAATATTAGGCACCTGGGTTTGTTGCAAAAGTTTGTTGATTTCAATTAGTGCCCTTGATTTGTTTATCAGTAATCTCCAGTTGCTGTCCTGAATGATCTCATCTACCTTAGCATTTCTGGCCATCCCTGAATCATATATGACTCTGTGGCCAAATAGGTCTACCAACGGCTTATCAATCAGCCATTTGTCATTCCACAGCCAGGTATTTTTCGCATTTCCCACTTTGTACTGAATGAATTGATGGCATTGTTTCCTGATCTTTAGCATTTTACACCAAGTCCATGAAAGGATCACAGAAGGGGTAAAAGTCCACAAATGCTGCTCCTTTATGATGTAAATGTGGCACCATTTTACCCATAAGGAATCCTTTTTATGGGCCAAATCCCATAAATTCTTGCAAATTGCTGCCTTGTTCCATTCTTCTAGTCTTTTAAGTTCAAGGCCTCCTTCTTGTTTGGGTAAGAATAGTTCCTTCCAAGATACCTTAGACCCAGTGCATTTCACATCTCTACCATGCCATATGAATGCTCTTACCTTCTGTTCAATCTATCTTATTATTCTTTTAGGCAAGATGAATATTGAGCACCGGTACACTTGCATACTGCATAGCACAGAAATAGCTAATTGCACTCTTCCAGGATAAGATAATGCTTTTGTGGTCCAGCTAGATATTCTTTTAGTGAGTTTTTCCACCAAAACTGAGCAATCACTGTATTTCAGCTTGGTTGAGATCAATGGAACTCCCAAGTAGGTAATTGGAAACTCCCCTTTAGGAACATTAACTATAGCAGCCAAGACATCCTTTGCTCTATCATCCACTCTAGCAATGTATATTGAGCTCTTAGTTAAATTGGGTGATAAGCCAGATAGATCTTTAAATTCATCCAATGCTAACTTGATCAAGCTCAAAGTAACTTTATAATTGTTATAATTGTTATTAAGCATACAAATACGAGATCTCTTAATAAACATTTTGATAGTTGTTGTTCTCGTGTGCAACGTACGTGATCAAAACTAGTATGCTTCTGATATGTAAACCTGATGTTAGACAATCATTAATGTTTCATTTCTTTGTTTTTTTCCTTCGAGTTTTTATTTATTTGAGAACGGAATATCTTACATGTTTATTTCATATTCCCGCGGAGCAAACTGGCCACGAGTTCACCAAGCAATTATTGTAGATCAATTGCTTAGAATCAAATTGGATCAGCTAGTAAAAGATATACTAGATGAACATCATTCGGTGCTTCTGTATTGGTGTTCGCGAGGAGGGGGTTACTACATGTCATATTCCCACGGCGCGAACTGACCACGAGTTAACCAAGCAAGTATTGTGGATCAATTGCTTAGAATCAAATTGGATCAGTTAGTAAAAGATATATATACTAGATGAACATCATTCGCTCCAATATATAAAAAGTAGTCTCAGAGTCTGTTTTGTGCATTGTAGGTGCTTCTATATCGGTGTTCGCGAGGAGGGGGTTACTACACGTCATATCTTAGTTCTTGTGGAGGAGTCCTAGAGCAAAAAGATATGTAGAAGCTCATCACATGTAACAACCAAACAAGAAAAAGTCGTCCAGCAAAAAACAAAAGAATAGCAATTGTCTGCTGCTATTTAGTCAACTGCTTTTCATTAGAGTAATTGATATTTATAACTATACTTTCTTTTCTTTTCTTTTCTTTTTTTGAGAATATTCAGGAATATATAACAGGATATGTTTTGAGACCGAATATACATGGAGTAACAAAAAGGTAAAAGACAAATTAAATAGATGACACTCTCATCCAAGTGAGCAGCCAAAAGAAAACAAGATGAGAAACAAGATAAAATAACCTAAATATTACATAAAGAACAAGAATTAGACTAAAACCCAGGCAACAAAACACCACAAAGGCTCAGAAGAGAGTCACATAACACGATGCAACAATAGGGAATTCAGATCAGGCGTGAAGGCTATGTCTGAACATTGTCAAATCATTATCGTTTCACACATTGGCCTGAATGCAACAAAAAAGATGCTATTGCTGAAGAGAACTGGAGGACACTTGCTGCGCTTTGGGGCGATGTGCATTGAATGCACTGTCTGGCTGTGATCAGATATAATACCCAAAAGGCTACCACAAGACTTGGTGGTACTTCATTCGACCCTAGCCTTGATCTGCATGAGTATCACCGAGTGAGCAGCAAAAATAATAATGTGAAATTAAGCAATTTTTTCTAACCAAGCCATAGCAAGGAACAAAGCAGCCGGTATATCACTACTTTCATCGATCATAATCAACACATCCGAGTATGCCCCTGATGGCACCAGACAGAAGTGAAGGCAACCATACCAATACCAATTTTGCCACAAGCATGAGACGACTTAGTAACAGAGACAACACAAAACACAATATTCGGCAGAAATGGACAGTCGGATGTGCATGAAAAATAGAGTGGAATAAGAGGTGCATAAAAGTGTTGAAATTGAGCTGAGCTTGGCATAGAGACCCCATCACGGCACTGAGAGAATTTATGGAATGCCTTTTGGAAGAAGGGAGTACATCGCATAGTACGTAATAGACTACGACTGCGAGCTAAAATATGCTCCATAGAGAACTAATCACCCCAAAAAACAACATTGTGTTGGCTACACCAAAGCAAAACCACCACTTGTAAGACCTGAAAAGGGTCATCTCTAATGCGCGAAATGGGTTTGCGAAGACAATGTAAAACCCAGGTAATAGCTGAATCAGTTCTAGGCACATCCTGTCTATCCAAAGTGTGAACCCAAATATTTCACGTTTTAAAACACTGCAGGAAAATATGATCATGGATTTCAGGATGCTTTAAACAAAGCGGACATTGATCAGATATCATAAATTTCCTTTTCATTATCTCTGAAGCTACTGCTAACCTCTGATGCAGAAATTGGCACAAAAAATATTTGAGCTTATCCGACAGTGGCAGTTTTTAGACTTTACGCCATATATGGTGAGATACAGAGCTAACAATGGAGGTCATTCAATTCTCCTAATAACGTAAAACTTTGTAAGTTTCTTTTGTCAAAAAGATACCTCCCATGGCATAAGGCCAGAAGCAAACATCCTCAACACCCGAAGGAACTAGTTCTAGAATGAGAGAAACTAATTGTGGAGAGAAAGTAAGAAGTAAAACTGACAAATTTCATCGGTGTGAGTTTGAAAAAAATAGATTAGAGACGTGTCAGTCTCATTCGACTCAGAATGGAACGAAGACAAGATTTCAGGTGGTATGTCCGGTAGCCACCAATCTATCCAAACTGAAACAGAGCACCCATTACTTATTTCTCAGTGTATACCTTGCTTAAGAGATGTTGTCCAACTAAAACACTCCACCAGATCCATGATCCTTGTCTTGGGTTACGGGCATTAATAAAGATGTTTGACTAACATATCGTCCTTTCAGAACCCTTGCTAGAAAACTATCACAATTATTCCAAATTTATAACTATCCTAGAATTAATTTTTGTTGCTATTTGATATTTCAGTTTATACCATTTTGCTTCTAAGGAGAAATCTTTTTTGAATTTGCATTAGTTCCCTGTAATTTTGTTCTCTTTTTGCCTTTATATTCCCTTTTATTCTAAAATATGTTCAGTGCCTATGTAATGAAAATTCATCTTTACGTTTTGAGATTAATTTTTTGTCTAAAGCATAATCTATCCCTGCATTTACAACAATCTTATTATAAATGCAACTAATGACACTTTCATGTGGTTATGATCTTTCTCTCTCAAAGCCCTCATAACGAGGCATGTTTTAGTGACAAAAAGAGTGTTATAAATTAGAACAATTTTAGAGATAGTGAATAGCTTAAAAGAAACTATTCGCGACATTTCTTTCCTAAAGCCCCTCATATATCCCAAAAGAAATAACAAATTTCCACCTTGGAAAAATAAAGGAACGTCTTTTAACGACAAAAGAAAGTGCCGTAAACTGCAATCAAGTTTACAGAAGGAGAAAAGCTTAAAAAAGCTAGCACCGACTTTCCTTAACGTTCTATTGGTACTATAAATTACCAACAACATTATTGTTACTAGCAATCTCACTATAAATATAACCAACTATGTCTAGCAATACTTTGATGTCGTTAAAATCTTTTATTTATCTCAAAGCCCCTTATAAACCACAAAAAGGATTACAAATATCTACCGTAAAAACTCTAAAGGGGAGTTCTCTAGCAACAAGATATAATTCATCTTTTGTTATGATAAGAAAAATGACTAGGTTTCTATTTTAGTGTCAATTAGGAAACAATGTTCGCCGTTAGAGCATCAATCTCTAAACTTGATACCACATATGGGTGGTATCACCCATATGTGCCGACTGCCGAAGAAGTGTAATAGAAACCGAAAGAACAACATTGTTGGGGTATGTGGGCGTGAAGTACAATCCACTCTAATGTAGAAATATTATTTAAAAAAAAAAAAATTTGTTTAGACCACCCGGTATCCGGACACCAAATTGAGAGCCAACTAATCAAGGTTCGAGCCGGGCTGGACCACATGGGCGGCGAAACTCTCTCTACCAAGTTTTAATGCAGCTGCATTCTCAGAACTCGAAATCAAAACCTCTGGTTAAGTTAGGATAACCCCTTACCAGCTGACTTACGTGCTTGGTGATAAATTATTATTTACTTTGTTGTTTAAAATTAAAATTTTAGAAGGAATATATCATAAAATGTAACACGTGCATGCGTTGTGTGAGAATTCATAACTCAAAGTACTTATGAAAATGTGGTAAAAATATTTCAGAACATATTTGATCGAGAAAATACTGTAATAGATTATACCACCATATATCGTGGGATATACAATGTTTACATGTAGTGAGCTACTTCATAAAGAATGAATCTTACAATTTGAAATACAGCACTCGTATGTGCATTGTGCGGGTTCAAAGCTAGTTTTAAAGTTAAATGCTCATTTCAAGTGCAATCTACTAAATATTCCTTTCATTTACGGGTTAGAGTTTTGTACATTTCATAAGGAATACACTCGCTTGTACATCGCAGGGGTTCAGAACTAGTGTTCCCGTTATCTTTAGTCTTTAACTTTTGAACTATTGCAAGACGTGCAGTGGCGGCGATAGCAGTTGGCGGGCACGTGCTCACTCGCTGCTCCCCTCTTTACTTCTGATATATTAGGCATCTTAGATCGTATGGACAAAAATGTCCACTAGAGATTCTGAGATTTCTTTAAATGGATATTTTTTTGGGTCATTTTGTTGTTGAACCTACACATACAAGGATAAATGATATTTGAGCTTCATTTTTTTACCATTTGAGCTCATTTTCAACGCTAAAGGGCTTCGAAATGTCTCTATATATCCACTTTTTCAACAAAAGTAGAACTCATATGACTAAAGTGGAGCTCAAATATTAATTTTCAAGTTATATCCTTAACACTTTGCGCACTTTAAAAATAATTCTTGATTCGGCCACTAAAAATACGAACTATGTTGGTAAGGGCATTTTCCATAGTTTGCGGTATGGTTGAAAATCTTATACCAAGTCATCAATCTCACTTTCACTACAAATTTCATAATACATTTTCATGTTTCTTCCATGTTTCACCTATTCTTAGATTGTGTTAACCAACGGAGGCCGAGAAAATGCTCAGTTTGTTGATTTGTTGTCACCCATGACACGTTCCATGTATATGGGAACACCCTTCGAATCCACGATTATATACCAGGTCATCTCTCACTCTAACTAAAGCGTTCCATGATACATTTTTGGGATAATTGCGTAAAATACCCCTGTTGTTTGTGATAGTTGCAAAAGGACCCTGTTGTTACAAAATTTTCATAAAGACACATGAAATTGTAAAAGTGTTGCACCGTAAAATTTTCGTAACAGAATGGCAAAAATGTCTAAATTGCCCTTTTATATAAATGAGAATGGCAGCTCTTTTCACTCATCTTCTCCTGAATGGCCACGATATTCCTTCTTCTTCTTCATGAGATCTCTTAGGTCTGGACATCAAAAAAGTGCACGAAGGCTAGCTGCCTTGGATCGATGGCGGGCTCGCGACGGCACAAGTTGGAATCGATGGGACTAGCGGCGGCACAAGATGTTGATATTTTACCCGAATTGCACAATCTCAGATCTAGGGTTTCAATCGCAAATTGCGATTTGAAACCCTAGATTTTAGTTTGTGTGATTAGGGTTTGAATTGTTGGTAGCCACAGCGGGATTAAGGTTCGATTTAAGTTTGGGGGTTCAATTAGGGTTCGATCTAAGTTTGGGTGTTTGATTAGGGTTCCTATTGTTGTGCGATTGGTTTGGGTTTGGTGGTTGTAGCGGGACTAGGCGGTGATGGTAGCTGCGGCATTCGACGGTGATGGTGGCGGCGGGATCGAGTGGGCTATTGGCGGTGATGGGATTATGTGCAGTAGTTGGCGGCGACGGGATTGAGGCAGTTGTGTGTGGCGCAAGTGGCAGACGAGGTGGTGGAGGCGGGATTATGAAGGGGTTTACGCTGGCGGCGCACGGTGACGGGGCTGGCGGCCGCTAAGCTCACAAGATTGTGGTTGCAGCGGCGCCGGTTGTGGGTGGCGCAAGTGGCAGACTGGGGTGGTGGTGGTTGAAGGTGGCGGCTAGGGTTAGGTTTTGGTGGAATTGAGATTTGTTTGAGAGAGAGAAAAAGAAGGAGGGCACTTTAGTCTTTTAAATGTATAAACTTTTTACTAAACGCATTTTTCAAGAGCGTGAAGAGTACGCTCTGATAATTTTGATGAATTTTCTAACGGTTGTAACAAAATAAGCACTAGAGGGAGGCTTTTGCAATTTTTGTAACAACAGAGGTCCTTTTGCAACTACCCCAAACCACATTTTACGCAATTATCCCTACATTTTTCATGAGCCTAGTCGTGCATGCATGGAATGCCCAGCCCAAAATTCTGCAATGAGAGGACGTTGAGATAAACATCCATCCAATGTCACTGAATTCCGTTCTCAAGAGAGTTCAATCCCATCTTTGAGGATGTTCATTGCACTGCATGGATGTTTTCTCAATTTCCATGGAGATACTTCGAGTTGCACTGGGCCAGAGAAAGTAGGGTACTCAAAAAGATAAATAAATGGAGACAAACAAATAAATCCATTGATGTTAAGACTAGTTAAAGTCTGATACAGCAGTGGCCCTTGATTACCCTCGCTAGAAATGAATTGAAGGATGAATAATGCAGTCAAGGTCTTTCAAATTTTGTACAGACAGATCCCACAGTGCTTGCTACATGAAGATCACCAAAATTCCCTTTCCCGAAATCTTCTTGTTCATGGAAGGAGGAAAGTAGGTTCATGAGTTCCATGAGAGAAAGGGTGAAGATGTACAAGCATCATCGTGCTAAAAATTCCTACCAGTACCAGTCTAGTAAAAGAGAAGTGAAGACCATACTAATACTCTGATCACAATAATAGCGCTTGTGAAGGCGCCACCATAATAGTAGCGGCCAGAAGAGCCCGAGCTTGTAGAATTCATAGCTGGGGCTGTGCTGTTTAGGTAAGTTGTCCCATTCTTGCCACCACTGCATAACAAAGCAAGCACAGTCGTGTCTTAGATATTTATCTTTTCTTCATGCAGGCAAGGAATGTCAATTAGTTCTGGGGTTAATTGGACTAAATATACCCCCACATATGGCACGTTCGCAAAATAACACCACAACATGTCAAAGTAGCATTTGTATACATCAACCTATGGCACATCTTGCACATTCCATCCAACTTATTTGAAAAATCTAGTTGCATCATTCGCAAACCAGTGAGGCAAATTGGTCAAATTGCAAGTTGTGTTTTGGAGGGAAAAATTGACGGTCATTAGTGTCAATGAGTGGCCGAGGCGGTCGCCGGGGAAAAGGTTGGTCGGCGGGGGACGTGGTGGGATATACTGTGTTTGCTGTATGTGTGTGGTCGTGAAGGGTGCGGTCGTCCGGGAAGGGGACGGTGGCCACGGTCCGCGGAAAGTGGTGGGTGATAGGTGTGTGTGGGTACACACAAACGGACGGAGGGATGGTGGTGGTGGTGGATTCAGGGTGGGGAGGGGGGAGGGAGGGATGGTGGTGGGTTCAGGGTGGGGGAGGGATACACTGTCTGTGTGTGTGTGTGTGTGGGGCTTTGTTTGGCCGGGGAAGGTGGCGTTGATTCTTGTTTTTTCAGGTATACATGTGTCTGTTGCAAATTTTTTTTTTTTAAACATTTTGGTTTGGTATTCTGAAAAGTGAACTGATCAGAATACCTTCCCACTTGACCGAAAAACTAACTGGGGTACCCACCATTGCCATATGTTCGGGATATACAGTCAATTAAAATTAACCCATAATTTTATTTTATGTTTTAAATACGGAATGTTGAAATGCAAGTGCATGAACGAACACACTAGCAAGGTAAGATTACCTTCCGAGAAATAGGCAAGAACCATGACCTGCAGAATCAATAGAAAATTAAGTGCTGTAAGTGACATGTTAGAAGTCCCGCAAAGTCCCACAATATAATGTTGGAAAATCAAATTATCTATATAAACCAAATTTGCAAAAGGTTTACGCTTGGGATATCAAACAAAGTAAGCTTGCTCGTCTGCTTACTTGGATTTGTGGTGGTAATCGCAGCGACTCCATTGAAGTCACAAGTCCCAGAGCCCTTCCCCATCATATGATAGTAATTGTCGAAAGCGTAAGTTGCATGTGCAGGTACAGTGTCAGGTTCATAGCAAGGTTGCCCCTGCAATAATGCGGAACAGTCCACCTTGCCAGGTCCACAAGCCCAGTCCAGAGCAGCTTGTAACATTTTCGAATCTGCACCTTCCCTTGCGGTACAGTAAGTCTGGTTTGTAGTATCATTTGCCAGCATCGATCCCGAGTCAGTTAATCTTAACGTGTATACAGGCACCCCATTAGCATCAAATAACCCCCAGTTCTTCTCTGATAGAGGCCCAGGTTTGGTGTCCTCATTATAGAGCTCATAAATGTAAGTACTAACAGCAATGCCAGGGTGTTTGGGAGTTCCAGTTTTGTTTAACACATGCCTTATCAAATTGCTGTTGTAAGTGTTGGCATTGTCTAAAGAGGCATCTGGCTCGTTAGAGTCTCCTTTTGATGGCCAGCCTGACTCGGTCACCAAGACTGGAACGTTAGTGGAGTTAAGATAAGCCATTGCAAAGTAGGCAGCATCAACCATAGCATCAAACACATTCGAGTAATGGAGGAGTGTATTAGCATCGACAGCCTCTTTGTTCGCTGGTAGGGGCTTGAAGAGTGCATAATCCAACGGAATAACACCATTGGATTGCATGTAATCATAATATGGGTATATATTGAGCATGAGAAACGAACCAGTGGATTGCAAGAACTTCAGCATGGGGACTAAAACTGGATTCCAAGAGTGGTTAAAAAAGGCTTGGGATGGTGGGAAAGAGTCAAGGATGATGGATGAAGATAGAGGTGTTGAAACTTTTATCTGGGAATCGAGATTGGATGCTACAAGGGCTGAATGGATGAACCTGAGAGCATTTATAAGAAGAGGTGCTGCATTCGGCAGGGTGTTTAGAACCTCGGACCCAACACATATAGTCGTGATGTTGGTTGCTGGATAATGTGCTATAACATTCTGCGACACCCAGTTAGCAGCGGTGGAATTTGATTGGCCAACGCCCAGGAGCTGTTCATTGGGTAGAGACACGGCGACTTTGATGCCCGTATTGGCGAGTGCAAGAAGCATGGCACGGTCTGCATTGTATAGCCGGACATGTCGGATTTGCTGGGCTTTGAGGAGGGCTACGACTTGAGTTGGATGTGGCATGTCCGAGAGGTCTGTTCCTATATTCACTCCGATAAATGCATCTGCAAGATGTTAGAGGGTATCAATATTGTAGTCATAGATTCTCATTATCTGACTCATCTACCACTTTCGCGGTCAGTAGGCAATAAAATCAACTAAAGAAAGATGAAATTTATGCAAACTTTCCGAATCTTTGGAAAGGATGGTGATGCATACCATATTCGAAATTCTGGCTCCTTACCTTACTACCTAAGACAGAAATATTATCTGTACTAGATATATTGCTAACTAGTGATACAAAAAGGCAGTGCCCGTGCTAGGTCTACATATACACAAGAAGCAATTGATTGGGCGTGAATGACATAATAAGCTAGCGACGAGTAAAGGTCACGTCCAATTTCC